>JAHLSL010000008.1:6485890-6790691 GCA_025920805.1 Petroica traversi
TATTGTATTGTATTGTATTGTATTGTATTGTATTGTATTGTATTGTATTATTTTATTTTATTTTATTTTATTTTATTTTATTTTATTTTATTTTATTTTATTTTATTTTATTTTATTTTATTTTATTACTACAATTAAGCCTTTGAAACTGCCTTTAAGAAACAATTCTGGACTGTTGTAAGGCCTATTATACTTGTAGATTTTAACCAACAGAGGCAGGGGCTTTAGAAACTTTTCTCAGTGTAGTTCCTGGGGAGTTGATCAGCCATTCATTAAAACACATCCTGTTTTACCTGTTCTTGGTAGGGAACCTTGGCCGGGTGCACCACATCACGGAGTTTGAGTATGACCTGTTCATCAGGCCAGATACCTGCAACCCCCGCTTCCGAGTCTGGTTCAACTTCACTGTGGAAAACGTGAAGGAATCACAGGTAAGTGATCCTAAATTAGATTATGGTAGCTTCAAAAATTGCTTAGTCCAGAATGTGTTTTCTGTAACAAATAGGATGACACCCAGGGTTTGCAACTAAAAATTGCCCTAAAATGTATGTTTGTTCTTTGCATTTTTACAAATAAAAGCAGGTGTCAGCAGGAGTGGGTATGACTGTGCTTTTTGGCTGTCCAAGACAGGAGGTAATTCCAAAGACAATGTAATGTTTTCCAACTAACAGAACTTTTATTTTTAGTGGCTACCATGTATTTGTGGTTTTGCATTCCAACCAAAGGTATGTGTTAATATACAAAAAAGAAGTCCATCGTAGCTGTTCAAATATTATCACTCAAGCCTTCATTTAATACATGTAGAACATTGAGGTAGCTTTGCAAACAGGCATTTCTCTAGTGACTTGTAGCAGAGGAGTTGCTTGCCAATGTGTCCCTTGTGAAAGAGGAGGTTTAAATGTGAAGCAAATTGATAGGCAACTGTTTCACTTACTTTTAAATAATGTTTTTTTGCAGTAAAAATGCCCCTTGAGAAGGAAACTTCCTTTTTTTCATTTGTATACTTATAAAAGTTATACACTAACTTTCACATTGAAAAACAAAACAAAACATTTCATTTCACTTTTCCCATGCACCTTGAATTTTGTTCTGGTCGCCTGCCTTCGTTGATCAGAATCAGTCTGTCATTTTTACTTAATGGAAATAAAACATATTTAGTAAGAGAAAAAAAAACTGCAGAAGCTTGATATTTGTATTCCTACGAGACTAATATCTTAATATCCAGCACTGTATCATTCCTGTTACAACTGGAAATCATGAAATTGTTTATCTATCGTCCTGGAGCCTGATGCTTTATCAGACAGACCCTTTCCCCTGCTGTGCCTTACTCAACTATGATCAAATTATATAGTCATGAGATGAATGGGAACCTGTCTCAAGGAGGCAAAGAGATCGGGTAGAAAGATACAATATATATCTAGTGCTTACAGGATATTTGTTTTCATGGTTGTCTACATGAAAGAGAATGGTTCCACTATTAAGTTTGACTTGTGAGGTCTGTTTTTATAATGTGTGCTCCTATAATCTTTTTCTCATCTCTCCAATTTCCGTTAAAATGAGACCTGCCTGCACGTAGTCTGGTCTGGAACCCCTTTTAGCTCTTTGTACTACGGGCCATGGGCAGCACTAGTCCCTGCAGCTCAGCTATATTAAATGAAATTTAGAAGTTGCAACATCAAACATACTGTGTAATGTAATCTGTTTTCTGCATTTTGATTATTTTATGTTTTACTAGAAAACAGTAACGAGGAACTTCAAACTATTCAGTATTGCTTAAAAATGTTGCACTAATGCAAATACAGAGTATCTTTGCTCATTTCTGTGTAGAAGTAGATATTTTAATAGCTCTCTATAAATCATTAACTGAATAATATTGTATTTATTTTTGATGTTCATATAGGTAATGTGTGAGAAAGGCACATCTATATATTTATATATGTTAGGTCTGGTTTTAGCCATTTGTGTGAGGACTCAGGAAGAGTAGCTACTTTTGTTTTTATATTATCTATTAGTGCAGTATTTTGTGCTATTAATCTACTGATAAATGAAAAGAAAGAGCAGTTAGACATTCCAGCCAATCGTACCACCCATGCATTATTATTCCATAGGAAACCACGTTCTTTGCATTCTGGTTTTAAATTTCTTAAGTCATGGAGCTTCCATTTCCTATGTCTCAAAACTGTTTTATAGACTTCTCTCACTTACAGTGTTGCTTGATTTTTAGCCTAAAGCTTTCCTTTATTTAATCCCACAAGTCCCAGTTGCAATTCTGCTTAGTAATAACTCCTCTTGGTACAAATAAATCCTCATCATCCCTGGCTAACATTTATATTTCTGTAAATTATAACATTCCTCATCATTTGTGTCTCTACCTAGCTATCATGTTTGGTTCTTTCAGCCCTATATCCAATAGACCACTTTACCTTTTAAGTATTTTTCTGCTTTGGGGCCTTTGGACTTTCATCATAAGTGAATCTTTCAGTCCTTTGATAATTAGCCCAGTTTCCCAAGGAAGCAAAGCTTATATGATCACACTGTCTACTTGCTAGCCCAGGTTTTTGTATGGCTGCTGATCCCTCTCCTCTCTTTTCTCCCTCAATAGCTTCTTAACTCTTGGCCAGTTTCAGCACCACTGGACAGGAATTCCTGTAAGTTTCGGGAAAACAGGCTGCCAGATGGGCAGGAGACCCATTAGTGTTCCCACTGGCAGACAGGCTATAGTATGAGATCATTTCTTATTAAACATCAGAGAATCCACAGAGGAGATGAATAGGAGAAAGTACTCATTGGAATTTGCATTTTTAAGATACCAGAGAATCCAACCATGAAATCCAAATCCATACCATTTAGTAATTTTGCTTCTTGCAGAACTTCTTGTTTTTATTATTATTCTTCCTCTTCCAGTTCCTTCAATATTTTCTTTATAGTGCGGAACTAAAATTTAATGGATAATTCTGAGTATGCTAATCCCAATTTACAGAGAAGGGGCTCGAGTCCCTTTGCTCTGTTACTGCCTCACTATAGACAGCTGGAAATTGCAGCAGCCTTTTGTTGCTGTATCACTATGGAAACTCAGGCCTAATTTGTTTTTCCCTATCATACAGAAGTCTTTTTCAGAGTGATTGCTTCCTTACTCCTGTTACGTATGTCTGAGGTTACTGTTGTGCTTCATGGGTAACAGAGCTAAGCTCTGTAGCATGCCAGTGACAGCCCTAGTATTTCCAGAATTATTTTTAGAATTTTTTTATAAATTTGGTTTATTTGATGTTCACTTCCCGTTGTTGAAGTAGAACCAACAGGCTTTTTTTTTTTTTTTTAATTTGGAAGCTGGTAAATTAATTTCTTCCTCCTTATGATTTGGACTTCTACAGCAGACATTTTATGTTGTCAGTTTTATTTTATACGTTTTTTAATAAGGAAAAGAAATAGGTAATGACTTACATTTATGGGGGAAAAATGAACTATCATGTAAAATACCTGCAAGATGTAAAATTTGGTCTTTTTGTCTCATATGAATTTCAAGTCAGTTGATCTGAAAAGATCTAAGCTATGATTTTTTTTTTTTTGGTCACTTACTTGGTGAATTCAATTAACACTGATATTGGAAAAGAAAAAAGAAAGTGATACATTATATGTAAGGAAAACACATAGACTTTTATGATTTACACATATCCATGAAAGGGAGAGTGAAGGAAATAGGATTTGCTGTGGAACACATGGTCTCATGGGCAAAGCCTCCAGTTTCTCTAATTATATACGTGTCACAGGCTGCTCTCTATTCCTGAGAATGCTCTTTACTGGGCAGGGTTTGCTGCCTATTCACTTCAGCCATGTCCCTTAAAACACCACCTACTATTTTGCTAAATTTCTTCTCTGTGCAGCAGGAAATTGGATGAACAAATTTCAGCTCCCAGTTGCATTTCAGGTATTTTAAATACACAGTGCTTCAGGTGCAAGATTACCTCTGAGCTAGAATGGCTTTAATGCTATTATTAGCAGCAGTGATTCATTTGAGCTTTTTGGGAAAAAAAAGAAATATGTGTACGTGTGATAAATTATAAAAAATACACTAGTATATCAATATTGGAGGATTTTACAGGGGAAAAGAATGATTGTTGTTCTTGAGGGCCACAGCCAGAAATTCTTCTCAAGTGGTTGACACTCACTGTTCCAGATACTGTAACCACACTGGAAAAAGATGATCTTTGTCCTGGAAAATTTACTTTTGAGCAATTTGAGAAAAGTGTTAAATTCAAGAAATCAATGAAAGGATTAAAAATACTTGAGGATTTTTGATTTAACACACAGCAGCCATATTATACCACTAAGTAATGCACATCTAGGCCTCATGACAAATTCTGTGTGTGTGTGTACCCTGAGCAGCTCTGCTCTCTGATGAATCATGTTGAGAAATGGTATTTTCACTGAGATTAAAAAAAGAATTTCCAACAGAAGGGGTTTCCTAATAGTGCCAAATTTTGTTCTGTAAGTGTTGATAAACACATTTGGAGTTCTTCATCACAAAGGTACTGACAAAATTTACCAAGAAGGGTAGAGGAGAAGAAGGGATATTTGGCAGCTAGGACTTGATCATTACTTACAGTTAATAAATCAATCCAGATTGAGGTTAAAATCAAAGAACCAAATGTTATTTACTTCAAAGGCATTCTCTCTCTTACTTCAGTTGCTGTTGGACTGAAACTTGAATTTTGACTTACGAATTTTTTTGGGTTTTTTTTATGTATGAGTATGGATCAGGAAAAAGGATAGCCTGTTCTTCAGAAATTTAAACAGGATGCCCAGGTAAGACAGAAATTATCATAGCTAGACGTTATTATGAATGTATGGAGCTGTCATTGTAGAATTTTCTAGTTTTTTGTCCTACACTGTTTTGTAAAATATAAAGGCTGTAAGATCTGTGTTGTATTTAATTGATTAGATTTTCAGGAAATATTTGTTATTGACTGTGGATATGTTCAGGCCTTTTCTTACTGTCCTAAAACAACTCAATGATCCTTAGCAGGCAACTGCTTCTTTAAAATGTTACTGTAAAATCACAAACTGTGATTGTTTAAAGATATGAGTGATACGTGTTTAGGGAGAGAGAATGTCTCTCTTTATGCCAGCTGACACATTTTGGAGAAGCAGGGGAAAAGAAAGAAAAGCAGGCATGATTTGAGGTACTCAACCTCTTTTTCTGATCTAAGAACTCAGGCTGTGCAGTTAATTCCTGCAGAAGCTGCATCCAGAGTAAGATGGAGTGAAGATGACATCAAAAGCAGGCTAAAGTTGGAAACAGGCTACCTTTTTACTTTCTTCTTCTTAAGCAGACATGCTTTGCTCCACTGTCATTTGGGGATTTAAATTACTGGTATCAAGATGCTTTAGAACGTCTTACAGTCTTTCCAGCTTCTCATTTGAGAAGACAGATATTTTCTTTACTGTGCATTAAAGGCTATATTGCATTTACCTAGCTTTGGAAAATGCATACATAGAAGGGCATGTTTTTTATGAAAGAGTACAGTTCTGAAATTTTGAAGTGAATACATTTGAAGTGAATGAACAAAGCATTTTTTTTGCAACCATTCCTAACCAATCTTAAATGCATAAGTTCTTCAGTGTGTTTCATTGCATATGCCTTCTTAATAAATTAGGTGTATATCACTTATTTATTAATAATTTACATTAATAATTTATTAATCCTCTACTGGTCAGCTCCTGTAATCTCTTTAAATAACTGTTTATAATAATTGCAAGGAGAATCACTAGATTATTTGAATTTTCCCTGTTTAGGAAGCCCCCAGCTATTACCCATTTTTATGTACTCTTATGAAAATTTTTACCATGCTAGAAAGACATGTTCAACTCTTCCTGTATTTTGGTATTTTAGTCACCATTTTCACAGGTAGAAAAAACCTGATCTTTTTGTTTTGTTTTGTTGTATAAACTTTTCTTTTCCTTGCTTTGGATACTTTTCTTGAAAACCATCTATATTTAAGAGGTTAAATGGGTATCAGTAATCCAGCTGACAAGACCAGCTCACCTTGCCATTTTGACTTCAAGATGAAACTGTGAGTAGCATCACTGCTATAACTTTTCATTCCCTGCTCACTGTAGTTTTAGTATTGATTTAGTTAAAACAGTATCAAATTTTTGCTTATGTGTGAGTGAAGTTTTTCCTTTTCTCTTAGCTATCAAATAGTGGATTTCAGTTCTTGTGGCTGAACTTGGTCAAGAGTTAAACTTTGACGTGCATCTAAGGCTGCTGGGTTTGTCAGTCATTACCATTCATCATTATCATGTCATATCATACCATGATTTATTTTCCCTTGGAGAAAGGCAAATACTGCATAAAGGTTGAAGTTATAATCATTTTTCTAAGAAAGATTAAAAGGGAGGCAAAGCTGTCTTGAAACATTTTCATCAGGAAAAATCAAGTAAAAAAATTAATCTCAATTAGAGAATGGTTTCACTGAAAATTCTCTGGTGTTCACTAGCAAATATGACAATAGTTGAGCTAAATAAGAGTTATGTGTTTGCATCCTTTGGGATTCCTTTCAGAATTCAGAATCAGCAAGAGTTAAACTTAATACACAGTGATGCCATCAGATTAAATAAAACTCGATTTAAACTGGACTTTAAATCGAGTTTTATTTAATCTGATGGCATCCCTGTGTATTACAATGTTGTACTGTGTATCCTGCACTGGCCAAGTTCCTTATAGCTATATTTGAGTGCATATGTGTATTTTATATATAAATATGTGCATACATATCTACCTGTCTGCCTTGAAAACATGAGAGGCTGAGGTGAGTGCATTTGGACAGTATCTCTTTAGTGACAGCTTTACCACAGGGTAAGCAGATTATTTCTTTGAGTAGCACATGCCCTTCAACTTGGAAAAAAATGGGAAAAGAAGGATGGAGGCAGAATCATGATGCAAATTTTGTAAGACCTTGTGGTACCATAGTACCTGCTAATGTGAGTCCATTACTTTTCGTAAGGGAAGGGTTTGAATTATCTGAAGTTCGTGTTGTAAAGCAAAATGGATTATTTCAAAGGAAGCTTTGTATTTTTAAAAGTAGTTTTACCGATCCCAGTGTTGGAAAGTGATACAATTTTATCAGTCAAAAGTGCATAATGTGAGATGATACCTACAGCAGTAGAGGTCATCATTTACTTACTGAGGAAGCCATATGAAATTATGATTAAACAAGAAACAAAGTGATGATATTTAAAATAGGTTGCATGTGCGTCTCAACATTTAAAAAAAGAAAAATCAATTGAACATACTGCAGTTTTGAAGAAAAATAATGTTACCATTTTGGAAACTTGTGCCTATATTGGTCATGTATAAAATTAGATTTATAAATGATGATTCTTCCAAGTTGGAATCCTTTCAAGTACATATAATTTTATTTTGGATCAATAATTCAGTTGTGCTTGGAATAGATTGAGGGTGCATGTGAAACTTTGGTAAGGGCATTATTGTGTGCATCTCCATGAAATCATCCAAAGCTGTCATGACAGGTATCATCCTTTGAAAAGTAATGAATTCAGGTAGCTTGGTGAGCCCAGAAAATATTCAGCATTACCAGAAAAATGTCTGTTCTGGTGAAATATTCATTCTTGGCAAGACAGTGTTAAATTCATAAACTTTTTCTGTTCCAGGTGTCTGTAAGAACATTTCAGATGCCAGTGTTCAGTAATTATTGCACACGTACTGTATGCTTCAGATTTCACAGTGCCTTTTGCCTACAGGAAACTAATGGCCAGGTGTGTTTAATTTCCTATGATGGTGGCACCTGTCACTCAAAATGTCAAAAATACATTATAGATGTCATCAACAAAATCAGTGCTGTGATGATCTTGGTGTCAGTGATGTGACATGCTTACTTTTCTTTCAATTTAAAAACTTTTTGATTTCTGATTAATTGCTCCCTCTTTTAGTTCCTGAGTGAATTGTCTTCCATGCAAATTTGGTTTTTATTTTCCTTTTAACACTGAAAAGTCCTTATATCAGAATGTAGAGGCATACATTGAAGAAGTAAAGATAAAATGTTTTAAACTTTTCTGCTTTTCTATTTTAAAAAATATTTTTAATTCAGAATATTTTTTAATGTTTTAAATTCAGAATAATCTATGTCGCCCATTGAGTTTAGAAGGAGCAAAGTTCCTCCAATGTTAAATGCCACAGAAAATTCCACCCTGATCTCAATTAAATATTTTGTTCCTTTGCAACACTTCTTATAAGTATATGCTTAGTTTATAAATCTCTGGAGCCATCAAGCATTAAGATATGCACTTTCAATTTTTTTTTTAGGGGGCAAATAAAATTAAAATGCCATGATTTCTAGCTACTTTTCTTTTTGCTTGTTTGTTCATTTGTTTTTACTGTTAATTGAAACTGGAAAACTGTATCGCTTACCCGGGATATTACATTATATATAGTCGGGATATTACATTATATATAGTTAAATTATTATGTTTCTTCCAGCAAAGTATATTTTAATTTATCTATTGAAGAAGCTGTGAAATACTCTGTAAAATGACTGTGCAATTTTTTCCTTCAAGAAATTAAGGAAAACTAACACTGGATTTATAAACTGGTTCTCAAAATAGAGCTGTATTTTACATACATAATGCAGAATAATCAACTGAGTGATTGAGTACGTTTAGATTGAATCCTAAACTGATGCCCCCAGTTCAGGATCTGACCTGTACACCCTGGATAGGCCACATCTGCTGCTACACCACAGCTCAGGATGGCTTTGGTAATGCTTTTTGTGATTTGAGAAGCTCCATGGAAGCTTCTAATTTTCATAGTAGCACCACCGTGATGAACTGGGGCTCATTACTGTAAACTGATGGCAGCTGTTAATACTATTACAGACAGAGACTTTTTATTTAAGGGAAACATTAGCCAGTAACTGGTAGATTTCTGACACAGTATTACATAAGGCTTCCTGTTAGGAAGGAGAGCAAAGAGAAATGGATTTGAACCCATTAGTATCAGAATTACGTGTCAAAAAGCTGGAGCAGAGTTCAATTTATTTCTGCAATAAAGCGTAAGCTGGAGATTGACTTGACAATTATTTTACCTTACATTGCTCTGGTTATTCTGAGATGACTATTCCAACATCAAATCATCTTGTTTGGACATCTTTTACAGAATAACACGATAGTCTAAATATGCATTATGTTATGTAGCAACTAAAACTCGGCAGGTTTTTTCAAGTAGAAATGAGTTTTTTATTACTCCTTTTACTAGAGGATGTATATACAGTGGAACACATTCAGCATAGATTTAAAACAACTGCATGTATTTCTGCTAAATCTAGTGCATGGCGTTTACATTGTAATAGAAAGGATAATCTTTCTGAAGCTTTTAGTAGCTTGGTATAAGGAATACAAATAATCTGCCCCAAAACATTTGTTTTCTCTAAGCCAGTCAGTGAGCAAGGTTGTGGCTTCTCTTTGCCAGTCTCTTTTTCCCCTAATAATTTTCCAAGGTAAGAGAAAACAAATTGGAACAACCACTTCCTTATAATAGTTTTCAACGTTGAGAAGAGCAGGGCTACCAAAATTTTTGCCCATTTAAAGTACATATTGTCCTACAAAAGTCCATGAATTCAGAGCCTTATCCTTGACCATTGTAACATGATTTTATTGGAATGGCATTTTTTCTTGTCTTGAACTGATGCTCCTCTACAGAACACTTATTTAATTTTCTATTTGTGTACCATGATTTTTGAAGGGTATTGTGTTCATTGTCCCTCTGAAAATTCACATGAAGTTTCACAGAAGATGTTTATTAAAACTTTAATAAAAGTAACATATTACACCAGTGCACAGAATCTCCTTGCAGGGCTTCCTTTCCCTTTGCATGGTTTTGTGCAGGACCATGTCCTGCTCAGGGGTGATGTAGGGAAGCAGAATTGCAGTTCTGCAGCTTGTTGTGTTCTGATCTGTGAACTCTGTGGGCAAAACTAATCCCACAATCAGAGGAGTACAGGGTATTGTGGGGTCCATGGCAGGGCATTGCCTGGCCCTGCAAATTCGACAGTGATGCTGAGTACCTCCAGTGTCAGGTTTAGAATTGCCTCAATAGCCAGATTAAACTGAATATCCTTCCTGGCAGGCATGTGGAATGGCAATTCCATGGCTAAGCAATAGCCAGGATGAAACTACAATAGCTGTTCCTTGTGGGTTGTTTCGTCCCTATGGCTGCAGAAGGATTTTGTTGAACCAGAGGTTAATATAGCTACCTACCTGGGTCAAATGTTATTTTACATGGAGTTATAGATATTTATTTTATTGATTCAAAGCCTGTTCATTATAAAAATCAGCCTATAAAAAGAGATGGCATGAATGCAGGGAGATACTTTCTTTTTTTTTTTTTTTTCCCCAGGAATTTCTCGTGCATAGATACAAATGAATTTTCTAAATGTGAATGTTTGGCTAGATTATTCTTCAGAGACACATATTGATTTCTGTTGTCACCCTTCAATGAGATTCAGTGTAGGTTACTGGGAAATCCTTTCCAAGCACACACTGAAAAAAATGTAAAATATGATTTCCTTGACAGTTAGTGAAAAGAGACAGAGTAGACGTGAACAAATTAACTGTGTTTACTCCATCTTCACTGGTTTAAGAGTCTTTCAGCTTCTAAAAAATCAGCTCGTTTGATGCTTATAGAATGCAGGTCCATATTGCACTGGGGGAGCTAGAAAGCACGGTTTGAAATTCATAGCTTAGCAAAGGGAAGCTTTGCATTCCCTGATTCTCCTTTGCAGATCTAAATGTGGAGTTGTGGCTCTCTCGCCAGAGTGGGAAGCTCTGTATAATTTTGCAGTTTAGGTATTCTATAATGCAAGTAGTGTGAGTCTCATGGAAAACTGTGTATGATGGCCAAGCTTAAGCCTAAATTGTGTTTCATTCAGCTTTCTAATAAACCTCAAATTCATAAATTTCTGTGTGTTATAGTGGGTTTGATAATTATGGATTATAATAATTTTACACTTCAGTGCTTAAACCCAAATATTGCTCTACAAATACTTTTTTTTTCTTTTCCTTTTTTTCTTTGTTATTTGGAGAGTACAAAATGCCTTCAGTAATTCCAGAGTGCAACCTATGAAGATTTTGTTTTTATAACAATAGAATTTTATGTGTATCTAAACAAGTTTTTTTAAAATTTATATAATATTTTTATGTCTTACAAGGGCTGTTATATATAAGTGTTGAATAGCTTGTTATATTCAGTGATGATAAATATCAAGTTCACCTAAAAATTAATAAAAAATTACATTAAACAGATAAAAAATCTGATCAATTTTTGCCTTCTTGGAATTGTGGTATTTTAAACCTCCATTAATTTGCTTTGTAAATGGTTTAAAAACTATTAGTGTCATGTCAGTTACAAAGCACGGTCAATTAATGGTTTTAAAAATACATTTTAATATAAAGGAGATGAGACTATGATGCAGTGCAATACTGTATTTTAATAAGATTTAAATCATAATTTTTGTGCACTCCTTTGCTCGTTTTGTAGATAATAATAAACATACAGACTTGGATGGAAAACTCAGCTTCTGTTGTTTCAAGGGAACAGTGATGCTTGGGTTTGTATATGTTTAGTAGTGAAGCTACAAATATTAAAATTACACAATGATGTAGTTTTATTTTCTCAAAGCATTTGGGAGCATTTTGAATTCAGAGGTTTTTTTTATGGTCTCTCTCTGATGTACTTCAAGGAAAAAAAGCAGAAAGAATTTTGGAAAAATATTAATCTTTGTGGTAAAACTGGCTTTATAAAAAGCCAAACAAGCAGAGGCATTTTAACATAATTTTCTCCTGACTTAAACAATCCTAATTTTATCACTTTGCCAAACTGTGTTCCTTTGCATGAAGTATGTGCAGGAGATACTTCTGAATTTGCATTTTCATTAGATTTAGCATTCAGCACCTAATGCCATAAATTTGTTTTTGAAACTCTTTAATTCCCCTGAGTGTTCCAACATATTGAATGCTATTTGCTTTGTATTATGTTGGCAGCAAATCTGCAGTGAAAATGCTGTCAATATATATTCATAGCTAACATTGTTAACTAAAAGCAATATTGTTTTTCTATTGTAAGCTGTCACAAATGTTTGGCACCCTGTTGTGTAAGCCAAAAAAATGTCAAAGAAAGAAAAGAATATTTTTTAAGAAAAGTGCAGTGATAGTGTCAAGTTTTCTGTATTAAAATACATCCCTGTTTGTCCAGACCTTTGCAATTTATGCAATTGTGCTTTGTAGTAATGTAAAGTTCAAATATTGTGAGAAGATGCAGGCTGTTACAGATATTATATTGAATGAAAGGAGCACAGTAAATGATACAGCCATTTTACTTTGTGTGTAATGCAATGCTTATCAGGCTGTAAAATGAATTCTACTAAACCCAAAGATTATTTTATTAATAGATGTGCTATATATATGTGGAAAATGAATGAAAAATGTTTTGCATTTTTTCCTGGTTTTGAAGATGAAGTGTATAATTAACAAGAACAAATGCAAAGTTTTGAACATTTTCCTAGGGAGTATCCTTATCTTTGTGTAAGACATACTGATTTTGTTTATTTAAATTATGAATTCCTTTTCCCAATCATTCATTCCTTTCTAATGAAACTTATATTTTTTTTTCTATCTGCATGCTGTTATAAGAATGTCTGAGGACAGAATATTTTAGACAACTTCTGTGGGGAGAAATGAAAAAAGAAAAAGACCTGTCTGCCATGCAAATAACCATGTTAGTGCTAACACATAATAAACACCCATAAGTTAAAATAAGACAAGTGGCATCATTTGTGCCACTCTTGCAAGAGTATTAACCCAGAGAAATTCTAACCTCAGCCATGGAAATGGAAACTTCTGGGAGAGGTACTGGAGGCACAGGCAAGTTCCCTGGCCACAGGCTGGGTGTCTCTGGAATCTGCAGGGTTCAGCTGCTGGCACTGGAGAGCTCTGGGAAAAATGAGTGTTTCAGCCCCATTCATGGCTCTCACTGAAGTACCAGAGCTTCAAAAGATACAGATTTCCAGTACTCTCATCTCTCCAAGGTAACATTTCTCTATATTCACCAAGGTGAAAATATTAATCCATGTTCAGTGAAGTGCTGGCAGCCCCAGAAATGTTGTAGTTTATGATACTTTGTGTCATTCTGTAGAAAACTTGTTTTCTTAGAATCATAATGTGTTGAATTTGGGAAACTTTTTTTGTAGACCTTTGGTCAGTGTAATTAAAAAAACCCCAAACTTTAAATATTCTGATCTACTATTCAAGAACAATCATTGGTAAATTTGAACACTCTTTTTCATACAGCAATATGTTGGTGACACATGTATTATCTTTTGTGGTACTGGCTCATATTGTGAATACATCCTGCCTGATCATGCTACGTGATGCCAACAATAATTCCTTTCTTTCCTTGCAGCTGAGTCCACCCCTCTACTTCAAAATAACCTCTGCTTTCTGCACTGATATTTGTTCTGCTAGGGGAATACAGGTGCCACAAGTGATTTCACAAGGTCCCTGTTATGGACTCGCTATTTTCAAACATTTTCTAAGAAGTGCAAAATAACCTGAGTTTCCATTGACTTTAGTGACATTTCAGTACTATTAGCACCTTGGAAAACTGGCCTTTATCTTCCTTGGCACCAATCTCTATAAATTCTCTCATGTGCTTTCAAGTAAGATAGCATAAACCTTCAGAGCTAAGTCTCCCACTTCTGCTTATTTTTTTTCCTGCTTTTTAGTGCCTAGTATTTCCTAATTTTCATAGATAAAGAGAAACCAAAGAAGAAAACCTGAAATGCAGTTGATGTATGGAATTGCTCTCTGAGTCTTTGACTGGCATTATATAAAAGGTCAGAGATGTTAGTAAATGTTCTAGGTGAGTGTCCAGCACATTTAAGTCTAAGAGGGAACACATCTCACCCCTCCATTCTTTTCTAGATTATTCCAAGAACTTGCAGATGATTGAGTCTAATGTGTATCTGGAGAGGCAATATACTTGGACAATCACATTCACAGGTGAATAATATTTTTTTAACACAATAAAAAACTTTAACAATTTTTTAAATGGCTCACTAGATAGGGATTGCTGTTGCAGAACAGGAGACAGTACTGCATCCTGCAGACAATTGACAAAATGGACTAGCAGTTTTCATCCTTAATTTGATTCTTTTTCCTCAGTGGCAGAGAGATGCACGGTCTTTCTAACATTGTTTATCTTATTTTGGCATAACAGATTTAATCATGACTGTATCCATTTTCCACAAAGTGTCTCGTGTCTTGAATCACAGAACGTTTAAATCTTTTACAGGTGTGGGATAACTGTGCAGCTCATCCTACTGGAAAGCTTTGGGTTTCTGTGCGTTGTGGAAGAATGCACCTTTCCCCAGTTTTCAGAAATGTTTATGAAGCTTTAGAAAGCGCTGTGTCTTTTATCTGGCAGTTAGATTTCTATCACTTCTTGCTATTGTTAGGGCTCCTTTTTATTGCTTATTTTATTATATGTTGTACAGGGGGACCTGCTTTGCCATTTTCCTTTTTTTTACTGTTGTTTTGTTAGGCATGAATTTGATGCTGCAGGAGGAATGAGGATGTGCAAACGCAGTTACTAATCATGCTCAAATCTTTTCCTTATGTGTGCCTTGAAACACTTCTTTCCCTTCTATTATCCTGATATGAAATAAAACTGTATCTTTTTTATGCTTGAGAGTTTTGACTTGATAAAAATAAGGCTGTTGCTTGCTCCCCTTTGCGGAAGTGATGTCACAGAGAGAAGCAGAACATTCCCAACTTTTTCTCAGGCCGAATTATGCTCATCCCTGCTGAGGAATTTAGGTGGAGAACTCCTCCAAGATGCTTTACCTGCTTTGTCTTCGAGGAGAAGTGACTCAGAATTGTTTTGTGGGTGGCTATTGCAAATATAGTGGAGCACAAAGACAAAGAAATTAATAAAGTAAATAGGAAAGGCAGTAAATATAGACCAGACCATCCTCATTTACTGTTAGAAATAAGAGAGGAACAGTATTAAGGTACATAGATGAGACAAACCAGCACTTATCCATGGTGAAATCTATAAAATGTCTTCGATTGCTCAAGGGATCTTTAGATATAGCATTATTTTCTCTATCTTATGGATGACTTGACCACCTTCACTATGAATTTTTCATGATTTTCCTGACCCAGCAGCTCTTGCCTGTGGAGAGAGTAATACAGTATTGATTTGGGTGTTAGGTTTCTGCCTTTTTTGCCATAACAGGATTTTTGTAGCCTAGAAACCTCAATCCCTGATTACTCATTAGAGACTTGAACAACTTTTCTT
Organism: Petroica traversi; assembly: GCA_025920805.1. NCBI lineage: Eukaryota > Metazoa > Chordata > Aves > Passeriformes > Petroicidae > Petroica > Petroica traversi. The sequence continues at coordinate 6,501,261 of JAHLSL010000008.1, forward strand.
AGATCTGGAATGTAAAAGAAGAATCACTTGGTTACTTTTGTCATAGGTAGCCTTTGTAGTGGAATTCCAGCTCATCTTGGTAATGAGTGTTGTTGTTATTAAGCTTTCCTGATTGAATGGGCACTACCAGGCCTTCAGATTGCAAAAATACTGTTGGCTGTTAACAATTAGTGTGTTTGCAGCAGAATTACACTGGTGAATGTGTTTATTTAGCAGCATACTGCAAAGCAGTGGGATAAGTAGGGGTCTGTCCTCCTGCATCCATCCTGGCATTGATGTCTTGGTGACTTATTTTCTGCGCCTCTTGGGCATATTAGAAAATTGAAAAGAGGTCATGATGTTGCTATTTCTCATTTAAACTGTTGTGGTTTTTTTTTTTTTTAAAATAAAAAAATCCATATCTTACATCCTCTGAAAACTTACTCTCAGCATTGCCATGGAAACAAGATTTTTAAAAGGGACTTAACAGAAATTTAGCAGCAGTTTTTATTTCTTTGTGATTCATACTTCATAAAAATGCAAATGTCACACTAATACATGTTTTACCTTAATATTTTATACTACCATTTTGTCTTAATTGGTCTAATGTTTTTCTTAATTAAATTTTGAGCTTCTTTGAATGATTTTAAAACTGTACTGTGGACCTATCAAGCTTTAAATTTTGACTATGTGACACACAATTTAAGATGCTGTCATAGAGGAAAATCAATCATTTCAACCTGTAGTCACAGGCACAACAAAAGATTTAAAAGATTTAAAAAGCCTTTTGTCCTGACTGGAAATTTCTTGGCCTCTATAATCTTCATTTCTAGTGAAGTATCATAGCAAATGGCTTTTAATCATTTTTATTCCTTTGTTTTTCTCTCTATTCCCTCTAACTGTGTGAAGTTGTTCAGAGGATAAATTACTGTGCTAAATAAAGCTTTTATTCATAATTCTCTTAAGAGGAGTGTTTTGTTTATGTACAGCTACACTGTGTGTATTGGTTTACATAGATACTTGCATCAACATGTGTAAATAAACTACATTAATTTAGAGTTTTATTTGTGTGTAAACATGCAGCCGTTGATAATGTTAGTTCAAACATGAAAAGATATCTGGCTTTCTCTTCTGAGTGCCTGTTATTTGGGCCTCACAGAACATAAAACATTTTGCCTTTTAGAAGTCTAAATTAATATGATTAGAGCAGGGATCTGGGTGATCAAGACTGAAATCTTAGAACTGTGGAATTTTTTAGGTTGGGAAAGATCTTTAATATCATCAATTCCAGCCATTAACCAGCACTGCCAAGCCCAGCACTAAACTGTGTCCCTGAGCACCACATCTACACCTTTTCAATACCTCCAGGGATGGTGACTCCATCACTTCCCTTGGCAGCCAGTTCTAGGGCTTAACAAGCCTTTCAGGGAGAAATTTCTTTCTAATATCAATCTGAACCTTCCCTGGAGCACTCTGAATGTTCAGAGTATCACTTGTTACAGGGAGGAGTGACCAACCCTCCCCTGGCTACAGCCTCCTTCCATGGAGCTGCAGGCAGTGATAAGGTCTCACTTAGAAATTGTTATTGCTCACAGCTCGAGCAGTAAGGATCAGAGATCCCTCAGTAAATGTAAATGTAAAACTGTAAATGAGCTGTGTTTCCTCCTTGAATTGCATTTTTATGAATTTTTTCAACAGGTAAACCAAGCAGAGGGAGATTCATGTGAAGTTATACTTTACTGTGGGAAAAAAAAGTTATACTTTACTGTATGAAAAAAATATACTTTACTATACGGAGAAAATACAGGGACATAGGAAGGCTTCTATCTTGATGACTTTGTGTTTTTTTATTAAAAAATCTATTGTTAAATAATTTTATACCCCTTATCCTAAGATTTGCTTTGTAGATGCTAAAGACTTACTGGCATATATATTGTCCACACTCTACAAGTACTTTATTCTGATTAAAGGCATCATGGATGCACGTTGAGTGATGAAAAGTGTCTGAAACTGTATTTGAAGCTCAATTATTTGCAAATTTCCACTGAAAGTAAACAATACTAACTATTTATGATTAATTTCTGGGTAAGAAATAAGTTTTCTCATCAGACAATGGTTGCATGTATTTGACCACACAGGAAAAATCAGTGGACAATTATTTCAGATATATTTGTAGTGCTTAGAGCAAGTGAAAAATGAGTATTTTTATCACTGAAATTGTCAATTATTTAAATACATTAACCTGTGAAATTAATGTATCATCATTGCCTATGCTGCAAATGCATTTAAAAGTCTAGAAACATGTTGGTCAGGTTCCCAAGGCTGCCCACTCAGATTGAGCTGAGTGTGTACAAGAGCTTTCTTTTGTAAACATAGCCAGTCCTGCAGTTTGAGCAGTGTGTTTGCCCATTTTTGCATGCTCAACTTCCGTGCAGGCTTCTGAAGAATAATGCTTGACATTCTGGATACGTGGTACTTAACAGGAGAAAAGAAAAAATTCTTCAAAATATCATAATACTGAGGGGCATAGTGACACACAAATGTACTTACAGCAGTGGAGAGCCAAACAAATGCATTTGGAAAGTAATTACATCTGACTTTTATACTGAAACAAACAAGCACAATTGTTCAACAATGTCTTTCTCCACAGACTTGGTTGCCAGAGTATTAATAATCCCACCTAATTGACACTATCTCTATTTATATTATGTGTACTGTACTATTTGTAATCTTCAGTTTTCCCTTTTTAAAGTAACTGTTGTCTCTGCCTCTCTCTGCAGATGAGCAATATCTTTTTCAAGTTAATGAGATTCCTATTTTACTTAAACAAGAATGCATATTCACTATCTTTCTGTTGTTTTAAAATATAATTGCTATGAACGTGTTCAACAGTTTGACTTAGTATTCTTCAAACTGAGTGAATTAATTAAAAATTGGTGTTTGCCCATAAAAGAGTGAATGAGCACACTCAGTGCTTGATGTCAGAAATCAGACTGTAAATGAACATAATTATGTTTCACCTTCCTATTTAGTCATTTGTGTGGGCATAAGCATTTAGTTGTTTGCAATATTATTTCTTAAACAGTTTCATTTACACTTCGGTTTTTTAAGAAGAGAGGGAGGGTAAAAGAAAAGTTAATGACTAGATAATGATTTCTTTCTGAAAGGCTGAGCATCACTTCTAATATTCAATTTGCAGAACATCAGGGTAGAATGTGGTTTTTTGCTAACTGTATTTTATTTAGAATGAAATTCTTGCCACAGAATGTGAGAGATCATTTTGGCTCCAGGTACCAGGGTGTTATTCTTACACACATTTATGGTATGGTGTAAGTAAGCAACAAGGTATGCAAAGGTTGTTCTCTATCTCTCTTGTACAATATTATTCTTTAAAGCAAGAGACACTGATTGCGGCCACCATTTTGTTTAAAATAATCCATATTATAGTCAAAACAGCATGGTTTTTTGCTTAAATTTACATACTCAACACAATAGTCTTTTTCTATTTTGACTGCTTACTGAATGGAAAATGAAATGCAGTTCAACCAGCACATTGCTTGTTATAATTTTGCTTTTTGTGGGATTGTTTTTCTTGTCCCTAGAGAAACCCAGCATTATATTCATGATTTGGATAGGCTTATTTAACAGTAAGCAGTTGCTTTGTCTCCATGAAGGATTCCATGACCCACAGCTCAATCAGATAGGAGAATAATTTGACATTTCTGTACAGGAACATTGTCTTGCTACTGAATAAAAAAATCCCTGTGATTATGGTGTGTTTTTTGATATACATCAAACAAAAATGTCCTAAATACTGAGAAGAATGTTCTATCAGTTCATTCTAAGCTAAAACAAATGAAAAAGGATGATGAACAAAAGAATGCGCCATTGAAGATTTCAATTTTAAAAGGTTACATTTGGAGAAAGGAGGGAATGTAGGACATAATGAGAGCTTAGTGGTCAGTCGTTGAATATCCCTCTGCCATCCTGTCTGCTGCATGAAATATACAGAAATAGCACCATGCTGGACAGGAACAGAGTTTCTGTTGTAGACAGTTGAATTCTCTGCTATTATAAATTCCTAAAGTGGGCCAGCTACTCTTTAAAATGAAGCATTCCTTTAGCAAAACTGTTTGAGATGTTAGTCTGAGACCCTGTAATTTCTTAACTAAATACACTTAATACTGACTTGGCTTTTTGGCAATATTATTCTAATATTAAGACTAACCATCAATTCTGCCTCCTAACTGTTTCTTCCATAAGTTAAAAGTTATGGAGAGCAGCCTTATCCATTTCCATCTGAAAGTGAAGGATGTTTTGTGGGAGTACCTACACAGTCCCATGAGTTTGCCAGTTCAAGTCCATGTGCCTGCAGTTCCTGACTCACAGAAAATACTAGGTGCAAATTTTCAGTTTCTTTCAGGGCATTGGAATTCTACCTCGAGATTGAAATAACAGTGTCAGGACTGCACAAAGATTTCTCTGTGCCAAACATGTTTTTTGATCAATGCATTAATTCTCTACTTCATTAGTATCTACTGTAATCTCAAAATCACAAGACATAAATAAGAAAGTAATGGGCATAAATTGTGACCTCTTATTTTCCTTGGATAGCCCCTGAGAAATAAAGCACTGGAAGAAATAGATCTGTAAGGCTGTTTACCACAGAAGAGTTGTTTCAGGTTTCAGGTTATTACTCAGCAGGAATTTTATCAAATATGGGAAATCAGTGGAATGTTTTTTTTTCTCATAACTCTGTTTCAATTGACTACACAGATGCATTTTAAGCATTACCAATTATTCTTAATCTTCTACTAAAATTCCTGAAAGTCCTCTTTTACACTGTAGTGCAATGCAATTCCCTAGAACCATTTTGTTCCTGCAGAAAGGTGACCTCAGGAACTCATAAAAGCTTGAGTGTGATAATTTTATAATAACCACCAGAATTTCCCATTCACAGGTTAACAGCTTGTCATGGATTAATAAGTAGAATATTGATAGTTAAAGGTAAATATGAGAAGAGATGCATGAATAGTAAATACAAATAGTGCAGTGCTTGTTTAGCTGCCATATTAGACAATGAAAAGTTATTTTTTTAATGACATGAGACACATATCACAAAATGTAATATACCACAGCCTGAAAACTGATGTTTCTGTCCACCTTGCAATCAGGGAGGCTGTATGACCCCAAGATCTTTAGTTCAAAAGATTAAGAGTCTTAAAAGTTAGTTGTTAATATTGTTCTGCTGCCCAAGGATATTATTTAATGTTCAGTTTGTATAGATGGTGTGTTTGGGAAAGGGTGTTTCAAAAATGTGCTAAAGGAAAAAACTTGACTGCCCAAAATTGTTGGCTAAATTTTACCTGTGTTCTAGTAACAAAGAAAATTTAAAATTTTTATAAATTTATATATATGTATGTATATATATATATATATACACACATATAAATATAGCTATTTACATGATGTTCAAGTCTTTTATCTAGATATAATAGCCAAAGATACAAAAGTCAGAGCTAAACATACCTATAATAAAATAGATTCAAATCTAGAGAGAAAACTCCAGTTTGTGCAGCAGCAGATCTATAATAATAGGGCTTGATAATAGCATTTGATAATGTTAATCATAATTTCCTAATAGCAGGTAGTATCACACCATGCTGAAATGTCACATATTTCTGGTATTATTCATCCTTTTCCAACCAAGACTGAAATTCAGTTTCTTAATGGTAGTGTTCAGTGGTAAAGTGATGATTATTTTGCCATATTTTGCCAGGTTTATTTATTTTTTTTTAGTGGTAGAGGTCAGAAACTCCACAATTTGCACTGAAAAGGAAAACATTTTTTTAGCTAGAACTTCAGTGCTGAAAAAATAGGTGTTCTGAAATAATGAATTGTGCTGAGCTGATTTGAAATCTACATGCTTGATTTTTAAAAGTATTTAATTTGATTTAATACTTATTGAATGATTTAAATTTGAAATGAATTTATTTTGCAACACTAATGGTGGGAATTTCCTCAGATTCACAGAGTCTTCATAATTTTAGCCCATAGAAATTGATCAGATCTCATTTTGTTGTGTGAGGAGTGTGAGGTGCCCTGTAATGGTTACAAACTTAAATCCAGAAGTTTAGGCTACTTGGATATGACACTATTAATGGCAATTAACAAATAAATTCTTGAAAATTTCAGTTTTGTTTCTTTTTTTCCCTAAAAAACCACCTTCCAACAGTCAGGAAGTTACCAGAAAATATGAAAATACGAACACTATAAAAAGAGCAATTAAGTAAGGTTAAGAGAATTACCTTGGAAAGCATCCTGAAAAGCCTTATGGAATAATGGGCCAAAGTCTAAGGAGCCAGTGAGGAAACAGAGACCAGCAGGGAGCAGTGATTTATTCACTTCCTCATGGATGTGTGCAACCACCATTGAGTTCCTGTTAGAATAATTAGCAGCAAAGCAGCAGCACCAACAAGAACTAAGCAGCAAGAAAATGCAACCACACACTCTACTAGGTGGCTTCCCAATATTAATGATTTCTTCAAATTTTTATATCGGCATTAAGCAATGTATGTAATGTAGTTCACAGGAATTTCAAAGTGAAAAGGGAAAAAAAAGTTATGATTTCCATTGGGTAAAATGTAAAAGTTAATATAATTTGTGGGATGAAGAATGAAAAATCACTGAATATACACAAACAAAAAATAATTACAACCAAGATGAAACTGCTCATTAAAGAACTGCCAGGTTTGGTGATAAGTCTAATTTTATTTGACAATTTTATAAATGATGTGGGGGAGGAATAGACCTTGAATTACATTCTTAGATTGTACTAAATTGGAAAGTGCTGTATATTAATGAGGACAATAATACTTCAAAGGTACTGGAAGGTTTGAGAAATGTGAATATAAGGTAATAACATTATTTCAGTTTGGGTAGAAAATGAGAGCATAAAAAGAAGAAGCTCTTAAAAGAAAATTAAACCATAAAGAAAATGTTGACCGTATTTTTAAAAACTGAAAAATAGAGACTTTAGCAACAAACAAGTGATGCTTTTGCTAAACTAAAGCTATTGATGATTTAAAGAGAGGGTTTTATTACTTTCAAGATTGCATTCCTTTTGAAAATCTTCTTGCAATGTAAAAATATTTACTTAGATACCTCTCATTGTCTTTCATGATGCAAATTGTAAAAATAAATAAATAAATAAAAATATATATATATTTGTGACATTACAGAGTGGTTCTTTCCTCCAAATTTGAGGGGTTGTTTATATCTGCAGAAATATATTCCCATACATTATACTATCCTGACTTTCATTCTGCAGAGATATGTACCTTGATTAATTTCACAATGAATAAGTCTACTGCAGGTAAATAATGCAAAGTTATGAAGTATGGATGCCTTTGTAGGATTGTCTGCAGACTATTGTCTGCAATAATAGGCTGATAATTTGTCTGCAAATATATTAATGAAGAGTTTTAAGTATTAATGCCTTCATGCATGACCTTTTCAAATCTTTCTTTTGGAAAGTTAAAAAAGAGTGGGCAGATTATGGGATGACATTGTAGCATCCTATAACAATCTTGTAATAAGAAGTAAAACAATTTTTATTATGGTATGAGCTGATTTATGAAGCTTGCATTTCAGTCCTGTGTTACATAAGTAACAATTTAAGAAATCATTATAAATTAAAAAAAATTACAGAAACTTAGCTAAAGGATTAAATAATACCTAATTGCATACTGCATTTCAATTTACTCAATTAAAATAGAGTATCACATTCTGCTTTTATTAAAGGAATACATATATTATTGGTTTACTTCTTTTATTGTTCTGAACATTTACTTCTCTAAGAACATTATCTTACTAAAATTTATTCTCCTATATCTGTTTCTCATTTTGTTATATTTTGCTGCTCCTAAGTTCCTCTTGGCCACCTCCCAACAGTGTTATGCATTTTAATCCAGCTCACACATTGAAGTGACGTTCTGAAGTTGCAAGAATTTTGCTCAGTGATCCTGATCCTGCAAACAATTAGGGATGTGTGTGGCTCAAGGCTGGGAGATTCTTAGTTACTGTAATAGCTGGTGCACCTCAATCAAGCTCTAAAGACACAGTTTTGGATCCCAGTCTTTCATGCTGCATACTGGTAGACTCCTTGCTTTATTTTCCCTCCTCATTCCCTCGGAGACTTTCCAGTCTGTTCTCCATCTGTCCATCCCTCTGCCTCAAGTAAACATAGATGTGGGTCCTTTGTTTTGTGAGGGGACACTGTGGAAAAGTTCCTTGTCAATCTACAGTAATTCTATTATATTCACTAAACCGTTTCATAGAATCATAGAGTTCTAAGGATTACAAGGGACCTTAAAGATCATCCAACCCAAACCCCCTGCCATGGGCAGGAACAACTCCCACTAGACCAGGATAATCCATCCCACCTGGCCCTGAGCACTGCCAGGGGTGGGGCACCCACAGCTTCTCTCTCAGCTGTGCCAGGGCCTCACCACCCTCACAGTAAAGAATTTCTTCCTATTATCTAATGTAAATTCCCACTCTTGCAACTTGTACCCATTATTCCTTGTCCTATCACTGCAGTTCCTGATAAAGAGTCCCTCTCTGGCTTCCCTTCAGTTCCCTTCAATCACAGTAACCCTGTGTGTCATTCATGTCCCAGGTCTGTCTATCTGGGGGTAAAAATATGTTTTCTCTTGTTGAATTTGGAATATTCTAGGTTTCCTTTTATTTGCACTGGAAAGAATGTCAGACCCAACAACTCAGCAGTTTCCTCAGTGGAACACAGCTTTCATCTGCTTCTTGGTGTCTTCAGAAGGAGTTTTCTCATGATTGGATCACACCAATGAAATGACAATGGGAAGTGTGGCCATTAAGTGCCATTAAGGATCAGGCTAGGTTATGTTTATCCTATAGGGAACTTCAGCAGCACAACTGAAGTAGGGTATGACAGTGAGAACTGCAAGATTTAGTGATTAATCACACGAAACTGTCATAAAGAGGAATCCATTAATTGCAAAACACAAAGTGTGAGAAAAGGTCGAGTGTATGAGCTGATCAGCTGTGGCTGTGAGGCATCAATAGAATATATTTATGAAAATAATTGTGAATGTACATTAAGTGAATGTAACATCAAAGGCATCAGTAAGACCTACAGTCTCCAGTTCATGGAGTGTTAAAAGGAACTTAGAAAGGAACCAATACAGATAAATCTTGTTACAATTACTGATTAATGCAAAGCCTATCTTACAAGAGATGACCTGTACTTTCTTTACCTAACATCCATAAATTGGGAAGAAATTGTCCCAGTTGTTTTAGTTGCTAATTAACTTCAGCAACAGAATATTCCATATTTCTTCTCTAACCATTGGGTATCATTATGCCTTTTTCTGTTTGAGAAAATAGCTGTTTATAACTGTCTGGCATTTTCCACTAAACTTCAACCACGTCATCCATTTGGTTTAATAAAAATAAAATTGCTTAAATCACTTTTAAATTCCTTTTTTCTGTGTTTGATTAGTAAAGGAAGACGGATAGCTTGCTGCTCATATTGTGCTGTCAAAATTGCAAATAAATTCCAGTTCTGTGCAAGAATTGTGGCTGTATAGCTACACTTCTGGCTTTTGAAAATAGAAATGCATGTTTGCTTTCATGCAATTGGCATCTTTACTGAGTCCTTAAATTTTGGGCAGAGAGCATATAGTGCCTTTATAACTTTGTAAAAAATCATTATGGTCTCAAAGTTTTGGATCCGATTTATATTACATGACCTAAACTTTAAGGGAAGATGTTAAAATATAATTATATTCTCATTTGCATATTAAGCGTGTTTACAGATATCTATATTGTTTTTCCCACCAAATGGCACTAAAGTTAGCATGGCTTAGTGTACTGGGATTTTAGAATTGCAGGACTATTCATTCCAAAGCAGTTTTGTGTGAATTCTCTTAAATTCCAGCTCGTGTCAGTAAATCAGTAGATTACTCTTTAATTAGTAATGCCAGAAGGAATGCTGATGGAGATGTAATTCTCTGAAGGTGCAGATAAACTCTGAGATTCTGATCTCTGGTGAACATTAAAGCTTCTGGGACCCTTTTCAAAGATAAAAGTATTGACTAAATATATTGACTAGATTGCGTTTTGGTTTTTGTTTCTCATCTCATGGTCTCCTACTGTTTGATAACCTAGGTTGTGTTTCATGTGCTGAGTACATGCATTAGTAATGGTGCACCACTACTGTTGGAAAGTTAAAAATACGTATCAGTCACACAGACTTTTTAATGAAACAGCTTAATTTTGTGAGGCTTAATTAGATTACTGTGTTTCACATTACAGAGTTATATCCTACAGCATTTTATCCAGGACAATGGAAGATGAAATCCCCTTTCCAATCAAGTTTGGAATGCTTTCCTGGTTGTCTGTCTGTCTGTCTTTTTTTGTCTAAGTATTTGTCTACAACACTACCATCCACATTAATTTCACAGGGAAAAGAGTTTCCATTTAAAAGTCCCTCTCATTCTGCTCTAACATATTATGGAAACCTTTCACAAATGAAATGTAAAATGACAAAGGTTTTGGTTCTAAAAAAGATGGGGAAAAAAGAAAATACATTCTAATAATGCAACTCTCCAGAAAAATAAGGTTCTCTTTTTGTATTAAGTAATTTAACTCTGGGAATATATGTGCTGTAGAGCTATAGGAGCTGAGAATTACATCCCTACCAATAATCAGTGTGTGGAACAAATAAGGAAAGTGCAGAAAATATACTCTTCACCAAAAGTTTTTTTTTATGTCTTTAACATTCTCAGCAACGATTTCTTTTAAATTGCTGATACACTGTGGTGTTTTCACAGAATGTTCTCGGGTGGTAGCAAAACTGGTGGAAAATTTCCCATGGAAAAGAATTGCATCCAGATGCCAGGTCTCTGCCACCACCAGAGACTGGTCTCCAAGGCTGATATACTTAGATTAGTGAAGAAGTGCACAATAAAAAAATGTGAATTAAAATACTCAATATAAACATTACTGGCAGAGCAAGAGCTGTTTCTGTTTGTTTGTACATCCCAGTCACAGAAATATTAACTGTACAAAGGTGGCTTGGAATATGGGTCCAGTGTATGTATTCCAGGCAGTTGGTGTGGTTTCTCTTCAATATAAACTGGCACACATAAGGAAGCAGAGTCTTCCTTTATCACTCCATTCAGTGTGTCCAACACTGATGCTGAAAACTTTTTCTTTATTTAGCAGAAATAGCAACTCACATGTTCTTTTTAGGCCAGCATCTGTTAGAAGAAGCCAAATAATGCTGTCATGGTCATAAAGCCAATGCTAGGCTATCTAGCATGCACAGGACAGGAAATTCCATAATTCAGGGCTTCAGGAGGGTTTCACCCCCACCCCAACCCTGATTTTATCCTATTTCCACGGTCATCTGGCTCCAAAGATAACTTTAAACAAACAGCAAAGTAGAAGGTGAGCAATATTTATATTGCATATCTATGTCTTTCCTGTGCTGGGCAGGAAGTCTTTGGGATACATGGATTAACCTCCTCTCCAAATGTGCAGGTGATCAGGTTTACACAGCCTTGGACGATAGAAAACTTTAAATTGTCAAAACTTCCATCCTTCTGCTTGCACCAAAATAAAGAGTGGTAGAAACATTTAAAAACCTCAGCATGTCCAGCAAGAAAATGGATCCTTTAGCTGAGTATTAGAATTGATCTGGTGGTTTCTCTGAGGAGGGTGGTTCCAGGGGGGCATTCCAACATGACCAAGGACAGCTGAGGGTCAGGGCTCAGAGAAGTTCCTCCCACCCTGGACAAAGAAAACTGAAGAACATAAGTGGTTACTCCTTACTTGGTCTTGTATGACACGTGAAATTAATTTTTTTTATAATCATTGCAAGAAAAGCTTTTTAAACTTTAGGGTTATGATTGGAAAGTATGTACAGTTCATTAAAATGGGCCAACACAAGGGGTTACTTCTAAGAATGCTGGCTTGTTTGTAACTTGAATAAATTCTTTTTCCCCCCCCCTCAATCTGGCTGTTCTAACTTCTTCAGACAGAATAATGCAGAAGTTACCGGGCAGAAACTCTGAACTGAAGACAAGAAGACCTACCCTGAAACCTGACAGAAAAACATAAGCTCAAAATTTGTGACTCTCACAGATACATTTCTCACTTTGCTTGAAATATCAGAAAAGAAATTTTAAAATTTCTTTAGGTAGAATTTGGCTGACAATATGATCAGAAGAATGAAAATTATATATACTTGCTATGGTTACTTCGTTAAAGGAACAGAGAAGGAAAAAAATATTTCTCCCAATTAACTATTTATAAGATTCTCTAGAAATGACAAACTATTTGAATATGGAGGATGACCATAAGACTTGTCAGGCAGAACTAACATGCCTGTGGGTTTTCTTTTGAGGTCAGACTCTGGAAAGCTGTGCTCCTGGAGAGATTTGTGCATATGCATCACATACTTTGAGTATTCCCACTGAAGTCAATATCGACTGGTGCCAGAGGACAACAGGATAACAAGAGTTTGCAAAGTCTGTAGAGATAATTAAATATCTAAACCTGTGATTGACTTCTTATATAAGAACTTAATACATGTAAGGAAAGAAAAAAGGATACTGGAATGTAGCATAGTTCATAGTTGCTTATTCATAGTTCTTTTACCTTTCTAAAAATCTTTTGTTCTTCTTTAGAATTCCCTGTTTAAATAATCCTTTTGTTTGCTCTTTTCTGTTTGGAGTGTAATCCATTTCATTTTCACTTTTCTTCCCTCAAGCATTTGTGAGCTCTCTTCTACCTTTTTCCTCTTTGACCTGGTCTAACAACTGTGTCCTAGCCTATTTCCCAGCTAAGTGAGGCTCAAGGGTATTTGAATTCAATTTGGGGCCATCTCTACTCTGACAACAATGTTGCTCAAGTAATACCATTAGGTCGCTATGATACTGCATGAGGCAACAGAACATGGCTAATAAATTTTATTTCTTTTCTCGACAAAGTAACTGTGCACTGATGTAATTGATGTTCAAGGAAAGTACTCTGTTATTTATACATTTCAAGCACTGTGTCATGTTCTGCAAAATGCTCATTTGACTGTTCTTTTTCAAAATTGATCCCCCATAAGAGAAGAAGCCTTTTTTTTCCCCTCCATGATTCATTTAAACTTGAGACATCTTGTGAATGCTGAAGCACTAGGGAGGGTATTTTTTCCCCATCTCTGTTCTTAGCAGACATCTTCTGCTTGTCTCTGAAGACGAAAGATTCCCCACAGTAAAGTGTAAAAGCAGTGTGATTCCTTTTGTTTAACAAAAGAGAGTTAGTGTTAGAATGCTTTTAAAGTTTTGCTTATGGTTAGGAGGTAGATAGATGGGTTAACTTTGCCCTTTTAGTAAAACAATTCTGAAGTGAAACAGTTGTGTGAAACCAAATAGATACTGAAATATAAATTCAACAACAAAGATTGTACAGTTTAAAAAGAAGAATATTTTGTAATTTTTGTGGTTGGAAAAGAAATGGTAGGTGCAGTATAATCTTGGTTTAGTAGGGTTTTTGTCCCTGTTACTAATAACATTATCGTTAACAAATGATATCATTAGCAAATGATATCATTAGCAAAATGTGTGTACAGATGAGATTATGTTATAGCTGATACAATATTTCTTTGAAAGCTTATCCAGAGAGTGGTTTAATGGTTCACAGTCAAAGCTGTGAAAAACCTATTGGGTGGGACTCTGTGGAATTCTATTCCTCAGTAGACTTAGATGATGGAATTAAATTTCTCTGTGTTGACAACATTCTAGGACAGATTTTTAAGACAAAAAAATTTGAATTCAAAACGATCTATCACTTGGAGAGAGGAAAATAAGCAGAAGCATAGTTTAGAATATGTGTGGAGTAATTTTTTAGCTCTTCACAGCATGGACAAGGACAAACTGTATCCTGTTTTGCATAATTCACTTCCAGGAAACTGTGGCCTGGATGGAGGCAACTGAAAGAACAGCAGAAATGCTGATCAGAAATGTCGTATGTGATCTGCAATGAAAAATGGAAGAAATTAAGCTTATTAGGAAGGAATATTGAGATAGAATGTACCAATTTTGAGTATGTGTGGTCTCTTGTCATTTGTGCATTAAGTAAGAAACTTGATCTGTTGTAGCACACTGGAAGTGCTGAAGGAGAATTCAGAGCAGGTATTAGGTAGAGCAATTTTGCTGTAAAGACAAAGAATCCCTGGCATGACATTCTCAGGAAAGTTATGGTGTCTGTCATTAGGTATGTACAACATGGATTAGACAGGAAGCTGTCCAGAGTGCCAAATTATTTTGTATGGTTGTGGGATGAAGTAAATGACATCTGAGGCCATTTGCCTTAGAACAATGCCTATTTTGCTGGTAAATCAAACTTTAATTCATGTTACATTTGTACTAGCTGGAAAACAGCAGAATCTAGATTTACATCTTGATTACCTCCTTTACCTTCCCATTACCTGGGGGAAATTAAATATTTTGCATTGGAATTGGCTTGCATATAGAACAATGTGAAATATTCACAATGAAATATATACAAACAGGATAGTGCAACCATACTTGCATTCAAATTAGCATCCTTTCACATGCTCCTTTTGATAAATGGTAATAATAGGGATTAGTTTATAAACCTTAATTCACAGGTGGAAACCTGATTCACCCAAGTAGCTGAATTAAACAACTTTAATTATTATTATATTATTACTTATCCCAACAGCTTTTGGGATAAGTAATAAGTTCCAGGATTAGGATAGTTTGGAAGGAGTGCTGCTAAACTGGGTAAATGATACTTAGCAATGAGTATCAACTCATATTTAACTAAGTGTGCCCATCATCAGTGTTAAAAGGAATGAGTGTGCTTTACTGGATAAAGGCCAGGATATGCCTCATCCTGCTTGGCCTCCATCCTATTTGGTCAAAAGCTTCATTTGTTACTTTCTAGGTCTGAAAATTATGATATATGATCAGCTTTGAGATAATCAAAGCATCATGTCCTGAAAATAATGGTGCCTAGCCATGTGAGCCCAAAAGTTTGGAATAAGGGAATTGGGTGCTCAGATTCCTTCTTTACTATCTTTCCAGGGCTACCCAAATCTTTACTCCAGTTTCACTAATTAGTAAAAGAAGACAGTAATACTGAGTGTATTATGTAAGTACTGTAGACATGCATGTAAAATACTACATGCATCATAGATACTGCTATTAATATTTGTTAAGCTGCTTTTTCTTACTTATTATTTATTTTGCACAAGCACCTCCAATTTGGAACTATTAGTGCTGCTTCTCTCTGATTAGATTTGTCATAATAATGTAATGATGTAAAATGCCTGTAATGATGTAAAATGCCTGAATGCTGGTAGGGTTTTTAGTAAAATTAACAACTTCATGAAAGTTGGCTGCATATAACATAAAAGGAACAGAATAGCCTATAAAATCCTTATGACTGTGGGCATCTAAATTAAGGCTGTTGGCAGAAGGATGAAGTTTGAGAACATGCATGTATATCTATTGATTTAAATGGGTCTTACTGCCAAGGCATTACAAATGAGACTGTCAGTGTTGCAGCAGAGGAAATCAGCAGTATCAGGCAGAGCAAGGAGTCTGGGACAAAATTATTAATGGATAAATCTCTAAGAGCTAATTTAACTCAGTTTTCTTTCAGTGTTAAATAAGGAAAAAGTGCAACCTGTAATTGTGAGTAGACATGATATATTACTTTTTAACTGCCACTAAAAATGAATCAAATTTGGGGAACACTTTTCTTGGGTGAATATGTTGCTATCACATAGATTTATTTCTTAAAAAGTGTCTTCTGGGGGGGGCCTCTTTGCCAGAAGTATGAGTTTTATGTAAAGTATTCTATAAGAAATGTGTTTGTTCAACTCAGAGTAACATCTCTATTTACTTTCAGTTTCTTATGCCTATTTCCTTTTCTTTCTCTCTCTTCTCTCTTTTCAGGACTTGTCTTCAATCAGTCCTTCTAGATTCAAACCCCTCTTTTCCTTTCTCTCTTTCTCTTTGATTTTAGATCATTTAAATTCTCTCTCCTTTGCTTTTTCACCATTGCTCCAGGTTATACATATATTTTAAGTAGCATTGGCATAAAATCTAATTGCTTTCTATTTAAGGGAAAGGGGGGGGAAAAAAGAGAAAAAATTCTGAAACAAAGGTAGTAGCCTTGAAATAATTTTCAGAAAAATGCAGCTGTTATGTTTTTAGCCATACAATAATACGCACACTTTCATTATGGTAAATTCTCAGGGCTGTACTTGAACTTTTTTTGCGAACTGGGTTTTTATCTTTAAAAATGGGATTTTGCTCTCAGTTGATAAGATTGGAAGTATTAAACTACAGTTGTCCTTGATTCCTTTTGCTGCTTCTTCATAGTCCAAATTGCCCTTCATGCAGAGCTGAGCTTGTAATATGTACTGTAGATGCTGAGTAAATGCTTTCCCTGCCTGTCCCTGGCTTACTCACTCAGCCACTCTGAGTCACCTTCAAAACATCAAGATTATGTGTGTATACACTGTAATAAATAACCACCTGCATGGAGGTAATGCAAATTGAATTTGTTGAAATATGGCCTATTATGTTAAAATTTATGTTTCTATTATAACTTGTATTGTATGAAACAAATTCGTCCTGTGTAAAATTACTGAGAAATAAGAACTGTATCCATATATAGGAAGGTTTGTCTTTTCTTGGGAACTATTTAATAATAGATTCTTACCCTACACATGCCTACTGCATCCTCTTAGAAACACAGAGCTGGACTTCATCATTCTTAAAACAGGTCAAGTAACTTCATCATGATGTATTCTTTCTATGTATCCTAAATTAGAGAGTTGGTGGTTTTTTTTACACTTTAACCAGTTCTTTCTTAAATGTCAACAGATAAAAAATACACCTAAAATGTATTAATTCAAGGGATTTCAAGACAAAATGCAGCTGTAGGGTCATTTTAGTTTGGAATCTTTACATGGTGAGAGTATGGGTGAGATGTGGTGAGAACAGAAGGACTTTTTAATACACAGTTCTGAAGCTGACATAACTCTGGAGCTATTATTGGACTGAAACAAGTTAATGACCTGTATAACAAATAGTTATTTTCCTGAATGAAAAAAATAAACATTAAAGGAGAAAATTTGAAATCAATTGATAAGTATGCAGGCACTAAATTAGCCTTATTTCATGCTAATTCAGCTTTATTGAATTCATATCACCATCCATAAAAGCTGCCTCTGCTGTTCAAAGTAATACCCAGTATATCTCAATTAGCAATGTGTTAACCTTTCATCCAAGCTGGCTAGCAGAGTGAAACTAAATAGATTAACTATCAAAAAAAGGAAATAAAAATCTAGGAACAAAAAAAGGAGTTAAAAATATTTTATTTTTGAGAGTAACTTAAAACATGCCAGCAGAATGGACAAAATAACATTAAACCATAAGTATTCCTAAGTTTGAAAGAATACATATTTCTTTCTTAAAGGTTGAAACTAGCTATGAATATTGGGAGAATTTAAAATGTGTTTGGAATAACAAGAGGCCATACCTGTTGCTAACCACTGAAAAGAATTAGAACCTATGACCTCAACCTTCCTTCTTATTGCTGTGGAAATGTTTCTTGGCATAATTAAAATTCAAATTAAAATAATGTTTGATTAGTTAATAAAAGGCATCCTTCAGGTAACATAGTTTATAATAGTGAGGGCTAAAGATAATGGTCACTCACAGTTTTGTCTTTTAATTGCAATATTTAATGTTTTGGGATAGGCCACTTACTCTTTTTATGATAACTTTTGTATTTTCTTCTGTATTTTGTGAGTTAATCAGTTCAATACTGGGGCATTCTTCTTAATTAATTGATCTTGGCTCAATTTAAATATAAGAAACTAAGTGGCATTTTTCTAATCACATGTAAAAGCACAGCAAGAAAGACAATCCTTGAGGTTCGAACCACATATGCAACAGATGCTTATTGTAGTGTATTTAAGCCTGAATTTCTTTTTAAATGTAGCCTATACTGAGTATTGTAGAAGTTTATGGACTAAAAATACACTATAAATCTTCCAGGAAGGGTGATGTTTCAGAGTTATTGTCTCCACTGATCCCTTCATTCTTGAATCCCAAATTTCATTTCAGGCTTTTTCTGCTGCAGTCTGAATATGACATTAACATTTTTTTTCTCCTTTACTCACTAATAGAAATTGTGACTATCATGAATGGAGGGACCATATGCTGCTTTGAAAAGGCAGCAGGGACCATGGTGGCAGTTTATAAATGATCTGAGTAAGAAATGAACAGAGACCAATTAAGCTAGTTAGGAGGCCGAAGGTTTTGGAGAGCGAGGATACTAAATTTGGTTCCCTTCAAAAATGATAGAATTAAAAATTAGCGCAATTATTTTCTGTCCTTTTGCCTAATAATTCCTTTGTCACTTGCCACAACATAGCATGGTTTCTTTTCTCTTTTTAAGAGATTTTAACACTGGAAGTTGTTGCGTGTGAGTGAAATTACCAGGATGGGACTAGCGGCCACTCACAATATGGCTTTTGTCACTGAGGAAAGTCTGTGCACTAAATAATGCATGCACAATTAGCACATTAATCAGGCTGGTCAAAACAGGTGATCCAGTGAATATCTTTGTGCCCACTGCCATTTAATGCTATTCACCCATGTATCTATTATAACTATTCATTTAACACCACAGGTGTGCTCAGTGCTTTGCAGATAACATGGAGATGAAGGTTCCTTTCTTACAGAATTTAAATTCAAAGTATCCAGAATACAGATTGGATTGTAATAAAGTGCAGGAAAATCTGAGGTTTTTTTTTTTTTTGAACCACACTTTAGTTAATTTTTTGATCTTTATTTAGCTTTGGAGAGATATTTTGGGAATATGTTTTAAGCTTTTTTTTTGAGTCTCTGGAAATTATCCAATTAGTGAGAAATGAGGATGTAGCCAAGGAAGGGTTTCCAGATGTAAAGGGTGGAATGAAAAAGTGCCACAGAAGAGAGCAAAGGGACAATTTGAATACCAAAAGCCTGTAGGTGAAGTCACAAATGGCTTATTATAGTTGCATTTCTTTTGTAAATGCCAAAAAGAAATAGTAAATTCAGTATTAATTATATCTAGAAACAAGAATGGGAAAGAACTAGTGCAAAGGGGAAAATGCAAAGGGGAAAATCATATTTACAGTTGGGAAGACATCTATTTTCAAATAAGGGAAACTCCAGGAAAGAATAAAAAATAAAAGGAAGATTCTCCCAGGGAGCATCTAAATTCTGGTAGAAAATCTCAGAGGTTCACACATAGAAAATATGTTTAAAAAAGAAAACTTTTGATTCCACAGACAACTGGCTCAGACTTCACACTGCAATGCATGAAGGGGTGTGAATTGGGGTCATTCTTTAGTTTACTGCTTTGTGATTACAGTCATGAAAATAATCCTTATTCTCTTTTCCTCTCTTGTAAAACTGGTTTTTCCCCGTTGGCACAGACAAAGCAATGTGACCAAGATGTACGGCCATGGTGTTTGGGGCTGACCAACAATTTTATTATTTCCTTGTGCATTCCCATGTGTTTGCCTTGATCTTAATGCTTAAAACTCCTTCAACCAACACCATTTCTTCCCTTTCATTTTGGGTGCCATCCAGGAAAAAAAAAAAAAAGAAACTAATCAAGGCCCGAAGCTCCCAAACATGAGGATCAAACCAACAATACACAATAATGTGAAGAACATAGATTTTTGCTGTGCCTGGATAAGTGAGACAACATAACATGGTGTATCTGAAGTGTACTGCATATCTGAGTATCTCAAAACACTCCATGGATTACAATGATTCATTGTAATTGCATCATGATATTGCCATTATGTTGCAGTCATGTTATCATTTCCGTAATAAACATTTATCTTAGGAATGCTTGTGTGCGCCACATAATTAGTTCTGGAATAAAGAGTGCTAAACATGAGGTGTGATTCATTAGGAGAATGATAGAATTTGATTTTTAAATTCTAACAATTTATTTTAACTGTTACTTGTTGAAAGTGAAAACAAACTGAAGTTTTGTTAATTGCAAAACTGATACAAAACAAGCTTAATTAATGATTGAAAGCTAATACGTATTTAAATATTAGCACAATTAGTTATTGTTGAGTTTTTCATTTCATGTCACTGTAAAATTTAATTACCGGGTCTGCTCTGTTTATGATTTCAAGTAGAACAGTTTGATCTAGACTCTCAAATAAGAAAGCCCTTTATTCATCAAAATACAACCAAGGATAACAATTTCACCCACTACATTTTTGCTTGAATCTGACAGTATCACTCCAAAAGAAGTTTTGCTATAAAGTATTAATAAAAATAATAAATATATTCTGCTATTGAGGTGCCAACCATAGAAGAGGAAGAAGAAAATCTTCATTAAAAAAAATCACTTTAGCTTAAAAGCAATATATACTCTGTTGCAAGCTAATCACTTAATTATTCTATTCTGCACAACTTCTGCCTTCTGAGGTTTGTCTGCATAAGCCAGTGATCTAACTCTAACTTAATTAGCTTGGTTAGTAGAAGAACTCTGTCATATTAGCTCCAAATATGTTTATAGAGCACTGAGTTATGTGTGTGAACAGAACCCAGAGCTTCTGAGACTTGGGGTGTTGTTCACTTCTTGTAAGGATGATATATAAACCCAAACCAAACAAGCAAACAAAATCCACAAATCCCTATGAGAAGGAAATTAAAACTATTTGGCTTTATTTGTTCCCAGCCCCTGAGAACTTCAGAAATGCTCATATAATGTGATCCCCATGATGTGGCACAAGCACATTGTATAAAAAATTTTGTTTTCAGACTAAAGAATTAATAATTTTCAAACATTATTCCTTCAAAAATAAGAATATCTGGATGAAGATCGGCTTTCAGAGCTAAATTTCCAGGTTTACCATGTCAGCCTTGAAGGAGCCCGTGGTGTCAGGGATATCCTAATGGTGGATTGTCTAAGATAAGGAATTCAGTAGGAAATGACCTGTAGGTGACCAAGATCTGCACAACCATGGCCAGAATTCAAACATGACAAAGGACAGGCCTATATCACTGAGAAAAAAGTAATAATTCTGGAGGAGCTATTGGAATTCACAGCCTTAGAAACTCAGCACCAGACAGTGGATCCTGCTTTCCCAGTGCTGAAAAACTGTGCTCTTGCTGTTCTGTGTAGCAGGTGAAAGGTGGATTTGCATCTGTTCAGGCTTGAGTCAACAGGGACCTCAGGTGCCTCCTTTCTGGTTCAGTGTTTAGCAGGTATTATATGAAAAATTTTTGAAATTTGCTTCTTATTGTTTAATTACCGATTAAAATTAAGGCCCCTCTAACAAAGGCCTGATGCCCTCTCTGAATCCTGTAAGGGAGTCCATGTGGGGATTTTAGGTACTGTTCCATTTGGTTTCTGTTCCCACAGTGCTTGGAAAAGAGCTGGTGATCCAAATGTTCAGGCAAAACACTCCTGGGGTTGTACACCTTGAGAATCTTCAGGTGCCTACAGAACTTTTCAGCCATAGAGGAGAGTTTACCAAGTTTCAGCAGCTTGTATTTCCTCTGACTGGAATTTTGGATTTAAATGTGGGCTTAGTCACTGAAGTCTGCCTAAGTGCTTTGTGTTTCTGGGAATATGAACCTAAACCACTTTTGTTATAAACTAGCTTGAATGAGCAGATGTTTTTATGGAAGTGTGTTGGTGAGTCCCTAAAAGGTCAAAAACTTTTAAAAATAACAGAGTGTATCCAGTTTATTTTTGAAGGTTAGGTCTATTTATTTAGACCCATAATCTTTTCAGACATATACCCCCCTGTAGAATTTCTTAGTGTTTCAGACCAGCTACATAATTTCATATGAATCCAGGAGAACAACTTGTTCTTAACTCACACCCCAATTTCTTCTCTGGAAAGCTGAAACTGTTAGATGTGTCATTTTTGTGATCTCAGGTGTTGGAGATCAGTGCAACTGACTGTAGGCTGAACAAACTAATTGACATGCCTTTTCCCCCTGCAGCCTTTGGCAGTCTATTTTTGAATAGTGTGAAAGTTGAAGTATATTTACTCTTTGGTTACCTGTGTAGTGTCCTATTTGGTATATTTTTACTGAGCTGCCTGAATTTCATATCAGCTTGCAATTGCTCACAAAGTGTAATTAGATCATGTTTTTCATCAGTATTTCAGAACAAGAGGACCAGAAAATATTAATAGATATATCTTGTATCACATTGTGTTAATTTTTGTGGAATAATCTAAATTTTTAATTATGTGATTTGTTCCCCCTAGAATGTTATTTTTTCAAGTTCTAATGTTATGGAAAAGGAATTTTTTTTAAAGCTGATTTGATAAAGAAAGAAATTTTAAGGTTAAACCGTAAGTTCAAGGTAAGGTTGTTTTGAAGAAGATGTACTTTTGTTATTATTGGGGTTTGTGTGGTTGGATTGTGAACAAATGATGAAATCCCAAGAGAGTCAATTAGAGAGAAGATGGGCATAGTACAAGCACAATATCTAGCATGATGGAGTCTACGAAATGTTTTAATAAAGGTGTTGCATTTATGCGTTAAAAAGATTCCTTCAACTTTGGATGACTATGTATATGCACTAATAAACACACTAATTTATGGTGTAGATGCCCATATATATGCTAATTGCTGATATATATGGAAAGGAAAGATATATATGTAGCATTGAGATTAGTTTGCACTCAGAAGATTTCTGTAGATGGTGAATCACAACTGAGTTTCATTCCCCTTCTGCCTGATCAAAATATAACTCCTGTAACGAGCACATTTCTCAGTATGCAGAGGAAAAATGATAGCTTGTGTTTATGAAGACTTTTAAGGACAGAGAGGATCTATGGGGAATGCAAGGAAATGACCCAGTTATTTTCAACAGCTACAAAAGGCATCAAATAATGGCCAGGTTTCTACAAAGAATGTTCTTTTCAAAATTAACACCTATCAGCAATAACATTTTTCTACTTTTAGTGCTTTTAGTTCTTGTAGTTTTTGTCTGTAGGTTTTAAAAGTAGTCAAAATTGAGTACTCTGTGCCTTTATAGGGAAAATAAGTATCAGCTCTTTACCAGTGATTACAGGTTAGTCACATTAGAACTGAATAATATTAGAAATCTGATCAGGAAGTGACCTATCCAAATATTTTTTGTCTGAGTGTAAGCCTACCCTGTATTCAAGTTAAAACTCTGCCCACTTTTCTGAAAAGATTAGATCACATATTCTTCAAAGTGATAAATGGCTGTTTACTATAGGTAACAGCAGGCTTTATTTCTTAGAGCATTTTTAGCACAAAATGACACATGGTCATAATGTCAACCATCTACTTTGTTCAAAGGTTTTCAATTTTATTTTCTTTAAATAAATCACTAAAGCATTTAAACTGGAATGACTAGAGGCTACTAGTTTATTTTCATGGTTTTCTAAGAAGTCCTACACTTAAGGCTAAACTTTAATTACTATGTAGGTGCTTAAGTACCATAGGAAACGGGTTTAGTTAAAAATTATTTTACACTTGTTCCGGTCATAGTTATTTCTAATTAATGTACTGATTTGAGGTCTTGGGCCTTTATATGATAATTCAGATTGTTTCAGCATGTTTTGCTACAGAACATGACTGCTACCATTCCTAATTCTTTGCAATTAATTTAAAAATTCTTTTGTTGTTAATGCAAATGAGACCTTAGTCCCAGTGTCCAATCCTTGACAGAGAAGAACACTCCCAACAGAATTTGCCCTTACCTCAACTGCGCCTCTTGCACTTTGAAAACAGAGGGACAGTCTGTGTGTCTTGTCCAGATGAGTATTCCCATTTCCTATGGTCTATGTAAATTACATTTTCTATATCCTTCTCGTATTATTACATAGCATACGCTTTTATAGAGACAGGAGAAAATAAGGGACAAAGATATGAGAATGCTCTGTTGTGTCAGCCAAAACAACGACATTTTATACAAAGGAATGAAAATGTCACAATTCCTATGGAACAATGTCTGATTTCGATTTATTCAAGTCTAGAGAAGTGTGGAAACTGTGATAAAAGGTATCTGAATTATCTGGTTGGCATGGAATAAGATATAATCATCAATGTCCAATATGTGTTTATCAAAACCTGACTGGAGAGTCCAGGGCCAGAATTATATCTTAGACCCACCAAAATTTATTATAAAAGAGCATAAAATCATGAAATTAATAGAAAGTGGGTTTGGACCATTTGTCAGACTTGTAAATCCTTTGGCATCTTTGAAAGACAATGTTAATTCCATTTTTATAAAGCAGGAGTTGTTATTAGTTATTGTACTACAGTAGTCACACAGGTGTTGATCAAATAAAGCTTGGTAGGTTTGAAGTTTTGAAATCAAGTGTTACCTCTGCATTTTCCTCTTTTATTTCTTTTTTTTTTTGGTGTGTGTTTTGTTTTGTTTTGTTTTGTTTTGTTTTGTTTTGTTTTGTTGTTGTTATTGCCGTTAAGAAGAAAATGCCATCAACTTCTTTGGATTTGATGTCTGAACCCAAATATTTTTTTTCCTCCAAGGAAATTTTTACTGAGATGTGAGTTACTCAGTGGAAGCAGTACTCGAATCTTTGAATATGGAACTTACATAATCTTTTTTTCTTTATTGGTGTATGCTAATGTCTGCATGACTTCAGCAAAGAACAACTTTCTTCGGTGGCAGGGAGTTTTTGGGCTTTTAGATCTACAATGTTTGACATCATTACCATGATTTGAATGAAAACATAAAACACAGGAAGATCACAGTGGTAAAGAACTGAGCAAATAATAAATAATGGAAGGAATAGGTGTTCATGTCCATCTAGATGAAAGAAATTTGGCACAGGAAAAAGGACCTTGAAAAAAACCCCAAGGTTGAATAATGTTGCTTTCTGAACTGCATATATAAAGTCAAGAAAATATAAGGTCTGACTAAATTAGGAATGCTCTGGAGAAGAGCCACAAGAATGAATAAAATATTAGGAAACAAAACTTTGATAATAGCATTTTCAATTCAGTAAATAAAAGTAGAAATAGGATGACTGGAAATTGAAGCTGAGATTATTTATAACTGTTAGATTAATTACTGTTTGAATGATTTGCCATAGACTTGTTCATTCTCCATCAGTGGCAACTGATGGATGTTTTCACCCTAAAATATATACTTTAATTCAAAAGAGAATTAGTACATGCCTTATTATTAAGGTTAGATTAGATCATCACCATGATCCCCTCAGGCCTTTAATCTATAAATTTGTGAAATTCTCAAGCTGCTTTGGTTGCTCTGTTGCACTGAGACCTTGCTGTTGGCCACTTCATCTAAATGTATTTCAGTATGGCCACACTAATGTGAATCTATTGAAACATATCTCTAGAACTTATTTCTCTGTTACAAACTCTGGATTGAATTCTTTTTCTTCCAGTAAAATACACAAAAATGCTTACTTCAGGAAAAAGTCCCCACAGATGCAAACACTATCACGCATTGCCAAGATGAAGTGATCATCCTGGGGATCCTGAGGAGTCATTCACCAAACCCAGCCTGTGTGCCTGCCTGAGATGAAGAACCTGTATGAATAGAAAGTCTATCCTAGGCAGATGCCAAAAATAAAAACCTTTCATTGAATGAATAGAATGGAAATGAGGCTTTCAGGACTATAAGCTCTCGAACTTGAGAATATAGTAATGTTTAATCAGTAGTAAGAAGGCTGCAAGGTTCCTTCTTTTCAGTGTTCTTCTCTACTTTCTTTTTTCTTTTTGTTTAATTTATTTTGCCTAAAATTTTCCACATGTTATCTTTTTTAAGAGTTATAGACAACTCCAAAGCTGTTTGAAGGAAGACCATTAGAACTCAGTGATTAACAGCACTACTACCTGTCCCACACATGTATCAATGTATTAGAAAGACTTCATTCTCATTATTGACAAAATTATGGAACTATTCGAAGAAAAAAGTTTTGTTTGAATTAATTACTATTATTAGTTCATTGCTACTACTACTGCTGCTACTACTAATCATAATTTCTTTAGCTAGGAGCTGCTCCAGTTGATTCTGGGTATCTGAAAATGGTGGTTTGTTATTGTTGGCACTTGCACTCAGCAATGCCATATACTCTCTTAAATTTGCAGTTCTTTCAAGAGCAGTGCTGCTGTAGGAGATTCCTCAGTCTTTATTTGTTGCCAGTCAGCCAAGGAATAAATCAGCCTCATTTGCACAGAACTGGAACTCTCCTTTCTGAAGCCTGTTCAGATCTTTTACCTGAGTTATGCTTTGCAGTTTTATTCAGCAGAGACTGAAGTGTTGGAGAGTATTTTTCCATGAGAGGAAAAAAAAGTCCTTCTTACACAGATCCTTTAGTTAAATGTTCACTTATATACCTTGTTACACACAAACACTTTAATGATATTTAAAAACACTTAGATGACTTCCTATTACATTGAAGGTTATAGGGGTTGTGCATGTCATTATGCAGATGAAGAAATTTAAACAGCTGATTTTGGATTCTTTTGTGCCCTGACTTGTGACTTAATTTGAACCTGTGTGGGAAAGTTGACATGAAAATGCACCAGCCCAGACACAAATTCACTCATCAGCATTTTACCATAATGACTGACGATAATAGACAAGACTAATGATAATTTACTTGCCCGTCAAAAGAATTTCTCACCCCAGGCAGTGGGCAATTAGGACTTTGCAAAACTGATTTTAGGTCAGTTATTGTGAATTCTTGCACTTTTTAATGCTCTATGATATTATTTGTCTTATTTTTAAACAACCACTCTTTGCAACAATCGCTGTATTTGAAAATTGCTTTTCTCCCCAGTTGTTTTTATCTTTTGAATGGAAGCTATTGACTTCTGTATTAATGTCCTACTGAACACATTAAGAATATTTTTTGAGACTGTTGAAGTTGCTAGGAAAATATCCATGGAAAATGGATAACTTCTTCTTTTTAATACTCCCCTGAAGATATAATTTTTGAAAATCTCTATTTTTATTTTGTTAGTCATTTGATACAACAGGGTTTGGTGAAAAGGAAACTGTAGAACTTGTTGGCTGATCTCTTGGTAATGGCTCCAGTATAAAAGTATTACTACTATATTAGCACAAAGTCACATTCTGAAAATTTGGACCTGGGTTTATTGCCACGTGATGAAATTGTGATTCATCAGAGGCTCACAGGCATGAAAATGATCAAAATGTTTTCATGCCTCCTTTCTGCAAAGATTTAATTTTCAAACTGCTTTATTTCATAACTAGTGTGAAATATCCACAGGAGTGGTTGGTGGTGGCTGGACTAAAAATACCAGTTGTGGCTGGGGAAACACACCAGACAAAGTTGCTTGGATCTTCTGATTAAATGTCCTTGTTAATCCTAAAACTCATCTCACTTAAATGTCACAGTCCAAAGTTTAGATCTCCAGTCTAGATTAGGTGTCAGAACACCCTCTGTACTTCTCACCCCACTCCAGGTGCTCTGAAAGGCTTTTAATCCCATTTTAAAACAGTTTCTGAGAGGGAGTGGAGTGATGGATGGCTCTGTAGAAGTGCCTGCCTCTTTCCATTCCTCCAATCCCGAATTTTTCTTCAGCCCATGTCCAAGCCTTGCCAGTTCTTCCCACGGCATCTGTCACAGATGTTATTCCCTCTCTATACATGCTCTTGAAACTCTTGTTCCAGACTCTTTCCAACTGAATTTGGGTATCTGGGAGATGAAGTCTGAATTTAGGAACCCACACTATTGTGTGCACCCATGGAACATGAGTTCATTTGACAAAGAGCTTCATCTGCTCCATGGAGATTCCCATTTCCTCTGCCCTAGGAGAGACCACGTCAGTGTTCTGCTTTCTCTTCTGTCACTGGTTTGGGTTTAATCCCAGCGAGGAGTTAAACTCCTCTTCCCTGAGCCACTTTTGCAATAGGCTGCCCACATCTTAGCCAATAAGAGAAAGCTTTTATTTATAAGCCTGGTGCCAGCGTCTGAACAACTTGGAAGGACTAAAATATCTCCTCAAACCCTCAGATACAAATCGTGCAACAATAAAAAATTCCCCAAAGTACGAAGTTAGTAATTTTGCTATTAAGTGCTATATATGTAAAGGACAGAAGACTGACTTTCTGGAAGGACTAAGATCTTCTTGACAGATACAATTGGCTGAGTTTGTCTAGTCCCTGCCTTAATGGATGACACCTGTAAAAAAAGTAAATCTATTTTTAATGGGATAGTCCCTAAATGACCCAATTTCAGGAAGAGTGCACTTTCATGAATATTTATTTAATATGAAAACACTAAAGTAAACAAGAAACTACATGCTATAAATAAAAAGAGCCCAGAGGGTCAAACAGTGATAGACTGTATGATATGAAAGCTAATTTTGTGTTGCTTTATGCAGTGTGTTAGCAAAACAGATCCCAGTGCGTGGCTGCTGCTCACGATGGCAGTCAAGAGGTCTTTGTTACCTCTGCACTGGCAGCTTCTGTGCACTGAGGAGGGCTTGAAGCAGATACCATGTTTTAAACATATATTCTTGCATGTTTTCTGTAAATTTCTCCGATTTTCTTCTTTCCTTCTTTAAAATTCTCAACGTTCATTGTCAGTATGGATTGCCATTCCAATTCAGAATGTGTTTATCTGGGAGGTGCTTTGGAGAGGGCATGCAGAGACAAGTCCCTGGTTATCCTCCAGATTCTTGTTAGTCAATTTAATTCCATCTAGGTCTTCCTATTTAGTGCAGATGTTTTTTCCTGTGGCAAAACAATAGCTGGTGCTCTATAGGGTGTCCTTAGGAGGTGAAACTAATAGCAGTGGACAGCATTTGGGGATGTGCAATTATTATGTTCCACACACTTATAAATGTATTGACAAAATAATTGGCAGAGTGTATCTGGTCTTATTCAACTCTCACCCCCATCAAATGAGTTATGTGGGCCCACTGGACCATGTTTATATTTTCTGAGGCTGGACATTTTTATGTGCACTTTATTTCTAAATATATTGCATCACTAGGGTCTGAAGGTGAAAAGGACCTCAAAGTAGGCCACTGAGTGCTGTCATCACATGTAGCGGAACTGGATATTTACTCTGTGTGTACTAAGCTTACCCAGGACAGGAACTGATCTGGGTAAAGAGAAGGGCACTTGGCTATTCATAACTTTTTCAAATGCAAGTTCAGAATAATTAAAAATAACAATTATTTTATTAAGCTTTATCATAAAACTGTATTGTAGCCAGAAAGCGAATATATATGATCTCTTTATCTTTGCTTGAATTATAAGCAATTGTGTTTGAGAGATTGCTGTAAAATGTTGTAATTTTTAATGTAAATTTCTCTCTTTTTTTAATATATCTAAGTGCCAATATACCTCACACATGACCAATATTTAATGTAAAGCTTTATTTATTCAATCACACATAGCTAATATTTCTCTCTGCTTTCTTAATAAGAATAATATACCTTCATTTATGGAATACTCAGCATTTGAGGCTGGGCAACATGTGATATCACTTTTTTTTTTTTTTTTTTTTTTTTTTAAGCAACACCAAATCATCACTCTCTTGGATTTAAAAAATACCAGTTTGAATGACAACATTTATAGGAAGTGTGTGAGAACTGCTTTCCTACACAGAGACAAGCTATAGCCAAACCATCTGGCTCCAGTGAGACAGTAACTTGTGAACCCACTAAATTCATGTAGGTTCTCTGTAGCTGACTGTCCTGTGAGACTTTCCTTGCAGTAAACAAGATATTGCCAATTAGGGTACCACTGGTAACCTATGCACGTGAGCTAAAGAGCTCCTCAATGTTTGTGGGAAGCCACTCTCCACAGAGTCTGGCTGGAGACATCATGGGAGATTGGTTTTCTCCTTGTCAAGGACCAATTCCTAGTCCAAGCTATTTTAGTAACCACATAAAGCAGCAAATCTTGTCATTTTTGTCTTACCTTGGGACAGAGAGTGTTTTACATGCTGTTGTTCTCCACATTTTTAAAATTGCAGGAGGTGCAGGAAGAAGGCACATTTTAAGAGCTGGAGAAAATGCTTTATAGTGGGAGATTTAAATAGCTCAATCTGTTTATCTTATCAAGAGAAGATTGAGAGGTAACATGATTACAGTGTGCAAGTGAATTCACAGGAAGAAAATATGGGGTATTAAAAAGCTTTTTTTATTCAAGCGCAGAACCTTGGTAGAAACTAATGCTGGAACTTAGACCAGCTAAAACAAGTTGGAGTGAGGTGCAAATTCTTACTGGTCAGAATCATTGTCTTCTGGAGCAAACTTTGAAAATGAGGCTCAGGGTCCTGTGGTACCTTTGAAAAGGGACTCTATGCCCTGGCTAAAACTGTCTCATTGTCCTAATAAGAGGGTGAATGGCACATTTAATGACCTAAGAGCTGCAGGAAGCCATCCTAAACATTTTATGAATATTTCTGTCCTTCTCCTTTATTAAAACTACAAAATGCCAAAATTCTCTTCTGTTGGAGACATATTGAGCCCAAATGCTGAGTTTGTAAAAAACACTTATGCACATGCTGAACCTTAATGGATTCCAAGATGCTCAAAACACACACATACACACACGAAGAAAAAAAAAAGAAAAAAAAAAAAGAATTAGGGAATTTAGTATTTGCCAGGAATTTTAATATATTTTTTCCATGACATTTTACAGCTAGGATTTTCATGCTGAGGTTCACTGCTACTCTGCTCACCTCTTGCAGCTGGGCATTTGCAGAAAGCCTTGTTTCTTTGTTTCCCCCTAGCAACATGCATTAAAAAGAAAAGACAAAATACTCTTTGACTTCACTGAAGTCAAAGGCAAAACTCCAAAAAGCTGTGACAGGGCTAAGATTTCACCTTAATATTTACCTAAGACTTCTGTCTTGATATGCACAATGCTTGTACTTCTCACAAAGATTTTAAGATTTTCTAGGTTTGCAGATGGAAGGCCTTGGACAGCACAGTTGTGAATGAAAGGAAGGGTAGGTTATGAGATTATCTCCGTGAATACAAGATGGATTGCTATGACAAATATGATGGGATTTTGTTTTGTATTATGAGAGATTATATTTATTGTCATTTTATAGTTATAAGGTCAAGGTAGCACATTAAAATGTAGGACCACATAGGAATAAACTTTATGCTGGAGCATTTTCTCTGTCTCTATGTACATTATGAATATTTTTATTTTAAAAAGATCAACAAAACAAGATAATTACCCTTCCATATTTTACCAGTACACAACTTTTTTCCTAGACTGCTGCCAGTTTTCCATTTTGAAGTCCCTTTTCCCCGTCCTTTCTGTCGTACATGCTAATCTCCCTTTTTATAACACCGTCTCCGAGTGATTCATTTGTGACAGTCACAGAAGCATGCACTCCAACACCCACACGCAGGTAAATCTGCTGCGGTGATATATTTTAATTACAGATTTAGTCAGAAGTAATTAAGGTTTTATGTCACAGGGATAGCGGAGAGTTTTAAAAATTCATGTGGTTTCAGTCTTTGTGAGCGCCCAGTTTGTGACACAATGGCTTGCAAAACAGGAACGATCCCTTAGTGCTGTTAGATTAATTAATAGAAAGAGAATAAACTTAATGGAGCTAGAAAAGTGCAAAAAATTGTGTTTTTTCCACTGTATATCACACAGATGGAATGGTCGTCCTGGGATTGCGGCGGGGGACAGTAATTGCATTTTAATTACAGTGCTGATGGCTTCTGCTTCCTACCAGATGGAAGGCCCTTTTAAAATAGAGGCACAATAGCAAGCCTCTGCTTATTTTCTCTTCTGATGCTGGCTAACATATAGTGACACAAGACAAAAGCTATTATGGTATGGTTTGATCAGAAAGACTTTATTCAGTGCTACAATACTTCATAGTAGGAAGAAAATCCATTCTTTGCCAATATTAAAAAGGCTTTTCTTCTGTCTAGAAATGAATATGGAAATATGCAGGGAACTACCTACTACTTTTATTAGTAACAATCCTAGTTAATCACGTTGTTGCTAGGTTGATAATATTTATAGAAGGAAAGAGAGATCACTGAGACTTGCTTTGTTTAGAATGCTTAGCAAAGATGGTTCTCAGGATGGCACTGAGCAGAACAAGGTGCAGGTTAGATTGAAGTTAAAAGATGCAAAGATTACTCTGTGATGTCCTTTATTTTTCAGATATTATTGGGAGTTAGCAAACATAAAAGTGCTGATTGTTGAGAAACTGATGTTGCAGAGAGAGGTCAGATCTGTAAATAGTGTGAAAATTACATTCAAAGCCATTAAATTACATTAAGAAGCATACCTTTGTAGATGCACATACAGTATTCATAAGTGAATAAATGAATTATATTTAATAATATTTCACCTTTTTGTCATAGTTTAACTGCTTCATATATCAGTTGACTTCAGCAAGATGCCTTTCCACTGTCATTGCATCTGTGAGACAATAGCCTCTATTATATTTTTATTGTAAAGATATATATCAGAATCTTTTATCTGTGCTTTGAGTCTTAAAAAATGCAGGTACCAATAACTAAATTTGCTGTATAGTTAATGTATAACTGATTTATTAAGCAACTTCTTTGTGCAGAGAGTCATTCCCTGTAATTTTTATGGAAGAAATGCAGTGGTTACCACGCTTTCATGGTACTATTATTTAATACTTGTAATAATTAACAAAAATTAGCACACTGTAGCTCCAAAATAGGTGACTTTTAGTGCTCTGCCAGCAACTCAGCTGCCTCTCGGGCAGTTTCCAATTAACCCACTGGAGCCATCTCTGTGTTGTCAAGGATGTGCTCAAAAAGGCTCTGAGCAGGCAGCCCAAGGTTCATCCTTGGAGAATGGGAAAATGGACCTTGGGAGGGTCCAGACAAAGGATTTTTCCATTCTCTGACTCTCTGGAATTTGAATACTGCTAATAGTGGGGTGTCTCCAGTTGGGTTATTCTGCATTAAAATATATTCGCATAAGTGTTTGTGCAAACATTTTTTTTGTTTTGCAGGCCATTACGCACCCATAAATTTCTTTCATAACAAATTTAAGTCTAGTTTTTTATGGCTGCAGTCCAAAAGGTCACCTTGATTATTACCTTAAAGGTCCAAAAAAAAATGAATTAAAAACCCAAAGAAGTGAAAACCCAGGTGAAATTTTTAGTGCTTTCCTCATTTTGCTTTCCAAGAGATTGTAACCAGTTAATATTTTGTAATCAGTTAAAGAGGGAGAGCCTGCAAAGCCACTGAAAGAAGGTCTAAAAATTCCGAGTGATCTTGGCAGAACTGCGGGAATGATCCAGTAACAAGAAGACCAAAGTGTTACTTTTAGGGAGGAAAAATAAACCTTGAGTACAAAATGTAAAGTCAGTGATTAGACACTGCACTCTCTGAAAGGAGGAGGGCGATAGAGAAATTAAAACAGGATTTGAATTATTGCAACTGAATGGCAAAACAGAAGATATTTTTCTGTGATCTGTAATTAGGAGTGTTGTGTTTAAGACATGAGATAATTATTACAATTTCCCTCGGGCTGGTGATGTTGAAATGGATAACATCTCTCGCTTTAGGTTTCACTTGAACAAAGATACAGGTAACTTGATGAAATTTTGGAGAAGTGCAGTCTAAAGATGCAGTAAACAATGGTTTTTCATATCTTCATGTCATAGAATTCTACCCGCAGCAAAAGATTTAAATTAGATTGTAAAGAGCTTTTCTAACTCCAGAGACAGTGAATGGAACAGACTGTCTGAGTTGAGAAGCCTCTTTCATTAGAGATTTAGATCAAAATATTCTCATGGTAAGGGATGTGTGATAAAGATGAAATCATAGGGATGGGAATGGTAAACATCTGAGTAGTTTTGGTCTTTGTCAGGGTTTATCATAATTTTCTCTTATGGTCCTGCAATAACTCCTCATGGTTCCTTTCAGCTCTTTTTTCCTTATGGTTCTTGGATGTTTGGTCTTGTACTCTTCCTCTAATTACCTCTGTACTTTTTAATTTCTGTAAAAATGTAGAGCAGCAAAAGCAATTTTCATATGGGACAAAACCCATTCTTAACATCAGATATGAAATTTTTAAGTACTGAAATTAGGTTTTCATTGAGAGGTTGTGAAAATGTTATATACAAAATTTCATGTTGGAGGAGCATAAAATGCAAATTTTTTGTACTTCACATTCAATTCAGAAAAGCAGCCATTTAAGTCAAGAGAAAAGCTACGAAATTAATAAAGAGATGGCAAATAATTATCTAAGGCCATCGTGCAGCAAGAGAAAATGCCTGCTGAAAAGTATAAATAGGTGTGCTGACATTGAGTTTAGTGAATCGTTTGGTTAAATGCTCCCCTGGGTAAGAATTGATTAAATAATACCTAAGATTGGGAAAGGTACATGGTGATGCCCTGTAAATATTTAAAAGTAAGGGAGAGTATTTTAAGACAGCATGGGAAACTATTAAAAACTAATGGAGGGAAATAAAATACTACCTTTGTGCAATTTCAGGAAGTTAAAATATCCAATTACACTTGAGGATGAAGATTTGATCATGAGATCAATACACTTTATAATAGTTTTCCAAGACTAGTGGTGCATAAAAACATAAAGGTCACAGTACGAGGTCAGAAGAAATGTCTGTCCGTAACAATCTCTTGTGGGCACCAGCAGATGCTTAAATTAGAAAATAAAAGCAGGTGAGACTAAATAGCACCTACAATAATTAACATTTAAAAATCAGAAACGAACATTAGTAGAATGTACTATTGTAAAAACGATGCAGCACTAATTATTGGAATAGGGAACATGAGCTGTATTTTCCTTCTCCAATTTCAAAACATCAGTCTTAGGAAATGTGATTTCATCATGATGAAAAATCATCAAAATTATCTGGAGTGGCTGAGAACTTCCCTCCTTGTTTAAAGAGGTTTTTGCAGGTATATTAATTCAGGCATTAGAATGATAAAAATTCTCTTGCTTTTATGCACAGCCCAGAGAGGACAAAGATGGCTTTAAACATGCCAGAATTAATACACAATTCTTTGTGTGAAATTTGCTATTGGCCATCACAGCCCTTGTAAGCACTTCATACAATAAATGTCTGATGTTTTCAGTACTTCTGGGCTGAAATAATTACCATAATCTGGTCTCTAATTTTCAAAATATAAAATGATACTTCCTATTATTCCAAGGTAGGGTGTTTTTCCACAAGAAATGTTTAGATCTCAAAGGACTGTGGCAACATTATTAGAGATGCCGGACATTTGTATAAAATATCTATGTTAACTGTTCTATTGTGTTTCAAATAATAAATAACAGAAGATTCATCTATCTAGCATAGTAATAGGTGCTATAGAAATTAGTAAAAAGAAACAAATATTTGACATGTGTATATCCATATTTAGGCAAATTGATGATTTCTGGCACTGTTATAAAATTCTACACTGTAGGGAAAGTTTGCCAGCAAGGAACAGAAGGAGTATTGACTTTTTACTATAATGACATTTCTGTCAAATTAATTATAAACTTGGGAAATATTAATCAAATTGAAATAATACTGCTAAAAGAAAAATCAGTTAGGTTTTCTTTTCCCCTGACAGTTCAGTGGTTCACAAAACTTGAAGGACATGAAATACAAAAGTATTAGAGAAAATAATTGCTAGTATTATAATAATTTGCATGAATATTAATGAAAAGTATTAAAATGTCTATTCATGTCTATTAAATGTCTATTCATATCTATTAAGACTCCAACTGACAGCAATGGAAGAAATTTATATTTCAATAAAGATTAAAAAATAAAGAATTTAAAAAATAATAAAATAATGAGAAAAGCAGTGATAAAGAAATATTTATATGATCCATATTAATTTATTATCAAAACATATAATAAACAGCAATCGATCACATTGTAAATTTCTCATGACACAAAAATGTGGCAATAACCAAATTAAAATGAGATTCACCTGCCTATCATTTATATTTTTGCCAAACTAAAGGAAGAGTATTCTAAAATAGATTCCATCATTTAAATTAAAGAAATGCTGAGGGATTCTATTGGTATTGCTCTACAGGAAGGATAGATGCTTTGGCAAGTTAGTGAAGGCTTCAGGTAGGTGCATAATCCCAGCTCATGTCAGCTGGGCTGGGCTAAATCCAGGTCCAAAGCCAAAACCTGAGAGAAAGCTGGGGAATTGGTGGGTGCTCAGCATTAATTCAACAGAGGATTCAAGTGTAGAATGGCATAAATGAGCACCTCTATTAAAGCAGAACAGACACACAGGAACTAGAAGACTTTGACAAAAAGTCAGTGACAACACCCTGTTTGTGCCTTTAAAGGTACAACACCCTGTTTGTGCCTTTCAGTGATCTGAAAACTCTGAATTGGGTTCTTGATACTGGTTTTTTGCAGGTGCAGAAATTAAACTTGGAAAATGTAACAATGAGAGCTCTTGAACCAAAGGTTCTCTTGAGTGTTTGTGACATCTTCTGGTTTACATGGGAACATTGACTAGCAGTCTCCTGGCAGTGGCTAAAGCAGTCTTTGTCACCTTATTTTGTATTGGTTGTCTAAACAATGGCCTCATTGGCACTGGGTAAGGATGTTGTTTAGACTGAGTGGTTGATTGTTGAATCAGTTATTTTACTTATTCACCACACTTGGATCTTTAAAAGAGTTGTTAACTGAATTATATGGCATGATACAAACATATGTAACTGAATTTATATCTGAGGGACACGGCATGATCTCCTTCTTTTGCCTACCACCATGCACGATTCACTTAAGGTTTCTTGGGGAATAGACTGAAATTTTTCTCTGTGCCATGAGGAAACCACAGAGCTCCTCAGTGACTGGCACTGCATATTCATTTCCATCCAAGCCAGGCATATGTTAGGTTATAGTTCTGCAAGAGGAACTCGTGTGCTGCAGTGCTCGGTGTCAGCCCCAGCACTGCTCCTCTTGCTGCATCTTCCTTCTGGACACTGCCAAGGAAAAGAGAGGGACAGAGCAAGGAAACCTCTGGGAAGCCACAATGCCTCAGGGCCAGCACAAAAGGCTTCCAGACCTGGATCCTTCTGCTTCAGGGCACCTTTGAAAAGGGGCACGGATTTCATTTTAACCAGGTGCTGGATGTGGTGAGCATTAACAATTCATACTTTTCTCCACAAGTCTGAAAATGGTTTGGAGTGTAATGGCTTAATGTTTAAACAATCCTGACAGGTCCTGTCCTTGGCTCAAGGCTGCTTTGGGCCTAACAAACTGGTTGCCTGACTCTTGAATATTAGAATGGACTTTCTATGATGCAACTGTATTAGATTCAGGGAGGGTTGAGGTACCTAGAACCTGACTTATTTCTGTACCTCACCATGTGTAAAAAAAAAAAAAAATTGTACCACTATGAAAACTGCATGAAGCTTGTTTTTTGGTTAGATTTACAAGATGGAAAATAATTGGTGCTGCTTTAGTATTAGCAACTTTCTCATGAGAGACAGGTAGTATTCACAGGAAAAAATTGCTTTTTCTGCCTTTGAGTAGGTGGGTAATACTAAAGCAATTTAGTTCTACCTGTTAACTAGAGAATAAAATTAACCCCACTTGAAATTCTTTGCCATATACCAGAGTTGGATGTTGGAAGCAGAGCTCTTTTGCAGTAGTGGCATGCTGTGACTGAGATCTGCACTCACCCTTTACCACAGGTCTTGTTCATCTGGGCTTTCTAAAAATATAAATGTGCTTGATTATCTGTCCCTGTTCAGACTTAGCTTTCTGCAGCCTTTCTTAGATTGCAGTTCTTGCTCTGGAAGGGCTTTGTCTGTGTAAAGATGCGAAGTGGATGGGATTGGAATGGTTTTAAAGGCTGGTGATACTTCTGGATGTCCCATTATAGAGAACTATATTCCAGATGTGGTGGCAGGGTTAACTCCCCACTTACATCAAACACTTAGTTGTTTGGCATAAAATTTGGTTATCAACTTGGTTCTCTCATTGTCTGCATAAAATGTATGGCTGTGCTATGGCTGAATGTTGTTTGCTTTTATTGTCTTCATCACACTTTAGAAAGTGCAAAAGTTACCCAGAAATGTCTCTCTTTTCTAGAAATGTATTTATTTAGGTATTCATTTGCAAGTTTTCTGTATGTTGATCCATCACTGAAGCAGGCAACCCTTGTGCAAATGCAGCCTACGTAAATAATACTGTAAATATAGAAAAGACATTTATCAGAGAGTAGCTAAATGAACCCTGCATAATAAGAAAATGATAAACTACTTTGTATTAATTGCTAAAAGCAGTGATTCTATTTGACAAAGCACTGAACTGAAACTTAGGAGATCATATTCACTGGCCAGAGCAAATTTGCTTATCAACTTGCTTCAATTTCCACATCTATATAAAGGGAAAAATGTTATTGACTTGCTTTTAAAGCAGTTTCAAGATTTAATACAGAATCATGCCATATATGAGATATGTATTGTTTATAATCTACTGAACAGAGAAATACAAACCAGAGTGACACTTTGTGTCTAGCAACTATTTGGAGTAAGGATTTTCAAGCCTTCAGATGAGTGAGTTCCAGATTTATGACCTTTAAAAAACTCTAATAAAATGCAGGTATTTCCTGGTCTGTACATCAGGTCCCTACCACTCATCCTGTTGTCCCAGCCCATTCGCTCAGGGTGGTTGTTTGGCCATCTTCCACAGCATACCTTGATGAGCACAGAAAGAAAATGGAAATTATGGTTATGGAAGGCCATGTAAGTTTTCTTTCCTGCCCCATAAGGCTTCATTATGCTTTGACACTTCCTGTTTGAATTCTGTTCTTCCTTAGTTTCCCAAGGCTCTTTCTACAATAATCCATCATCAACAGTTTTCTGGTGTGATTGAATGAAAATATTTTCATGTAAGTCAGCTTCTTGAAATACAAAATATGAGAAATATAAATAAAATGAAGCCTGATTACAGTCCCTCTTAAACCCAAATGACATTCTCCCTCCAGTGTCTCTAGAGTACATGTCACTTTCAATTTTTGTTATGGTTGATTAATCAATATTTTCTTCGAAAATTATTAAAGGAATTTGTTTTATTAAAGACAATTCTTAAGGAAAATAGTTTAATGATTCTTTATAGAGAAGCCTCCATTCAGTAACACTTTTTTTGGGCATAGAACTGTTTTTATCTCAAAGACTGCAGATGCATTTACACTACATGGCCAGAATGTTTCTTTATAGACTGCTTCTGTTCCTGAATATCTCATATTCAATATGAGATAATAATTTTTATTAATAATTTTTATTACCATGAATGCTTTTCAACTGTGAGGATTATCCAAGGAAAGGGAAGCAAAAAATTTACTATGATTATTACAATACAAATGACAATTATTTGATGCACATCCATAATAAAATAGATGCAAAAAAGGGTGACTTTTTTGTGTGTGAGGAGCAGTGTACAAACTTAGCTATCATTAAACCATCATGTCTACAAAAATGTTGCAGCAAGATATCCATTTACCATTTATGCAGAAAAAAAAAATTACCAATTAAGTTGTAGGCAGGGCCGGTGAGATGAAAGAAAAATGTGAGAGAAATACTTAGTATTAAATAGAAATTTTAAGCACAAGATTACAGTTTTTTTCATGGTTCAGATTGTATTTAATTTCTTCCCCTCTTATTATTGGAATAGGAAATTATTTGATGCCAGATACCTTGGTTCATGTCCTATATCCAAATATATCAACACTTTTTT
Source organism: Petroica traversi (assembly GCA_025920805.1). Lineage (NCBI taxonomy): Eukaryota > Metazoa > Chordata > Aves > Passeriformes > Petroicidae > Petroica > Petroica traversi. Next base: position 6,541,063 of record JAHLSL010000008.1, read on the forward strand.
CCTGGCATTTGACATAGTTCTGGAAGCAAAGAGTGAACTTCAGTATTTCAGCATTTACTAGGGATTACTGTGTGATGAATTTTGTCGTGCTGGATAGAGTGATGAATATTTGAGTCAATATGCATATGAGATAGGTTATTCATATGCACTGGTTCATATGCAGAACTATAATTTCGAGCTCATTTCTTGACTTCACTGCATTAAAATTCTGAACCACAGTGTTTCATTAATGGGTTTATTGCCCTAATAAGTTTCAGTGAACCCCAGGAAAAGAATAGAAACTGTCATAAATAGCTTTTAGAAGTTTAGCTATAAAAATCCGTAGCTAAAGTATCTAAGTATTGTAGTATTGTGTGCCTTTCTGAGACTCTAAGAGGTGTAGAGAAGTGAGTTTAGGGTGGTGCTGCAGAAAAAAACTGATATTCCCTTTGCAGAGGTTCCAAGTAATACATCCATTATTATTAGAAATAAACTGGGGTCAAATTTCCAGAGAAATCTAGCTCATCAGGGGCTGAAAAAAAAAATCTATATCTTATTTCTGAACAAAATTAACACATCCTTACTCATTATTGCCAAAGTGAAGTCTGGAAGAGAGAGGACAATATGATGCAACTTTCTAAAGCACAAATCTAAAATGACCTCTTAGACCTAAGTGCAGACTTTTGTCTGTTTAGGGACCTGCCTTGAAGAGTTGCATGGGTTACAGCCCTGGGGAAAGGAGGGGTCCAGGAGAGATGGTTGGGTTGATTTTCAAGGAATCATCTGTCCTGATGAGAAAGGAATCAGATACAGACTAAAGGAGACCTGCAGGGATGGACAAAGTGTTCCTGAGAAAGCTCAAATGTGAAAAGAAATTGTGCAAGAGCTGGAAGAAGAGCAGGTGATCTGGGAAAAATAGAGAGAGTCTGTTTGAACAAGCAGGGACCGGGTTAAGAAGGCCAAAGCACATCCTGATTTAGATTTGTCCAGAGACTTGGAGGGAAACAAGAAACTTATCTGTAAGTACTTCATCTGTGAAAGGAAGACAACAGAAATTGTGGGCTCACTGCCAAATGGAACAGGGAATGTGGTGATACAAGACACAGGGAAGGACAAAGAATTTTGACCAACTTCTCGGTGTTTGTTGGTCAGACTACTTTTCAAGAATCTGCTTTTCAAGACTCTCAGTTCCCTGAGGCCAGTGTAAAATCTGGAGCATGGAAAGCTTAACCTTGACGGAGGAGGATGAGATGAAGGAAAATTTAAACATAGATTGTCAGAGAAGTGGATCTAATCAGCACACATAGATATCTGTTGGGAGCTGCAAAGGAGATGGAGCTGGTGTTCAGGAACACATCTGGTGCAATTCCTGGTTCAGGAACACACTTGGTGCAGTTCCTGGTGCAGGAACACACCTGGTGCAGCTCAGTTTGTAGACTCAGATTCTGACAGCTCTGGGTGGGAGCCTGAGACAAAAGGCAATGAACTGCCAGCCTTTGGTTATCAAAGGCACAAGGTGACACCATCCAGGTGAGTGGACCCTGAGAGACACAGCAGGAGCATGGGACTGGCATGGGGAGACTGTGAGGGTATACTTAATGTTTAAATTAATTTTTTTACTGTGATGGAACACAAACAATTTTCCCTGAGATGGTGTGGAGTGTCTGTCTCTGAAAATATTAAATACTTGTCAGGGCATGGTCCTGAACAGCCTGCTTTAGTTCACACTCCTTGAGCAAGGATGTTAGACAAAGCAACCTGCAGAGGTCTCTTCCAAACTCAACTTTTCTGCTTTCTGTGAATATAAAGAAAAGTACTTTGTTCCATCAGAAAGGGCAGTATTTAAGCATTTCCCAACTAAAAAATCCCTTAATCAAAGAAAATGGACTATTATTCCCTTGCAAATTCACACCCATAATAAGAAAAAGGACTGTGCTTAAGAACATTAACTGATGACCTCTTCTTTCTTTATTGTAATTTGTGATAATATGGGATGGTGCTAATGCCTTGAAAATGACAGTGCATTGTACGAACGCTTTGCAAGAATGCTTTGCATAATTTTATGCTTTAAACTTTAAGCAATAGTGGAGATTTTGTTTCAGTTCATTCGCATACAGAATTTGCATGAATGTTATGAAATAAATACTAATAAATACTAAATATATTCTTCGCCTGCCCTTCAAAGCATGGCTTCCCTTATGCACATGCTCTACCTAGCATGTTATCTCTTCCTAGAAACATTATTAACATGAACAAAAATTTGATATGATCAGCAATCACAATCAATTATTTGATTAGTCTATAATATAGATTACATTAAGAGTCATGTACCATTGCATTTCCAATAATAAACATTTATAGCAATTATTTATATGAAATATCCATACTGTGTTCCCATACTGCATTTTTCATTAGGTTCCCGACAGAGATGAGACAGTAAACATAAAATTCAAAAATTCATAACATTTTTTATTAGAAAGCATTCAAGGACCTTCAGCATTTTGACTATGTTAAAACACTCTGTCAGTTCTCTGTGAGGTTACTAAGATTAATTGCCTTTTCTGTGATTCAAAGAGCTTTAAATGTACTCAGTCTGAATGTGAATTTTCTGTATGTTCATGCTTGTTGCACAACAGTAAAATAGAAGCTATTTTGTCCACTGTGCATAAATTTCAAAGTTTATAATAAATCCTAATGTTTCCATATCTCCTTAAATAAAAGCTGGGGATGGGGAGTAAAACAGGAAAGCCAGTGGATGGTGAGGGAGTCTGTTTTCCTCTTCCCTTTTTCCTGCAGTGCATATGGTAGTTTCTTGCTGTGGACCTGAGAAATTGGATCTGAATAGTTCTGCTAAGAGGAGAGATCTCTGATTTTTTTTTGTCTTAGCATCTCTCTGTTGGTCCTGATGCCAGTTTCCCCATTCAGAAACTGAAGACAGGACATTTATTTTGCTTGTGTTGGTTGCAGGCATCTATCTTGCTTGTTTTACTAGTTGAAGAAATATGTGCATGGATAATAGAAGCATGGATTCTAGAAGACATTAATGGGTGTTAATTCATCTCACTTAAAGTTCAAATTGCGTTTTTTTTTATTTTTACAAATATTTACACATCACAAATATTTTGGCACACTATTTCAGGGACATTTTGGTTCTCGACTCATTGAAATAAATGGGAAGTCAGCAAGTCTTTGCAAAGCTAACTTTAAATCCTCAATAATTCTTGTTCGGTAGGATAAAACCAATAACTACAGAAAGTAAAACAGCCAGGTCCAAACGCTGCTTTTATTTACCTCCTGTGCAGTAGATGTGAAGAAATTGGATAGTGGTCAAGCTTTTAATTCTTTTAAGTCATAAAAAGCACATGAGCTGATGAAGATCTTGCAGGAAAATTCCGCTGCGTGGTTGTTTTAGAATTGACTGAATCCTGGGCTTTGTGCTTGAACTATTGGCCATATTGCCTCATTCAAATTATGGAAGTACTATGATTAATTAAATCAATTACTTAGCACCTCAGTCTGGAGGCTGGGAGCAAGGGTGCCTCAGCTGGGTCTGTAGAGTCCATCACTGAATTGCCAAAAACGTTTTTGCCGTTTCCGTTTTTTGAGGCTTGCTAAGGTTATGCTTCGACTCTGTTGAAAACTTGTAATCAGTAGCAGAAGAATGTATAAATAGTGTATAAATAGCATGGATTGGGTTGTGTGTGTTGGTGTCAATGTATTGTTCTGCACAACACTGGGCTGTGCAGAGCCCTGCAGGGTTTGCTGGTCAGTCACCAATGTCTCCTGCTTGTTCCACAGTGAAGTGCAGTATTTTCCCTCTGTACTCAGTTTAGGCACTGAGAACAGGATTGCATTTCAGTCAGAAGGTGTTGGGTGATTCCCTAGAGATAGAGGCAAGGGAGAAGCTTTCTTCTGTCTTTCAGAGGCTGTACCTGTGATCATGTTAGCATCTGGGCCAGGTTTAATCTCAGACCTAGTTAGGCCAAGCAGGGAAGCCTCCACAAATACATAAGAGTGAGCCTTGCTGTATTTCTGTAGGGACATCATTGAGAAAAGTGATTGGAAAGTCCATCTACAAATTGGTTTTTGCTGTTTCAGATGCAGCCAGGAAAAGCCAAGTTTGTCATTCAAACACAAGGCCGTGTTTACCTGGCTAGAAGCAAGACTAATTATCACTTTAATATTAATTTAAACAACTAGATATGGACATCACTGAAAGACAATAAACATGGAAATCTATAACACTATATTTGCCACCCTTTTTTACTATGTGGGTAAAAAACCAGCAGAAGATGGCTTATGGTAGTCAAGGGTTACTTTTTACATTGTAAAACACTGGAGAAAAAAATTAAAGCAAAGTTATTTCTTTGAAACATAGTGGGAGTGCAAAGGAGGAAACTTCCTGTTGTGCTGAGATGCTGTGAAATGCATCACATTTCAAAACACTACCATCCTTTCTATACCTCAAACCCACCATACCAACTAAAAAAAGAATGCAAAAGTTTCAGTATCTCACATGAATAAGTTAGGCTGCCTGCAGTTTTAATTTAACTGTAAGATGGGATACAGCTTTTCCCCACCAGGGAAGAAAAGGTTAAACAGTTGGCTTTGAGAGATGGTTATCGGAAAGTCAAAACAAGGCTGGGAGAGTAGAGATTTACAACCAGATGATACAAATACAGGGCGGGGAAGGCAGAGGATTAGTGGTGTGGAGTGTTCTGCTTTTGCAGTTTTTAGACTTTTAGTGACTTTTTTGAGACTGTGAGGGCTTGGGGATGGTGGGAACTCTTGCAGAGATAAGAGAATATTCTGTCTTGTTAATGGTGACTCTCTTTAGGATTATGATTAAAAGCCCATAATTGATAAAAGGAAAAGATATGCGAAATGGAGATAGTACAAGACTGGATACAGACTGCACCTCTGAAAAGTGTGAGGATTGGTTCTGGTCTGCTGTGGAGCTGGAGGGTTGCTATGCCTGCCTTGTGAGCATGCACTGCTCTACAATCTTTAAATATGTAATCTCACATTGCTTTCACATAAGAGATAAGAATTTAATGAGCAGTGATCCAGTATTTTGTTTTATCGTGTTCAGTGTGTGGTCCCGGGCTGCAGTATAGGCTGTTTACTATACAGCTATTTAAATGCTGTGCTGAAGGCAGAATAATTAACTTCCTCATGGGCTTTTCTATAGCACTCATTGTGGTGAGATTGGAGTGTCTTACAATGTGAAATAAATTGCCACCTTAATGCGTGTTTATTGAGGAGAGACTATTTCTGCTCTCAAACACAGACAAATGTCAGGCATATTGTGTGTGCCCAGTTTGAAACATCTGAGACTTGATTTTTTGTGCGTACTCACCAGTTTACAATACTTCATTTGATGTATAGTTCCTATTCTCCAGTTGCAGCTGAGACTATTCAACCATTCCACAACTCTCCAACTGAAAAGCTGAAATAAATAGGGAACACCTGTGAGAATCTCCCCTTTGAGTTGCTTTCAGTGCGTTTGAAATTTCTGGTAGAGAAAAGTGTTATGTGGAGCTGTACTTTTATATAAGAGGGATCTTGTGTGCTCCTGCTGTCGTGTTTAGACTTAGATGCAGTGGTTTACAATGCTCTGAGGAGCCAAATGTTTGGAATTATTTATCATCTTTACTAAGTTGGGACAAGTGAGTAAAATGATAGAAAAACTTTCAAAATTGCTCAACAACATAGACTCCCGTTTTCAAAAGCACATAACTTGTTTATGAGCTTAGGTGCTTTCAGAAAATTGCTTTCTCTTTTATTTCATAATAAAGATGATGAAATAATAACTATATCACTGTTATAGGACAAAAATTCTAATTTCAAAGTGCTCTGCATGTAACTTTTAACAATACTCAAAAATTTAGTTGAAAGCTATTAAAGAAGCCTATCTGCATTAAATAAATGCAATATATCTGCCTTGTGAACAATGTATAATTATAATTTATCTATTATGTAACAAAACGGAATCTTTAGAGAAAAGGAATGCTTCTTGAGAAAACATCATTAACTTTATTGCTGCCAGCAGCAGCAGAAATTTTCACTTTTATATTCTCACCTGAAACACTCAAGCAAATCAGCTTTTCTGAGAGAGGAAAATACTTACTTGACTTTAGAAAAATAAGTTTATGACTTGAAAGTGAATGTTTCATACTGTTTTAAACTCTGTATTGAATATAAACTACAGAGTGAAGACCTAATACCACAGGCCACCAGGAGTATAGCAACACTGTAGTGTTTAAAACTGATTATTTCTTAAATTGCTGCATGTAATCGAGTGTATTAACATTGATTACTGCTGACAGCCTAATAGAAAGAAGATATAAAAAAAGTGCTTCACAAAGATGCATAGCAAAGGATAAAATAGTACAGGCAATAGCACTTGTGAAGCTGAAGAACATTTTCATAATTAGTGACTAATTTGTATGATGCATAATGTAAAAATGTGCTTGATTTTAATTCTCTTTAATAGTTTCTTTTTTTTTCTCTATTCCTAATTTCATGTGCTTGTCATTGCCCTTAAATACTTCTATTTGCTGTAATACTTCTCTGAGGTATTTGAAGAATATGCTAATATAAATTGTAATGTTTTATCATGAAATAAATAAATTACATTAGCATAATGCTCAGTTTAAACCAGCTTTTGACTGTGAACTGACCTGAGATCTCCAAATTCACTTTTGCAGTATCTTTCAGAGGCTGTGGTACTGATCTGACTATGCTTTGTACTTTTAGTCTCTTAAACTTTTGAAATGCAATCAGTAGCTTGGCTATACAGTGTAGTTACAATTAAAGCTTTTCAGAAAAATGTAATTCATTTGCCTTCCTATATGACATCACTCTCGCATTTCATCTGTTAATGATAAACTGTGTTTAATCAAAATATATCTCCTGAAAATGTATCTGATCTTCATTCAAAGATTTCAGTCAATGGAGAAAATAATTGCTAAATCCAGTAATATCTTCTAATATTTGCTTTTTAGATTAAAAAATTAACAGCACAGATTCTTAAGAACTGTCTGGCTGGTCACATGTCCAAAATGCACTTAGAACAAAGTATTTATTGTCCTTTGGAAAGGTTTAACATACTGTATTTCAGACCCTTCCCTGCCCTTGCCTGCACTGGCAAAGTTGTGTGTGAAATTTCATCATAAAGCAGCACCAACTCCTTGAGTGCCGTATGAGACAGGTACCTTGTGCTGGGTCTGAAATGGAAGAAACTCCTTGGATAAAGGCCAGGGGATAATTTAAAACAGTTTGTATCCAGAGCTAATGCACTGCAATTCATACTCTGAAATGATATTTTAGCAGGGTGGTAACTTCTTGGGCTATGCTTGTGTTTAGACTTATATTTTTTTTTTAATTAAAAGCACTGAGCTCCAGCAGTTTTGCTGTAAGGTACTTTCAAATCACTTTGGGAATTCACTTTTCAACAACCACTTTAAAACAGGAACACTAGAATTATGTACAGCCCAAATGTCAGGCTTTCCAGTGTCTTAAGCAGAATTAATGTTTTAATTCCTATTTTATTCTTTATTTTCTTGTTTAGGCATTCAGGGGTCAAATTTGCCCCTTTGCAGCACTCTAGGAAGTTCTAATGTTTAATTACTCATCCAGTATGAATTTCTGATATTATAATTAGCAAAAAATTTGTTCCTCATGAATTTTTTTACAGGTTAAAAATAATTTGTAATTAAAAATGGTATTAAAAATAAAATTTTAATTTATAAATAAATACAATTGTAATTTACTATATGCACATAAGGCAAAATGTGTTTCAGTTCACTTCTCTAGCTGCCTGTCCTCTGCATTATTTGCTTGCAGGTTTTATCAGCAGGCTGAATTGTTACATTCAGATGAACATGTTCCCCACCAGGTTGTACATTAATCCCTCCAATGCTTTTCTAAAACAGCTGATGAGTTTCTCAGAGTGGTTTCCAGTGGGGAATCACTACCAAGTTAGCTGGCTCCTGGTACATCTAATATGTGCTTTGCTGATACTCTGTAAAGCTAATCTGTAAATTACTTCTATGCAATATGGATTGAAATAGTTTTAAAAACATTATTACATGTGAGATGATCGTGATCAACCTCACATTAAAATAATAAAATAACATTTTAGAAGTACCATTTTTCATAAATTCATTTTGACTGGCATTTTTCTATGTTTTCTCCTTTAATTCTTTATCAGTCAAATCCCATCAGCTTTTTCCTCAGGACTTATGGGGTGACCTGGGGTCATCTGCCTTGCCCCTTATTAATATTTTAATGGCCTTCTAAGATTGTAAGAACTAATATTTTACCCCCCCAGTATTTGTTAAAATTTGTTAAAAGCAGCAGCCAGTGGCAGATAACTCCAGCATCTCTTTTGTCTACTGGCCATAACTTTTTTAAGAGTAACAGCTTAAAAAATTTATCCAAAGTTACTATAGTTTAACTTTGGATAAGTTGAACACTAAAGTGGAAAAGGTCTGAGTCATTCAGAGAGATCTAAGAAAAACCATACAAAATCCCAAACTGGTCTCAGGTTGCCTGGCCATCGTGGATTGTGCTGTGTTTTTTCAGCACAATGTCCTAAATGTCCTCTGTGACATTCAGGACTGATTTCAGCCCTGAATTCCCTTACGGTTTTCTCTGCTACATGAAAATAGAGTGGTTTCCAGAAACTCCATCCAAGATAACAAATGCCTGTCATGTGTCCTGCTATCTCTAAATCTGCATTTACAAGATTTATAAGAGGCAATTGTTAATTTTGTTTGCTGCAGCCAGCTTGCTGAAGAGAAATGGACAAGAAAGGAAATAAATTCGGTATTTGTTGCAGAGTAAAGAAAGTGCAGGAAAGTGTGTTTTCACCAGTCTTTTTTCATTGAATCTGCTGTGCTCTGGCCTCAGCATCATTTATTCCTGCACTGACAGTGATCAGTCTTCTTTCTGGACAACATAAAATTCATCGTGTCTTCTGCTCCTTGCAGACCATTAGGAAATTGCTATAGAATTACAGTTTATAATATTACTTACCCATGCAATCCCTGCAATAAAGTTATCTTCATACACAGAGTGAACATCTTGACTCTGTGTTAATGGCAAAATCATAATTCCATTTAAGTCGTGAAAGGATTTTTCTATAAATCTTAATTCATTGTCAGGCCCTTGAGTTTTCAAGGAAGAGGAGAAGATGGTCCCCTAATGAAATTGAATTGGCTTTTTTTTTTTCTGGTTCAGATGGAAATTTTAATTGCCACTGGCCACTCTTGAATGTATTTGTTTTTCTAAAACATTCACAATTACAGTGGGAAAAGGATTGCTGCCGCAACACTGTGTTTCCCAAAGGTTGGTTTAGGGAGTCAGTCTGCAGAGGAAGCTGAACAGGAATTTTTGCCCTAACTCTTGACTTTCCCCCCTTGTGACTCCTCCTTTCTTTTGTGTTTATACCTGTGCTGAGAGAGTATTGATCCAGTCTGTTAGCCCAGGGCAGGGGGGCAGATTTCAGTCACACATGGAATTCATTGAGGGAGAGGGGGAGGAATGTGTGGGGAAAAATCACAGCAGTAGAGTTGTATTCCAAGATTTTGCCTTAGAACATTTGAATATCAGTAGGTGGCAATTCATATTCTCCCTGCAAAAAAGTTGAATTTATTAAATTATCTCAGGTATAATCACTGATTTCTCATTACTGATGGCATATTGCATTCTTAGGGCTTGAAACACTAGTCCTTTATCTCTGTTCTCTGAAAAACACCATATTTTTTTAAGGATAAAAAGATATGTGTATCCTATACTAAATGCTGGACATGTATTATAGTACACTTATAATAGAGCAGAATTTTATTTTAAACAGTGCCTTTCTTAAAACGATTTTGGAGATCCTGAATGAGTCAAATGCTGTAGCTGAGTGCTGCACAAGCTCTCTGAGTCACTTTGTGTATTCTTGACAAGAGCCCAAGCAGAATGCTAATTGTCAGAGCTGCACTGGTAAGGGGAATCTTTTCAGTGCTCAGACCTCCAAATCCTGCTCCACATCAGATATTGAACTCTCGTTGACCACACCTGAGGAGTTACCTTTGAAGCTGGGATTGAAATGAGTTGGGCCTGGTTTTTAGGACATAACCTGCGGGTGCTTTTTCTGGAAGTTCTTTCTCCCCACCCTTTCCCCCCTGTGCATGTTTCTGTTTTATTTTGGCATTGATCCTGAGCTCTGCTCAGACATGCTCCTACAGCCCACACAATGTGAGGTAGGTGCAGCAAATTGCGCAATCAAGTCCATTAAACAGAATTGCACTTCCATAACAAAGTATGACAGCTGTCATTTAAAGCTGAGAATTCCCTTCCCCAGCAAGCATATTTTATTCCGAGGCAACAGCAAAGAAGATGTTCTCCCATCAAAAACGACAGAAATGGGGGTTATTTAAATCTAGTTTAATCACCTGAGCAAATAAATGGCTTGGGTATGAACTGATTTGTGTGGTTGGTGCCACAAAGGGAGGGAAGACAATTCCTAACAATTTGATCCACACTCTGTGGCATTGAGTTTGTAAAGTAAAATGGGCTGTAGAATTTTAGTTTAATTATTCCATCTGGTTCGTACTGAAACTCTTCTAGACTGAAAGCTCTGTGCAGCATAGGCTTAAATTTCTACGTGACCATTTGTGCTGTGTTTGGATTATTGGGACATGTTCCAGCACTGAGCTGTGCCTGATTATCTGCCAGAAAATCTAAGATAATCATAGGTAGAACACAGAAAGTGAACCTTCCTCTGGACTTTTCATACAGTGTGTAAATAAAGAAAATTTGGTGTTCATACAGCAAAACTCCTAAGTGGACTTCTAAGAATAGTTGTCATACCTTACATATATATAAATGTGATTTTGTTGGAAGCAGCAGGCCAAAATATGGCTATTTGGATAAGTAGTTAGACAACAGAAATTAGTATTTGTGTAACTCTGGCAAGTTTGGTAAGCATGATAATACAGTAGGCCAAAATGATATATGGATGCAAATTGCTAAAAGTATCAAGAATCCCAAATACAACTTGTTCAAATGGAAGCAGAAAACTTGTTAGGTGCTCTGTAGGCTAAAAAATATTTGCCTGAGATTTTTTCGGTCTTCAGAGCTCTCGCTGGATTAAGTTTTAGGTTGTATTCTATAAAAATTTACCACAAAATCATCAAGTAAAACTCTTCTAATTTAATCGTATAACTTCATGGGATCTTTGCCTGTGTGAGAACTGTGCTGCACAATGACTGCTTCTGCTGTCAGAAGGAAATAGCTTATTCCTATGGATACTTTCAGACTCATAATGGACTTCAAGATGTATTTGAATTTCTCTGAACAAAAAAAAGGTGCCTGAGCTACTGGTGCACCATGACCCATCTCTATAAGAGCTGTGTTTTACTCTGGTCCTCTGTGCTGGGGTAATTTTTGCCTGAGTACAGAAAAAAGTTTTTGATGGGTGATACATAGAACTTGCTCAAAATAGGAGCTTTTATATACTTGGAGGCCACACTCTGATATGGAAATTGGAATATGAATTGATGAGTATTAGGAGAGAAATACCCAAGTTAAAGAACTTAAAGAACCTTGAGCTTTGTTAAAAAATAATTTATTTAATAATAAAACATCAGCTGTCTGAGATTTGGAAGAACCATTTTGATGTAGTTTACTTTTTAAGATATTCACTTCATACAGCTGCATATTTGTTCCTGTCACTCTTTTCAATATTAAATTTCATGTCTCTAAATGGCATGAGTTCGTCTTATTTTCCTCAGTCAGAGACTTTAATGCTTATTTTATTGATTCATGCTAAAAAAAGGAAACAATGAAGGGCTTCTTCAGGATACTTGAAATCTGATCAATTTTTTTTCTTTTAAATTGGAAATATAATATACCTATTACTCCAGGATATGTGTCTCTTAGTGCAAGTGGTTGCAGCATACATATTAATTTCCTGTTGTATTTGAATGTACAGGCTCAGCATCCATATTTTATAAATGCTGACACCCTAAAGTTAAGTAGGCTAACATGGCAGTTTTGAAGCAGTAATTTATGTTGCAAGTAAGGCATTATTGAAGTCAAATAAGTGTTTCACAACTCGTGTTATCATGCACATATTTCAAATACTTGGTACAACATTTGTAAGTACAGCTCCAGGACATGACAGGAGTTTTTAGAGCAGCGGCTGAATTCCTATCACTTTCTGTCCAATACTAATTTTAACCTTGTACATGAGATTAACATGTGCATAATTAATAGATGAGTGAAAAAACAAGAGGGAGAAGGCAAACAGAAAGGGATTTCTTTAGATGATATCTTATTTCTATTATTTGTTTTCATTTAACTTTAGTCACTAGGAGAAAGAACATTAAAAATAATCTTTATTATGTGTCATGGGTAATAAACTAGGGAGGAATATTTAGTCAATCCAGAAGGACTTAAGTCTAAATTTCTGCTTCTCACACTCATTTCTGCAAGGTGTAATGAGATATGCCTGTTTTCTCTTCCAAAGTGATTTCTATTTTATACTGAAAGCATTAACAGAAATCCATAAAGATTTTGTGAGGGAAGAAGCAGATATTTAGATTTCAGTTAATTTTTTTGAATAACAGCCTGAATGCACATTTGTTACTAGGAATTACAAATGAGCAAGGGAAAAATGGAGAAGTTCATGAGTGCCAAAATTTGCAGTTACTTCTGCCTGCCTGGATGTAGGAAGTAGGTGGGATTTTCTTGACCCCACAAGGGAGCTTGGTCAGGCTGAGCAGGGGCAACACTGGTTCATGCTAAATTTAGGTGGCTCAGAAGTAGAGGAGAGGGTGTCAAGGCTGTGTCATGCAAAAGAAAGGAGAATTCCAGAGAAAGAGTGCCTGGAAGTCATATAATGGACTTCTAAGTGTCTACCATTGGGACTTTTCTACTAGGCAAATGGGATACATAATCACACATGTATCTATAATGTTGATTTCTGAGAATTATTATGGAAAAGCTGTTGTTTCATCCTTAGGTTTTGTTTTTTTTTCCTAGTAGTCTGCATCTTAGTTCTGAGAGTACCATGTTTTTCAGATTGCTGCTAAAGCTGCATTCTAAAAGGGTCATAGTTTGTGAAAGTTCAAAGTATAATGTAAATGAAAAAAAATAATGTGTATCTTTTCATTGTATCACGAGGTCAGGGTGCTTTTTATTGCATATTCCTACTCACTCTATAAATTCCTGCAGAACTTTTTTTTTTACCAGCTTCCTTTATGTGTATCCACTCAGCTGCCCACCTTCTTTCATGCTGTTCCCTGTGCTTGTTTCATACTCCTCCTCTCCTCTATTAACTCCCTTCAGACAGGTGCTCTAGGTCCTTTCAAGAAGTGACAAAATCCCTGCTGGGGAAATCTGCACTTGTTCCTGAGAGCTGGATGGCTGCGGTGCTTCCTTTGTTAATAGGGTTTTATAACCACTTTAGTAATAAAGAGTTCTTTTAATTTTCTTATAAAATACAACTGCCATAAATAATTAAAGGTTAAGTAAAGAAATTATTTTTAGACAGGTTCTTCATCATGCAGGACCTGGAGTTCTTTATTCATATAAATTAATGACAGTATTAGTGCGTAAAAAGGAGCGTAAAGACTATAGTGTCCTATTCTGTTTTGGGTTCTAAAATACCATCCAGTTATTGCAAGATGAGCACAGAGATGAATGACTAAGAGTCACACTCTTAGAGCACTTCTCTTATTAAACTTTTAATAAGAACATCAGTAATTTGCACTAATGACTTCTATTTGTATTAGAGAAGACCGAACTATAAATTAGGAACTAAATGAATACATGAAATAAATATCTCAGAGAAACTGCATTATGTTGTGTACTTCATTCTTTAATTGAAAATAGTATTTTAATTCAATTAATAATGATGATCATGCAGCAGAATGTGTTTTGGAGTATGCCTTATTAAAGACAGGAAATTCAAACAATGGGATAGCAACTGTCCTTCAGCACCAAGGGGCAGAGCAAGGACCCTTTTTTGACCTTTGTGACTTTTGGCACTTGATGTCATAAGTTTTTTCTGTAAGTGAAGAGAATTATTTCCTTCAAACACAGCAGACGTGTTTTTCCTGGAATAAATGCAATTCTGTCAAATTGTTGTAAAAAATTCTGTTTGCAATCCACAGAAGTACTCAAGTAAGATTTTGTTAAAGCAAATAATTTGTACCCCTATATTTTATATTTTCACACTCTTTTGCCTGATTGTTTTGTTCTACACTGTATCTTCTTATTGTTAGAAGACAAAGTACATTAATAGAATTGCTACTGTCAGGAATACATTTATTGGCAGGAATAGTAAACAGTTAAATTTTTTTCAAACTTTTCCTTCTGAGAAATAACATTTCTAAGTCCCACAACATCGTTTCAGCTTCTTGCCATGTAGCTGATACAATGAGCCTCACTAAGATTAAGAAAAGCTATAAAAAACACTGGAGGGTTTTCTTTGTTTTGTGTTTGTATTTTGAATAATAGGTGGCAAGAATGTTTGACATAAGACTGCAGAATGATTAAACTAAGGATTTGGAGTGCAGCTGCGCTGATGATATTTGGCAGCTTTATTGACACATTGTATTGCCTCCGGCTAATGATTTTTTGCAGTTTTTCAGTCATTTCTTGCAGTCTGTTTAGGGAGAAAGCACTTAGGCCTGCTTATGAGCTGGGTTTGTCTCCAGCCAGTCTCTCACAACCTGCAGTGATGAACCAAACCAAATGGCTCTGTTGGAGGGGAGGAATAGGAGTCCACACTGGGCCTCTTTTGGGTGCTTTAAATTAATCTAAGTTTTTATTCAATAAAATTTTTCTCTGTGAAGTGGTCAGCTTTTAATTTCAGTTAATCTGATTATTTTCCTTCACAATTCTTCTCCAAATGTCATTGAAATTCAATTTAAATGCATATTTGAGATGGAATAAAGGTGTTGTTCTGCCAAGATGTGGTTATAGAGATCATTGCCCTAAACTTGTAACATTTGCAGACTGAATCCTGGTGCAGTCCATCAGAGGTGTGCCTTGCCTGGACAGTAACAGGACAGTTTATTCCCTGCACTGCTATTCCATGGCATTTTTTGGTGTAACCCAACACGATCTGTGCTGCTGCTATGGTCAGGCCTCCCTTCCTGGACACAGAACTAATATTGAAGTAATGAGTATTTGCTGTGGAAAAAATGGTTTAATATGCAATTAATTGTTTTTCTGGCTGTTTCATACACCTTGTGAATCTTGTGATCCAGGAACTGTCCTTGCCACTTGAGATCCATAAGGGGTGGGAAATGGGCCTGTGTTTGCATTTCTGACACCTGTGGCTCTGCTCATCACAAGGCCATTATTGGACCACATGGAGCACTTTTAAAAATAGTTGTTTTATGCCACGAGGCACAGGCATGTTACATGTCCAATAGAAATCACAACAACTTGGGAAGCTGCTGTTGCTGGAAGGTGTGCAACTGATCCTGAGGTGAGATTCTGTCATTAGATACAGAATTCATATTAAACATCTCATCATTGCTGCTCTCAAAGATGGTTTTTACTCAGTGGTCACAAATAAAAATGTCAGCCAGGCGGGAGTTTGAGGCTTTTTTCATTCCCTTAACTTTGCACCACTTAAATGGAATGTTCATTCTGGTGTCCTGGCTTTCTGAGTGAGTTTGAGGCCATTTGCTCTAATCTGGGTTTTAGAAAGGCAGCTTCCACTGTTGTGTGACACTCTCCCTGAGCTTCCCTGTCTCCCTGAAATGTTCTGATCTTTAATGTCTATAACTGCGCAGCCACCTGCCACTGAACCTTTACCTTTTCCTCTTCATTGGCAGGTGGTGGTGAATGATTACACTGCAGGTAACTTTGCGTCCCTGCCTCTGTCTTGCGGTTTGAGGACTCCCTTAAGGAGTTTTTGCAGGCTCAGGCCTTTGTGATAACTTCTTGAGGTGAATATGAGCACACTTAGATTGCTTAATGTCAAAACTTCTTTTTGTGGCATAATTAAAATATCAAATTATCTTTCAGAAACATTTCTAATCCAGAATTCAAGGTATGAATTTTTGTGTAAAGGTTCCTTAGGGATTTTTTTTTAATGAAATAGTTTTCATTGTTGTATGTATCTTCCAGAGAAGAATGAAAAGATTAAAAGTAGTGAATTTTTTACATCCACTTTTAGCATAATAAAAAAATCCACAGAACATATTAAAACTGATCACAAAGGGAAGTGTGTTGTCAATATTGATCAAGGTTTAAAATGTTTTAATTCCCCAAAACACAGACACATTAGATAAACTTGCCAGACAACTTTTTAAAAAGATATCTTGAAATGTTTATACTTCAATTAGAAGATTTCCATATTTTCTAGATTTATTTAAGATTTTTCTTTGTTTTATACCCTTGCCCACAGTTAAATACTAAAGACTTGGAAGTATTTGCTTCAGAGAATTTTTCTACTTTTGTAGTTGTACAGATGATTTTAACATGCAAAGAAAAGTGGGGTGAGTTTTGGACATCATTTGTCCCTCAAACTGCAAATAAACAGTGCATACCCTTAACTTCCTCATAAAAAACCCAAATAAACAAAAACCCCCAACTGAAAAAAACCAAACAACCCCCTAAACCAGAAAAAAAAGCTAAAGTGATATATAATATATGCAAGCTAAAAATCCATTTCCAAATCAGAAATCAACTTTTCTTATACTCCATTATATTAAAATAAGAAAGCTCTGCCTCAGTTTCTTCTTCATCTGATAGAAAAGTAAGTTAGTGGTGACACCTTCACCATGAACTTTCTCTGCAGTCAGTCTTCTTGGAGGAATTAGATGTAAGATTAATTAGATTTTAGGTTAAGAAACCATCCAGTGCATGGCATTCCCAGGGCAGAAGCCTGCATCATTATAGGACAGATTACTTTATTTTACTTTTTTGGTAGGAAAAAACCCCCAACCCTCAATACATTATTTGGAAGAAATTTGTTTCAACACTTAAAGAAATGAGAATTATTATTTGAAGAAATAATTATTAGATCATCTCAAATCTTGAGAAGGTATAATTTCTTATGTAACAGGATTACCTAGGAACTGAAATGTAATCCCTGCCATTATTTTCCTTTTAGTTTCTAATACCCCTTCTTGTATTATTTAACATGTTAAGTGGCATGTACATTTGGGCTTTTTTCCAGAACTAAAAAAACCACCCCAAAACCTTGATTTGCTCTAACTATAGTCTGACATTTAATGAGTTTGGAATATTTGAACATTAAGAAATCATTAAAATGATAGCTTCAAATAAGTAGCTAAATATTAAATCCCATGAAGCAGAATGAAATTAAATCTTTCTAATACAACACATAACATTAGTTAACTTGAAAATAATGATCTGATCCAATCACAAGCTATTGACCAAACTGAGAAGAGAGAAGATTTGTTCTCTACATTGGAAAGATGGTTTTGTCACAGCCACTGTAATTGTAGGCTGTAACTAAAACTGTTCTGAGATTTGAAACTCTTTTCTGTTAAGATTGAGTGTGAAGAACTGTGGAAATAGTTTATACAAACTCTAACATACTTTGACAACAGTGGAAGCTTTAATAAACGTGTACTTTGCTGACAGGAGTGAAAACCTCAACCTGTATGTTCCACAGCATCCCATATTGCTGATATTTTGACCAGTTAATAGTATTTTTAAAACTATTTTTCATGTTTAGATATGATAAATCCCCTAATTTAAAATCTTCAGTAGTTCTGTGCTCTGATTCTTCAGAGCACTGTGTGTGGTGCACCTCACAAATACTTTCCTGTGCTTCCACAGTGAAATTATTGGTAATTTCTGGTTTCATATTTCTTTCCTGGGACAAAATGAGCGTTAGAAACATGCTTTTTCAGAGATTAATGCTTTTACTCAATAATGTCCATATCCTTGTGAGTCCTCAGCAACTGAGACAGAAGAAAGGGAAAGGCTGAGGTTGGTTTGCTGTGTGGCTGCATAATTATTGTGTGACTAATGGGAAGAATTGTGCTCAGTAGGACTCATTTCACAAAAATTGGACTTTTATACAATTTGTTTACTCAGACTGAGTTAACTTGCCCTGACTTTAATGTTTGCCTGAAAAGCTATTATTTCTCCTCTTAGTACTGCCAGTTACTATATTACAGTTATTACAACGTGTGCTTTATGTATTTTTATGGTGTCAGTCAACATTATGGAAAGTTATCTGGAAGGATTTTAAACCCAGAGCATTCTGCCTGAGGGACTGCAGGAAGACTGATGGCCATGTCTTTGGAAGGTCATTAAGAGGATTTCAAGGATTAAACCCCTTCTTTTTGTCTGGGTGGAGATTAGTGGAGGAACCTGCACCAGTGGGCATTTGGTGTAATCAAACCTGACTGTGGAGCTCCCTTTGTGAGCTGGACAAAAGGGAGCTTAGTGCTGTGCCTGACCCAGCCAGAACAGGCTGTGCACAGGGAGGAATGACAAATTCTGAGGGAAAAAAAAAAAGAAAAAAAGAAGGGCAGGCCTCAGGGAGGGAAGTCTGTGGTCAAGCAGGAGACAAAAGAAGACACTGTTGTGTGCAGATACAGAATCTGAGGACATGCAGAGAATATATAGAGAGATTAAAAATAGCAGTGGTTTAGTTCATTTTCAAGTGAGATGCTCATCTGTAGCCTTCCCACTTTACAAATCTAGTTATAATGTAAACAGGACAGTGAGTGTTGCATTAACATGAACAGCACAGGAGAAATCATGGAAGAAAATTAGATCCTCTGGTTCTTCTGGTTATTGCCTCAGAAAGGATTGAAGTGCAAAGGGCATCTCTGATGGCTGGAGAGAGGTGAAATCTTTGCCAGATCAAGAATTTCATACAGGAAACTACTGAAAGAAATGCTAGAAGGTCATGGGAAGGTCTTTAAAACCAGAATAATCCAGAAATAAAGAGGTTAGCTGTGGTATTGAACACAAATAGCTGAACATGGCTGTAGAATAACCTTATGTTTTAGGTTGGAAGGGACCTTTAAATATAATCTAATTCCAACCTCTCCCATGGTGATTTTCAGTGATGGGGATTAAACAGAGAGGATCAGGCTGTTTCAGATGCTCTGCAGTGCCTGTGCTCCCAGAAATATCTACTGGAGTGGACTTTTGGTTCTCCTTGTGATCTCTGCCCCTTGGTGATCTGTCCTCTCCTTTCTGAGTTGGTTTTCCCAAACTGCAGCTTTGTACAGTTTTTGCAAAAAAAAAGTCTATTTCAGAAAAAAAGGTTGAGTATCAAGTTTTTCACTGGTACAAGCTATCTAAAAATATCTTTTTCAGTCACCCAACCCTCTGTAAGTTGACTTGGAACAGTTTGAAAAGTTTTTATTTAACATCCTAGTAAAATGTTTCTCTTTGGAGTTACTAGGTGAAACCTCTGTCATCTTGTTTGCAGATTTTTCAGGTTTATGCTGCTCACTGTGAATTTAATACTGAAGGTCCCTCAGACTTCTGTATCTGGGGAATTCTGGCATATCTGGATTACTGGGACAGTGATATAACTCCCAACATATGTTGACTCCTTTTCCAACATATTTTGTGTGTCTGCTGCTGCTGCACCTTTATCTAAAGCTTAGACAGAGCTTGAAAAAGACAACATTTTAAAAAGAGTGTGGCTTCATTTCTTGCTGAAGCTGGACCAGAGGATTTGTGGTGCTGGCCTTTGGCTGAAGGTCTCAGTGGAGAGTCTGAATGTGGTTTATAGGTTTGTCTTTCCAGGCTGTCCAGAGCAGATTAGTCTGGGCTTTAGATTTGTGTTCTGACATGGAATGAAAGCTTTAGAAAATTTGTGTGGAATTCTAGAGACTTCATGTCTGTGAGGGAATTCTTAACTATCTTCTACCAAGAAATGGCTTTTTTTTTTTTTTTTAACTGAATTGTAAAAAACCCCCAAATCCCCTCACTTTGAGACAACTCTTTTCTGATAATACTGGTAACATAACTGATATTGGTAGTAGCGCTGCTAATGCTTCACAACTTTACAAATAAATTCATCTGCCTTTAGAATAAATGTGTTTTTTCACTTGAGTATTGTCTCTAATAATAAGAGTTTCAGCTCATAATGCAACAATCAAAGTTCCAGTGAAAGGTTATCAAAGGTGACAGATCTATTCATAAGATTTTCTAATTGAAATCAATATAATCTGTTTGTGTGCTCTCAGTAATGTTCAATGAAAAATATCCCCAGCCTTAGGTGGGACAAGTAAATAACTAAGATTCTCAAACATTCCTCATTTTAGAGGATGCATTTTTCCCTTGTTGCTTGGGACCAAAATCTAACAGCTAAATAATAATTTGAAACTGATTCTGTTTATTTATTCTTTCTTTTTCTACTGTTTTCTCATATTTATGTATAAGAAGCTTTACTACTATCTAAAAACTCATAATCTATGAAACTGATGAGAATGGAAAAATTCTCAGGGGGTAGAAAAAGCTACTGTAAGAGAAATAACTTCTGTCTCATTTTGGAATTCGGCATCCAAATTCACTGCCACCACATTGCAATAGAAGTGAATTTACATAGGATGGGAAATAATTCATATAGTAACAATCAGAAATTAGTGAACTATTAATGATTTAGTGAACTTTTTGATCTTTCTGTTCAACTCTAAGTTAAATCAGATGAAGATATGAAAGGATGAATATTTCTTCACATATAATATTTTTCATATTCCATATAAAAGAATATATAATAATTGTTTACTGAAAAAGCTTTCAATGGAACATGGGAACATTAAAGTGTGAGGAAACTGTTTTATCTGAGCCAGTCGTGCATTGCTGTGAGTGGCTGATGAGGGAGTAAGTTTGTAAACTTCATCATAAAACCGGTTATTTTGCTTTACCATCAATACTTTTACTGGAAAACCCAGAACTTGACTGATTTGAAAATCAGGACTTTGGAAAAGTTGATTAAGAATGGTTTGAATTAATATATTATTAAGTATTCTTGATAACAGCCCCTGTGGTTTATGAATGAACAGAATTATAGAAAAGGTAGGGTTCCACTGAGAACCAGCTTCCTCCCCAAAACAGGGCCAGCTTAAAAATTTGGTCAAATTGTCACATATGCCTTGTCACATGTGTTAGATCATAACATGTTAGACTTCAGTTTGTTAGTTCCTCTTGATGTTACACTTCAGCTGTACTTATACTTGTAGGATTCAATATAAAACTCCCTGATTCTGACAAAAACTGACTGGGTTTTCAACAAATGTTTTCTCTCCATTATACCTCCCTTAATTTGGCTTTATAGAAAAGCTATTGGTTTGCATGTGCCTTTGCTATTAAAAATCTTGAAGTTTGAAGTTTTTTTCCCTCAAGATGTGGATTTTCCTTATGCATTTCAAAGAGCAGTTTGACTTTGAGCTTGCTCACCAAATAAAAATCTGTGTATGTTGCACAATCCATAGGTTTGTGACACAAAATGATTGTCTGATACATCCATAAACTTGGTGAGAGTTTCAGGCAGAATTGATGCAGGACTATTGTTTTAAAATAGTAATGATGCTTTGAGACAAGCAGCCTAGAAAACATAATGGATTTTAGAACAGCCATGGTCTGGTGATGTATTGATTTTATTTGTTATTATTTTCTGCGGCTTTTTAATGTATATATTGAGTTGAAATAAAGTAGCCACAATGAAATCAGTATTACTTTAGCCGTTTTAGGTTGGCTTTTTCTTTTCCCATGCAATAGGTAAAAACATTTTAAAGGGAAACAAAGGCCTTTCATACATTTGGATTACACCAAAGTGCTTGCTGGAAGAATGATAGAATTTAAGATGTAATTGACAAATAAAATGAAAGATACTTTCCATAGAATAGATAGGAAATAATGTTCATGACTTTGGAGTATACAAAGCAATAAAAGGCTTTCACGGGTGATTAAATGCTGAAACGAAGCTAAGATGTTTGATCACCATGCAAGTAATTTATTTCAACACTATGAAACATGATTCCTATTACAAGACAAGATAAAAGAAGATACAACAATATTTTTCTTCTTTTGTGAAGGTCGGGTAGAACAATTAATAATGGGGGGACCAGATGGCTCAAGGGACAGGCAGTGGGCTTAAGATTGTTCTTTTAAATATGGAACATATCAATTGTAAATAACCTTTGGTATCTTCTGTTTTCCTGCCATATGCAAAGCCAGGCAGTTTTATCAGTCCCTTTCTCTTGGAAAGTGTTTGCAGCCTCGAAAGTCACTCTTGTGGCTGGCACACTTGATCCCCTTTCAGCAAAAAGACTAAAGAATACATTGACAGTGTCAACTGGGAGTGAAGGAAATGAATTTATGGACTCAGATTTGTAGAATTAGGTGTGCACAGTTGCCCACATATATTTGCAGACTAACAGACCATGTGTAAACACAGATGTATTCTAGGCTTTGGTTCATATCACTTAAAATTTTTTGGCTCATATCCTGTTTTCTTTTGGGGATTTAACTGTTTGAATGTAGTCTTTTATACAATTGAGTATCCAAATACCTGTGTTGTGAAATATGATAACAAAGTAAAACCACCACAATAAACCATCCAGGTTGATTGGCAGAAAGATAAATAGCTTTATAGGTAAATATATTTGTGGGTTTGTAAATCAAATGATTGAAAAATTTAAATTCCAAAGCCTCTTGTCATTATAGACATTGGCAATAGTTTAAGAAATATTTTAATACTGTCTATTTTATACAATGTCTATTACTAAAGAGCTCTCTTGTTTAACTTTCCAAGTTTTAAGAATCTCTCCCATGTCAGTAATCAGGATTGTGTGTGGAATCTTAATGGGCAGTTTTGTACACATCCATGTTACTACTCTGTACTGTTAATTATTCTGCTATATTTGCATACATAAATATATCTAGTCCTTAAAAATGTTCATTTACAAGAAAATGTATCAGACAGCCTAACAGATTTCCTCCACCTAATACCTTAATGAGGCAAAGAAGCAGTTTTGCTTGGTTTTGTGCAGTTTATCATATTTAAGTTTGCTTTTCACTTTCTTTGCAGACATCCCCAGGTTATAAATATTGTGTCTTTCTGTGACTTTTCTTATCAGTTGAAGAGCAAATTTTGCATGTCAAAACCAACCTTTTAATTTTAAAAGGGGGGATTTTCTCCAAGCAATAAGCCTTGACATTGACAGGAAGAAGCATTTAACCAAAAAAATGATTGCTTAGTTCAGAAAAGCTTTTATTGTGCAGATTACAATGTCTTGTTATAATGGGAGAGACAAGTTTTGCTTAACCCAGAGTTCTGTGTTTGGAGTTCACTTTGTTCATCTGTCTTATCCTGGTAATTATCAGAGCCTGAACTGTAGTAAACAATTCCCTGTTTCTTGTCAGTTCCAAACCTTAAAACTGATGCTGCTGCAGCATTGGCTGTTGTAGATGAGTCACAGAGTAAAAAACTCTGAGGTGGTATAAACTCAGCTTCTGTGCACGGGATCCCAAGATCTATTCCCTTCTATAAAATTACAGATGCAGGAAAGTTCATGGTTCAGTCCTAACCTCAGCAGGACAAAGTGATTTATTTTGTTCCTTTTCAGGTCTACCTGGTGCTTTTAGTTTGCATATTTCTTTATTTTCTGTCACCTCTGACTTTGGCAAATTATCTGTACATTGTGTAACAGCATTTTGCCTTATTGCATCTCAATTGTTATTTTTTTTTTTTCTCTGTTAAATTGCTTTGAGTGAAGAATGGCAGAGTGAAATGCTGGAGTAATGAATGAGGGCTTACCTATGGTATGCAGCAATATTGCTAAATTCTACTGCCATTTTCTAAGTGTGCAGCTCTGGCATTCAGTACAAAGCACTCCCTCTATAATTCTTATGAAATATTGAACAAACTTAGCCACAAGAAAATATTCAAAATGCCTGCAATAACTTTACTGAAAGGTTAAACCCTGTCTTTAATGCAGTTCTCACTTTTCCTGAAGGCTGAGATAAAAGTAGAAAGGGCAGTTTTCTTGATTCAGTTCACATGGCAACATGTTTATAAACACACTTGCTTCTGAACAGAAACAATTATATTTGAAAAAAACATTGCATTTTATTGTTGTGTGCCCTTTGGCAAAAAAAAATAAAAAAATCTGTTGCTTAATAACCAGTACCATAATTTTCATAAGCAAATGTAGGAAGAAAGCAGAGTGTCTAACAATAGATGGAGGTGAATAATCATACAGCTGATATACTAATACCTCATAGGGAACCTGGATGATGGGATCCATGTTTCCTTCCTGCAGGTTTTGCATGAAGGTGTTATTTGGCCCTAATCTAAAATATTTTTCAGTGCAGGAAATTATGGCAGGGAAATGACCATGTAGGCAGCTGGTCCTTGACTGGGAAGGTGGATTTGCATCCCCTGCAGAGAGGGGTGGCATTTGAACAAAAACCTTACAGAGAGCAGGGACTCACTCTCCTCCATTTGCATAAAATCCCTCAAGTCCAAACTTATCCGTGGTCCCTGAAGCATCAGAGCAGAGATTGTAGGAGAAGGAAATCCTCCCTGGTAAAATATTGGAGGGAAGGGGAAAATCTGAAGGATGTATGGTAGCTGGATTGTGTGGGATTTGCAATTGCCAGGTTCTGATTTCACCTGGGAATGTCAGCACTGTGAGGGATCACCACACACAACCCGAGTCCTGGAATGTTCTTTTGCAACAATTCTGATTTAGCCAGTCTGAGGTCTAATGCCACATTCAGGTTCCTGTGGTACATGAGTATCTCAGCTAATTTTAGTGCTCAAGGACATCTCTGCTTTCAATTCTTCCTTCCAGCCTCTAAACAAAGATGACATTCATACTTGGGGAGTTCTGACATTCAGATTTATTACTAAATTCTAATTGGAAATGACTATTTCTCAAGGAAAAGTAAAATCCACAAAAGAAATAAGTAAAGAGGATAATAGTGCAGCACTGTGATGGTTTAATTAATGTTAGGCTAACCTTAGGATGTCGCAAATGTCATTTTCTATTGGCTGCATTGGGACTGAGCTGGGTTTTAGCCCACAGCAATGTGCAGGCGGTGGGTGGGCAGAGCACTCGGAGTGTTCTGCCTGAGGATCATGCTGCAGTTCTCCAGTGCCTCTTCTTCTTTTCCCAACACCCTGTGGCTCAATAGACATTTTATTTTCTTCCTTTTTTTTACTCTTTCTGTTTCCCAGTAGTTGCCCATGGCTAATCCAGAGGCTGACATTGGCATGGAAACAAGTTTGAGTACCTGATAGAAGTAGGTGTGTTTAATTAGAATATCTGGGTTAGCTGGTGTTAGTTTCTTGGTGTATTTTTTTTTCTTTGTCTTACAGTGTTTTCTGCACATATCTTGTTCCTAATAATAATTCATAGCACTCTTACAGCATTTGCAATTTTCGCAACACTGTACAAACAATGTTTAATTTATCCTACCTGTCTCCTGCAATGCACACACTGAAGTGGCAGCTCACATGAAAGCTTGGATCCTCTGGGCCTTCCTTTATGCTTTGCCCCTTGCCCCAGAGATCTATATTCACCACAATCCCCCCAAAATCGACTAATTCCTCTCTTAAAAAAATTGCTGAGGAAGTAAACCTAGATCATGCACAAATATTTTCATTTCCCCACCTTTATCATGATGTGTTACATGCTTCACACCATGCTTCTTCTCCAGTCTGTATTTCTGATGTACTTTCTTCCCATATGAAACCCAATCCTAAGCTCTGGTACTGCACCTCTTCAAACTTCCCTAGCCTGGATTAGTTTTTGCATTAACTCCAAACTTGAGTTAATGCAAAAACCTGCTCAATATTTCTTCTGGTGCAGCACTGCCTCTAAGACACGGGGAGGATGACAAGGCATTCTTTTCTCTTTTTTTTCTGGGGGAAGGCAAGCTGCCACAAGAATCTCTGTGGATCAATAAAGCACAATTTATGTAAATCGCAGCAGCTGTCTCCCTTAAATTAAACAAATGGAGCTGGTCCAGCACGCAGTACTTCAGTGGCCCTTTCCATTCTGGGCTTGCAGAAAGTTTCCCTGAGCAACTGAGAACTCTACTCTTGCTTCACCTTGGGACTCTGGCAAGTTAAGAAGTGCAATTGCCTGTTTTTTTCTCATTATCTGTAGCTTAGGTCTGAGAGTACCTTCTGCACTATCATTTGGATTAATTAATTCACATTTTCCTGTGCTGTTTTGCCATTTAATCCATAAAACCAGGTCTCCAAACTACTGTAAAGATAATACAATATACATGTCATTTCACTTCCATTACTCTTAGGGTCCCTACTAGGCGCTGGCTTCATATTTGTAGCTCGTATTCATATGTTCAGTTAGAAATCTCATATTTGATTTTAAGATAATCACATTTTCGTGAAAGTGCACACAACTTCAGTTCCATCTTAGCTCAGTAAAATTATTTATCCTACTGTTATTGGAATAGAAATTATTGGAACAGCACTGGAAACCTGCCAGCTAACAGACACTGAAGCTTTGAGGTATTCAGTCATTTTACATAATATGCTGAGGTAAATTTATGTAGACTTTCCTTGCAAATGGTAGTAGTTTTCCAATTATTTTCTCCCCAGCTAAAGATGTTTGAGAAAAAGATTTAAATGTTTTTATGAAATGCCAAAGAAGAATTTAATGTGGAAAGAGAATAAATTTAAAGGCTCACTTTAGTATTCCTTAGATAAATGAGTGGAATACTAAGGAGAATGTCTGTGATGTGGCTGGAGAAGAAAAGTTTTCTGAGCCTTTAGAGTCTCCAAGTGACCGTCTTGGCTTTTCTGGATCCAAATCCTCCCCATTTTTTTTTTCCCCCCTCTTCCCCCCTGGTGATACCTTTCTGTGTCAGATTGCATCTAAGGATGTCATTTATAGATAAACCAAACACTGCTTGCAATATCTTTTACATGAGGTTGTTCTCGGAGTCCCTTTGAACAGTTAATTTTTGGGTTTCAGACATTAAAGGGACTTGGAAGATGCTGGACTGACCTTACAATCTTGAGCTGGCAATCCTCAACTCAACTTGCAAATCTCTGCAGTCTCCTGATAGCAGCTTGTTCTGAGCTCAAACTTGCAGAATCCAGGATCTGGGATAAACCTTTCCCCAAGTCCATCCTTTGTGCCCTGAGTGGGCAAGATCCCACCGATCCCGTGATTACAAATGCACTGGGAAGCAGGAGCAGGTTTGCTTGTCCTGCCTGAGGCAGATAATTTCTAGGAAGCACTGGGGATGTTTTTATTTGTAGATACCAATAAATGCATAGACAAGGAGGGATGGATGGCTCATGTCAAAGCTAAGAGTGACCTTCAAAGTCAGCCTGAGCTGACACCGTAGGCATGGATTAAAATAACTAAGGAATATGTTACAAAACATGTAGAACTTAATATATCTTGAAAACAACATTCATAAATGCAAGAACACAGGAAAAAAGGAAGATGGGATACACACGTCTTAAAATCTAGGGCCCGACTGTTTCAGAAAACATCATAAAAGTCCTTTTAGTTTAAATTCCCTTAAAATAAACTAGGATTTTTCTAATAATTGCTTAGCGTGATTATATAAATATTTTTTGCTTGCAGAACAGAATCATGAATAATGAAATAGAAATGTGTGGAAATATTATCAGAACTAACAGTAAAATTGCATTTCTGTTTAATATAAATGTATGTAGCCAACAAAGAGAAAAACATTGATTATTCTTATACAATCTTAAATAGTTATTAAGGTGCTGAACCTTTTAATAAAGAACTAGATTATTTTTAGAGCGAACGCAAACTAACAAAACCCCTTTAACAAATTATCCTTAGGAGATTGTTAGAGTTTTAATCGGTTTCTTGTACTTAAACTCATTTTCCCAGCATGATGTACACTATCTGTGGGAGCTTTTCATAAGAAATTCACACTATGATTAAGGCACCAGCTATTTCAAGTGAAAACATTGTGAAATGTTACTATTGTTTGGGCAGTTGGAACTGAAATGATTGAGTGAGGGATGATAGTTATGCTGCAGGCTAATTACATGGCTAATGTCTTTGCTTTACATATCAATAGATGCTTCTAGAGATGAGCAATAACTGAGACTCCATTATCAGTCCAATACAATGCACTTAAATTAGCCACCATTTATGAATACTATTAAAATAAGAGCTGGCTAGTGCTTAGTGATGTTGCACTTGACATGTTTTTTGTTATCAGTCTGGAGATGCTGGATGTGGTATACAGGGGAGTTTTGACATAGCCAGAGAAGATGTTTTTACAACATTTTGCTGTTAACTATATATTGATTAAAATCACAGGATTTTTCAATGAGGTAAAGAGATCAAAAAAGGCCATGAGAACAAAGGAAAAATGGCATTAGAGGTAATTGCTGCCTTTGCAAATGCAATATAAATTAAGTGTCTTTGGTGAGAGGTTTCATAGCCAAACAATGAAGTTCAGTGGAGCAGTGCTAATGGATGCTCTGTCTCAACTTTTTATGCAGAATATCTCAAACTGACCAAATATTCAGCCTTAAAGTCAAAATGAAAGGCATCACCCCATGTCTGAAAGTGCTTGCCATGGGTTTTCACGGATACTTAAGGAGTTACTGTACTTGGGGAAAGGCTTAACACAGATTTTGTGTTAAGCAAGATATTGTCTCCTTGGCATTGCCTCCGAGTTCAGTGTGTGTGGGAAAAACTACAGGAATGTCGTGCAGGCAGCACATGGATTAAAAAGAATTAGGTTTTGCTGACAATATGCCTCTTCTAAGTGGCAGCTTAACTGTTTAAAAGCAAAGATTAAAAAGGTGGGATTAATTATTAATTCCTGCTAATCACAGAGTCCTTATTAGGCTGTTGTCCCCTTCTCTGCATTTGGGCAGCTCCTCTTATGGGACACTTTCCATCTTCTGGCAGTAAAGCTGTAGCCTGGTGATATCCAGAACTGATTGATGTCTGGTGACAGCAGGCTTTTGTCACCTACTTACATTGCATCTCTTCTCCAATAATGTACAATTTATAGACCAAACTATCCATCTTCAATACAAATATAATTCATGCAGTGCTGTATAGCTGTGTAAGCTGGAAAGAACATGAAGCTACAGTCAAATTTCAAAATGCTTTCTAAAGCAAATGCTCAGAAAAATATTATCTAATTAAATGGAATCAATTTATAGCAAATGCTGAAATTCAGTAGACTTCAACTCCTTGCCTTAAAAGTTAAAAAATAAAAATGGAAGCATCTCAGATGTGTTTGAAGAATGAGCCCTGAGTGTTTTCCTTGCTGCTCCTGACACTGGGAAGAAAAATGTGCACATAAGAAAAACCAATCAAAATAATTGCTCTATGAAATGGCAGAAAGCAAGGAAAGGTACAATGGTGGGACACACAAATGGTAGACAAATACTGTGAACCTTTCCTTGAGAAAGCTGCTGTATGTATATTTTATACAGCATTGTTTAACTGAAATCTCCATTTAAGACTGTTGGAACAGAATGATGATTAAATTATCGTTTTAAGAATATTTCGTTAATTGTAGTACTGTGTTTTTGCTTTTTACAGCAAGGCTTAGGAGGTTTAAATGCTCGCTGTTACAACCATCTTGCTTCGCTTATGGAAGTTGATATTAACATCAACAGATTTAATTCTGTTTTTTCCCCTATCAGTTGTTTGGTTTTTAATCAGTTTTGTGTCATATTTATAGATAAATATGGCTTGTGAATGTAAGCTTGCTTGCTGTCTAGGATGCCTAGACCACAGCAACTCCTCCTGAATACAAAATTGAAAGCACAGGATGTATCCTTTGCATTGTGTCTGAGTCTCAGGTAGCAGGCAAATGTGAATAACCTGTAGTATGGATGTCATTGTAGGAGTAAGCACAGAAATATTCCTTAACCACCTGCATTTTATAGGCACACAACTGCAGGCATAAGTCTCAATTGAGTGACTTTTCTGTTTTGCCCAAAAATCTGTGCAAAGAGAAAGCCTTCTACTTTTATTTGACTTGTCAAGAAGTGTAGAGCAAATTTTTGAACCCCTATGATTGCATTCCTAGGAAAGACTATCCATACATTTTTTCCAACAATTCAGGCAGAAGATGAATATTCCAGTGTACTTCAAAGCCCTGCCTTAGGTGCAGATAAGTATTTTCTCTGTTTCCATTTAGCATAGTTTAAATGAAATATTAAGATCTCATTTCAGTCCACAGAAAAGTCTCTCCTCACCTGAGAAAACACTGAAGGATACTCCTTCTTTAATGCATGCCAAACTTCCTTAAATATAATTTCTTTCCTTTTCACAAATGGCAATACAACCTGTACTGATCATCTCTAAACCCTTGACAGGTTTTCTTTGCTCACAAAATTAGAATATATAAGAGTAAATGACCTCTGTAATCCTCTGGAATTGGAGGTGCCTCATGCTACTTAAATGTGATTATTGCTTCTCTTTGTTTATCTCCTATCTGGGAAGAGCACCTACTTCTGTTAAATCAACATCAAAAATATTTGTGGCCTCTGTTTTTTTTATGTGCTTCACAACCTTTGTTATCTACATTCAATTTCTTCTCTCAATTTTCCTAGTGAAATTAATAACTGGATGGCCTCCAGGATTGCCTCTTGGAAAGATGTAGTGGTTTTACTTCATCATGGTTTTACTTCAACATTCAGTGAATGTTACAGTGAAACACGTAATAAAGTTTCAAATAATTTCAAAGCTGAAAACATTGTGCACATAGTCAGGATAATTGAGCAGAAATATATCTATGTGGCTATCTAATGCAACTCCACATACACAGGTTTTCTTTTCCTGTGCCCATTATATTTACAAGTGCATTCCATTCTGTCTTTTCCTGCACTTAAGGAAATTGTCCCCACCAACATGTTATACAGCTGTGAGTAAATTCCTGGCATGGATAAGCATTTGGGATTATCTGAAATATTTTTGAAAAGTGATGAATTCAGTATGAGGCTTAAATTTGTCTGAATTGATTTTCTGACAACATAACCAATGATGTGCATTATATAAGTTTTTAGGTATCATTCTGTTATTGTCATTTCCACATGACTCATATGTGGAGAGCATTATTGTTGCTACTCTGGTAAGCAATTGTTGGTGCTCATTTATCTCTAGTTCTCATCTCTTATGAGGGGTACTTTAAATTCAAGAACACATTAAATTTTGACAAAAAATTTCATGTGCTATATATTATAGTCTTCAGATATTTCCATCCAATTCACGAAGAACAAACATGGATAACGATGTCTATCCTCATTCCATGCATGTAGGTAAAAATTCTTAATATTCATGGAAGTAGTCATGGTGCTTCTGCTCAGAGGTGATTGTACTTAAGCCAGTTTCCTCTTCCTGTTAATTAATAACTTGCTGATTTTGTTAAGAGCTGCCCAGATATTAGAATTCTACTTTATCTACCAGCTGGGGGATCACTACTATTTCCCCCCCCCTTTTAATTTTTTTATTTTTTTTTTTATTACCACTGAACAACACAAGTTTTCCTTAGCCAGTAGCAGAATAGCCATCCCCATGTACCAACTCAAGGATGTTCCCAGGATGTTTTCCTGTGAGAAGAGGTTCAATCACTGCTATGGAGAAAGCTCCTGGCCATTTCTGGTTAAAGCCTCATTTAGTGACAGCCACCAGCTCAGCCGTGCTTTGCATGAACAAGCAAGGAAGTGTCACATCAGCTCCTTAATGCAAAGGGGTGATTTGTCTGGGGAGCTGGTGTATTTTCCCACAGAATAACAATATCTGTGATTCATCTCCTCTGCTTTAGAAATGCATTGACAAGTCCTATTGGCAAACATTCCTCACAAAGTCTGGAGTGGACAGTCCAGGGTTTGATCTTTGGGCCTGCACTGGATCAATGGAACTGGCTATTCAAGTGCCATAAGGTCTTTCTTGCATTTCTTACATTTGTAATACTCCAGAGCAAGGAAAACTATGTAGGGTTTTATGGGAATATTTTTCAGCAGAGTTAATATCTGTTGAGGCATGACTCCTGCCAGTGTTAGCAGTTTGACTGCCAGTGTTTGCACTCACTGCTCTCAGCCCTGTAAGCTGAACAAACACAAGTCCCGCAATATTTCTTTGTATTTTAAGTTCTCCAACACCTTGATCATTCTGGTGGCCCTGTACTGGCTCTTTGGCAGGTTTTCGGTGTCATGACCTGGGGAGGAACAAAACTTGACATCTTATTGCTGATGGGTCGGAACGATGCAGAATGGGGTGGTTTTTTTCCTCATTTCATTACACATTTTAAAGAATCTTATTTATCACCTAAAACTATGTACTGTTGCTGTTGCCTAAGTATTTACTGTCATCTTCTAATGTGAGCACTTCTTGTGAGTAGATCTTGAAGGTGCTCACGTATGTAATAAGAAATATTATTGCCACCTTACAGATGGGGAGCTGAGCCATGCCATGGCAAAGTGATTTTTGAAAGGTCATCTCACACGCTGAGTCTGGGAAGCATGCAGGTATTGGCTCTGCCTTAAGTGTCACACAGAAAAGGTGCTAAATCACATGAGAAATCAACCAGCCTTCTGATTCTTTATTAAAAAAATAATAATTTAAAGCTATCTGACAGATATTCATGGCAGAATAGCCTGAGATCACAAGTTGATCCTTTTGCTTCTGGTGCAGGTGACTGCAAGAGTTCCTGTCATACCAGACTGACTTTAGCACCTTCCTATGCTTATAAACCCAAATATTTTAAAAAATTGTAGTATCAAAACCCCTCATTCTAGTATCTAAGAAATCAACTGTGACAATTTAACAGTTGCTGCCAACCTTGCCTGTGTCTTTAGGGTGTATACAGTGTGTTCCAAAAACTGCACTGGTTCAAGATTAACTCCTACTTTTATAATACACAGAGATTAAAAAAAAAACCCAAAACAACAACCCAAAAAAACCCCAAACAAACAAACAAACAAAAAAACCCCAAAAAACCAGACCAAAACATTAAAAAAAAAAAAAAAGAGAAGGAAAGAAATCTCCCCACACAGTACTTCCTGTGGCTGACAGTAAAACTTTAGTTGGAATTATCAGTGTCAGTTTGGTGAATTACTCCACTTAAAATAGAAGCAGGTCACATGAATTATAATAAGATTCTAAATGCTTTGGAGACAAGTGCTGAATGGAGCTTCACCCCACAGAAATGCACTTGTCTACCAAGAAATAATTAGTTTCAGATTGACCAGAACTCCTGGGCTGCAGCGCTGTGCAAATGAGTGTGGAACATGCTAAAGCCTTTGGGTGTAACTCCACAGCCCCTTTAATCCTTGTAGCCTGGTTCTGTGGGTTGTAGCCACATTCCATTGCTCTCTAAACTGATAAAATACAAACACCAAGCCCAGTGTCAGATGTGCCTTGCCCTTTCCTCCCCACTGTAGCATTCCCAGTGCAGCATAAATGGTTTACATTTAATTTGGGCGAGTGACTGTAGTTCACAAGACTCTTTCAGAAGTCTTCTCTCTGTGTTTTTTTGTCTCCCCTCCAAGCTCTGATGGGCAAGAGGCATAAAATGTCCACTCAGCTCCGTTTTTAATCTGAGGCATATTTTCTGATACACACATAATTTAGTCATCATCATCAAGAGGAGCTCTTCTCACAAAAGGAGTTGCCATTATAGTGGAAAAACTATTGTAAGTGTGATGAGAGACCACGACCATCATGCACAGAAGGACAAATTACTACTTACTTAAGCAAGTTGAACAGAATTTAGATTAAGGAGAAGAGAATAACAACAGGAAATTACTACTGAGAGTGATCATATGAGGCAAAATACTTGGTGAAAATTATTTTCATTAAATATAAATGTGTTAGGCTCAGCAAGATGCATATAACACGTCCCAAATAAAGTCAGCTTGCAATGATTGAACCAAATAAATATACATTAGTATGCCTTTCTGATTAATGTAATTTAAATGCTAACTAAATAGCCATAAAAGTGAATATTTTTTAGAAATCTCCACGCTAAAAGAAAGTTTTATCCAACCCGACTACAGACTTAGGAAGTTTGCTTTCAAAATATGATAATATTTTTTTTACATTTTATGTTTATTGAAACTGATTTATGGAGGAAAACTTTTTTTGGCCATTTTTGTAACTTCAAAACAATCAGTTTGTTTCACTGTATGAAGGACAGATGAAACACTGAGGAGAGGAGTTTAGATGTCCTTTATTCAGCTGTGTTAGGGTCCTGTTGAAGTCTCATTTGACATGGAGAATCTAAGTAGGTTAGGGATTGTGAGCAGTAATTTTTCTTCTTTTATTTTTTTTTCTTTTTTAACAGATGTACTCATAAAATTGGTGTAGGAGGGAGTAAAATTTAAGCATGGAAGTGTTTTGGGAGTCAAAAACTTGCCAGTGTCCCACCCTGTTGCCCCACTTGGCTGAAAAGAGATACCAACTCTTTCTTCAGGCTCTGTCTTACACCACCACCACCCTAGGGATGTGTTCTTTGTGCCTTCCTCCCTATCTGGAATCTTAGAATCATTTCAAATCATTAAGTGGATTAATTTATTCATGTCAAGTACAGAATTCCTGTGGTAAACCCTGATTCTCCCACTGCTATGAAGCGCCCATGTCTTGGTCAAATGTAACAATATTACTTCTGTTTTGATGGCATTACCTCAAATCTCCACATTCTTTTTAGAATTATTTAAAAATTTACTCAGCATAAGCACCACATGTGTGTCCAGAGCCAGCTGTTATTAGGAATCTATTATAATAACAATTATATCAATAAATAATGGCTTTCTTTAGTCAGTCATAAGACTTGAGTATGATAGCTCTGATTGCTAGATCCTGGGAAGGGAACTGCCCTCTCAGGATTTAAGGGGGGTCCCAACCCTCTGATTTATTATCTTTTGGCTGCCAGAGGCTGCCCTGAAGGCAACGTCACCTCCCCAGACAGAGCATATTTACCTGTAATCCAGGCTTTAGCCCAAGATTGGGGTGTTGGTGTAGTTGCTTCTTCTGAAGTGATGCTAAATAGATGAAAGAAGGACTATGGAGACAGGTTTTCTGTGGGCAGGTTGCAAAATGACAGAATCATTGACAGAATGCGCCAAAGGTATTATTTTCTTCATTTAGAAAAAAAAAAAAAGGAAGCAAGAATCAGCCCAATGCTATCTTCAAAAAGAAGTACAGAGATTAAAGAAGAACCAGTGTTTTCATATTGCCATTACAGAGATACGTGCAACCAATTGTTTTGTCTGGAAGCCTGTGTTATATTTTGTGTTTTGTTACAGGTGTCTACGTGTTAGAAGCAGAGGAAAGTTGTGTGGCTCTTTCATATTCAAAGCATGAATAAAATCATGGCTCCACAGTCATATTTCTGCACTCTAAAAACTTACTAAATCTCTACTTTATGAATATTTTTAGACTGGGCAAAATTGTAATATAATTATTGAATTGTCTCTTTGCAGCTATTTATAATATCCTGTCTTTCAGCCGGAAAAATCCATGTGTTTGAAGGGATTTAGGTCTTCAGGGATGTCAGCTGTGACTGGAGCTTAAAGAGATATATATCTGTGTTTAATTACTCTACTCCTAGACTTGAATATATGAGTACTGTGGGGCAGGACACTGAGTTATTTCTGTCCATAAGTAAGAAGTGCAAGACATTTTGATATTTTTGGTGTTGTTTTTCCCCAGGAATAGACAAAAGATAAACATTTCCACAGAACAACACAGAAGAGAGGCAGGAGGAAGGATGTAGCACTAAACATGGTACTTGATAGCAGAATTTGTCATTAGTTCCTTACTGAGTGTGCTCATCACTTCAGTATCAATTATACTGTTTTCTAATTCTTTTGGGGCTGATAAATTTTGTGTTAAGAAATTGCTTTTCATCCAGCATTTTATAGTGCTTTACCAAGTTGGGAAACATACCTTCTTTCCATGGAGGTATTTAAAGCTGAGGATTCTGTTCACTCAGTTTCCCAGATAATGGATAGTAAATTAGGAAGAGTGTCACTTGATTGCTGCTTATCTATTCTTTTTACAAGAGAGATAGCTTTTAAAAAATATTTTTGTGTACATGCAATAACCTACTATAACTTCAAAGCCTGCACAAACTGATGAGAGCACTTAAAAAGCATTTATATCTTGCTTTTTTTGGAATGGTTTTGCTAAATCTTTCCAGTCTTTTTGTACTCAGAGAGGGCTTTAGGGCATAATGTTGTAAAAGTTTTTTCCCGATTAAAATATTTCTGTCCAGTGTTACAGTAAACTGTGAAATAAACTATGTTCAAATTGAATGCCTTCAACTACAGAGTGCATTGCTTAGTTGCTTTCTTTTTTTCAGTTTTCATCTATGTGTGCAGTGGTGTTTAAAAACAAAGAGGTTACATTTATAGTAGTCTGTAAGGCATGAAAGGCTTTCCTAAGAAGGAAGACAGTTCTGTAATGAGCAGCATAACTCCCAAACTCTGAAAATATTCCTGTGTTTAATGTCTGAACTGATGTGCATGTATAAAATTAATAATTGCTTGAATTCTGAATAATGAAAATACAGGGGAAATTACAACATAACAAAGGCAAACTATGCAAGTGAAAGTATTAGCTGGAAGAATAATAGCTTTATTTGACAGTGTTTTGACATCATTGATGTACTGTTGTCACTGGAGACTTTCCTTTCTGTGTTTGTGATATACTATTTCAATCCATATTATCCCAATAGAATCACAAACATTGAAAAGATCTGATGTGTGATAGTCTCTCACTAATATGTGAGTTGACATGTTGATTGTTCTTTCATATCTGGGACTTGGGAGAATTGTGTTTAAATACTATTCGCCAATACTAATAAAAGATGCACGGTTGACAAAGGGGATACAGGTGTTTTGAAAGTGATTAGCATGTAAAAAAGCAAAGTGGCTTCTCTACTCCATTTTGTGGAAAGTAAAAAGTAAAAGTAAACCAAGTGCATGATTAATGGTATCTACAGCAGCTCCTGCGTTAAGCTAATGACAAGTTTATTATCCTTAGTGAATAAACCAATAATGCAAATCTGGATGCAAGAGACCTCTTGAAATTGAAAACTTTCAGGTTTCTATTTTTGGGAAATGCACATAATGGTTATAATTATTCCTGATTTTTATAAAGCTCTATTAATGGGTGGTTTTTCCCCAAAAGGCGGACGCTCATCAGAACAAGCAGGTCTAGGGGAAAAGGGAAATGCATAAGCAGTGGGAAGATATTCCTTAGGAAAATGTGAAAAATTAAAAGTTACTGCAGCTGTCAGCCAAGTGGACTGACATAGTGACCTGTCCAGAAAAAGTCTGTGCAGCCCACATGTTCAGCCTGGCAGTGTTTGCTGGTCTGCAGCTCAGGTCTCACAAGTGAGGAAGGAATTCTCCTGTTTTGCTGTGGCACTTCCATTTTGCTCTCCCTTGTTGACTGTGTGAAGCACAATTTCCTCACCACAGCAGGCAGACTGGGGCGTGGTGTAACGGCTCCATCAGGCTTGGTAAGGTTTCTCTTACCATCCAGTCAATATATTTGCATGTTTAGGCCTGGGTACCGTACCGTGGAGGAAATCCCTTGGAGAAACATTGGATGAACAGAACTTCCAAGACCAGGTCCGCTTCCATTCAGGTGCCTCTTATGAAAGTAGTGAGAAGCAGGAGATATTGGTGAAGAATTTGGTGTAGAACAGACACCTATTATTCTTGTGCTGATCTGTCCTGCTGTCACCTGTAATCTCACAGAAGAGAGATAGCTCTGTGATGCGATAAAGCAGGAAGGAAAGATGAAGTGTTCTTCCTTTCCCACAAAACCTGGTGAGTAAGGTCTCCTCAGGTTTTTTATACAACGTTGGTTGAATGTGAGAAAACATGGTTTTGGGTTTGAGTTTGAGAAGAACACGCTGATAGGGATCTCCTTATGCAGTGATAAAATTTTCAGGGTTTTCTTTCTTGCAATGCATGTGTATCTTTAGGTCATAAAAAAATAGTCTTCTTAAAGCTGCTCTGCCTTG
The DNA here is from genome assembly GCA_025920805.1 of Petroica traversi. Lineage (NCBI taxonomy): Eukaryota > Metazoa > Chordata > Aves > Passeriformes > Petroicidae > Petroica > Petroica traversi. The sequence continues at coordinate 6,579,049 of JAHLSL010000008.1, forward strand.
GGCTTCACTTTAGACACTTTTGTTCATCCCTGCTAAAAGCTGCTTCTTTGTCTTTCCAGATTAGAGGTATCAGTGTATCTGAAGATGAACAAGATGATTTGGTTTGCTCTCTACATATTGTCTCTGGAAAATGGGCTCCCTTTCTTCATTTAGTTCACTAGTTACTATGTTTCTGGTAAATATTTCAATCCTAGGCATAAAGCAGCAGATGGGAATAAAAATTGTGGGTGCCAGGATGTGTGGGAGAGGAAAGGACTGTTAAATTATGAAAGGGAATGCAGTGTTTGAAGAGAATAGTCTTTGTGAGAAAAGAGGTGGACTGGACAAAGTCGAGGGCAGGGCTTAGACTGCATAGTGAGAGTGAAGAAAGAGATTAAATAAGTGTGAGGAAAGAGGGAACAACAGATTCCAAAAGTCATTTATATAAAGTTCTCCGTGATGCTGTGGAGGAAAGAGGAAGCACAGCGCAGACGAGAAAGCAAACAGTGGGTGGAGAACTGTGCTAATGCTCCTAATCTGCTTCTCGTGTCCTTGGTTGTTCTCAGTGAGTTTTTATCGCTCACATTCTTCCATGGAGATGTGCAGACCATGTTTTTTTACAGAGACTGAGCCTCAGAGATTAGGATGGGTTAGGTTATTAACCCAGCACTCATAGTAAGACAGGTTTCCACAACTTCACTCCTCAGATGATTAGAAATAGCCAACTAATTCCCAGCCTAAATTTAATCATGGCTGTTTTCTTCTTATTCTTGGGGTTTTCTTTAGTGTACACACTTTTCTCCCTTCCTTAATTGACAGTTTCCCTGATATATTTTGTATGTACAGTTTTTAATTCTGCATTTCCCTCACCCAAGTACACCCTGAGTGGAGGAGATGGTGCTTAGCCCCACCCTGGGGGCTAGGGTGCCCCACAATCTCGTGGCTGCCCCATAAGAACCCCCCATGGCCAGCAGTGTGTGCTCACTGCAGCATCCCCCCAATCCACTGCCTTCCCATGGCTGTCCTTTGGTAAAACTCTTCCTCTTGACAGTTCCTGACATCCTCTATATAATGGAAATGAAACAGGAGCTGACAGTTTGCAACATTATAAATAAATACCTCACACTGTGAGTGATACACAAATGTTGTATTCCTTTCAATTGTAGAAGATGAGGCTTTTAGAGTATGTTACCACTGGCATTTTTGCCTGTAACAAGGGGTTTAGACTGCAGGCTGGGGAATGTTAAATAAATTTCTCAAGCTCCAATGCCATCTATTTTTTTAAACAATGTTGAATTGGAACTGGTGACCTTGTCATTGCAGAAATAGAAAATTTTACTTTACAGTTTCCTCTAGCTGAATTAGCAAAAATTGTGTTGTGAAAATGGGCAAAAAAAGGCACCCATATTAAATACATGGTTTTATGGCTAGTTTAATGAAGATACTTCCAGCAATAAGGAGCCACTTAAGTGACAATAAACAAAATAATATCTGATGATATTCCTTCCTTTTCATTCACATCAGCAGTTATATCATATTAAAGAAGTAACAAGTAGAACTACCTATGCAGAATAATTCTAGTTTGCAATCCCAAAATTTTCCTCTGCCTTTTTTTTTTAATGACAACCTCTTATTCTACTCAGAGGATTATTGTAAGCTGCTTTAAGCACCCTATCATTAATCCTGAAATATGTATATATCTTCCTGCATTGTTAGTCAGATGAATGTGCTGTAGCTCTTATGATCACCTGAAGAAAATTACAACTCTGTAAGAAATATTTATATTGTAAATTTTCAAAATATTACATGATCTCAAGTCCAAATATATAGTTGCCTTCTATTACAGATAGAAAGGATGTGATTTAAAAAGAAAAATACTTCCAGGAACTGGCAAGCAAATGGTATCTAAATTTCACCTAATTTATGTGATCTTTTAAATCCTTCAAGCTGTCAGATGTCTGAATTCTGGTAGATTTTGTCAGAATTCTTTCTGTGTCTTCAGCCCATTGCCTGCCAGAGCCACCAAAGTTCTTCCTGGCCACCCCAAGCACAACCCATGCTCTGGAGATGAGTGCTCAGTCCATGATTCTTTAATTTAATTTAATTTAATTTATAACAGAGGGTGTATCTTTGAGCTTTCCCTTGAAGTGATCCTCGAGGAAGGAATGTCCTTTCCACACTGCTGGTGTAAAAGGTCTCCTCTTGTTCCTAAGCTCTCCTCTTTCACTGGCCTCCCCAAGGGTTGTCTCCTTGCTGGGAATTGCTAAAGCACATGGCCTTTTCCAAGACCATTTTAGGGAATTTCTTTTTCCACCTGAGGTTCATATCCCTGTTACTTACCTGGGACAAGCTCTGTCACAGGGCCAAAACCTCTTGGTGGTCCCACACATCAATTGCCTTTTAAATTCCAGGGGAAATTGTGTGCTCAGATTTTCTGGGTGCCTTCCAGCATCCAGAACAACAGGGACTCCTGGACAGTGGTTACACCTACCTGTGCTTTATGTTTGTAGCTGCTAAACTTAACTAAAAAAAACCATTGTAATTGTGCTCAGTACTCTCCAAAAGTCCATTTTCCAGATGTACAGGTGGTAAAATTGTTCTGTTCCTCTCTTCTAAACTGTCCTTAATCTATTCTGTAAATGATAAATAAAATTTCTATCTGAAAATTTTCCTTGGTACATGAAAAATTTCCAAAATTTGTAATCTAACCATGAACTAAATAAGGAAATGCTCTGATAGTAGTCTACACGTAGTGATGCTATTTTCACTAGTTTGATAAAGAAAACTTAATGGAAAAAACCAAAACATTTTAGTTTTAGCTTTTCTCTGTGATGTAATAGATCTGTTGAACTCTAGCAGGCTTTTATACCTTTTATTATTGAGACAAATCATGAAATCCTTATTTTTTCCTTCCTCAGGACAATCTCATTGTAAGTTCAGTGAGATAACAAGGCTTATGCTGCTTTGTAAAGTACTTTGAGATCTATTGTGAACAAGATTTAAATATTATTGAAAGGGAAATTTGATTGAGTTTAAATTAAATAAGGAACTTCAGGACGCAGTTTATGGAGATTGCCCTTTTTTTTCTTGCCACGTGGTTCTTTATGCATAATAAACTTCAGACTTTGGTTGCAGTAGTGAATTTCTCTGCCTTCTTGCAGGAGAGTGTAGGAGGGACACTTGTGGCTGGCCTTGGAGCAGGGCTAAATTCCTGTTCTTGTACACAATCTGGCACTTCATGGATACATTTGCTACAGAATTACTTGTTTAAATAATTTACTTTGACATGTGGCTGCAGCATTACAAGTAAAACACGGATTCTTTATTTCATCTTAAGTAAAACCTGCCTCACACCAGAGTTTGTTCCATTAGCTGGGGCCAGCTGGGTCACAACTTTAATGTAGGAGCCCAATAAGGCAGATTACAAGTAATTTTCAGTTTCTTAACTTGGTTGAATTCATGAAAAATGAATAATGTTGATTATATAAATGAAATTTCATGAAGATACAGGCTTGTGTTTTGAGAGAAAATGATAAATGGAGAGGAAGTAAAAATGGAAAAAGTGTAATCATATCAGTTTCCTATTGACTTTTATTGAATTAGTCATATCCGCTACTTAAGTGTTTCGTAATCTACTAAAAATGCTTTTATAGTGTAGAAATTTCATTTTATGAGTTTCACATAATGCAATCAAAACATTTAGACTAACATCTTCATGGTAAGAAATTTCATCCACATATTATTTTACAATTCTTTTGGATCAAAGGTAATATCTCTAATGTTAAACGGAAGTATCTTGACAGAAAACGCAAGAGTTATGTAAAAGCGTGGAATTCATTGTTTGCCAGTGTTCTGGGATGAGAACACTCGTGAAAGAAATGCTAAGTTTAATCTAACATTGGAATATACCTTGATATCCAAGAGGATCTACTGCCGCATCCTTTGAAGCTCATGGAAATTCTGCATAGACTTAAACCAGTTCGATGCTGAAACAAATTGTGTGAGTTTTTCATGCTTCTCTCTCTTGCTTCTCCCCCAAAACAAAAAGGAAGAGGGAATTGGAGGAGTGAGACCACCCAGATAATGGATCATACACTAGAGAAATGTTGATAGTGCCAGTCATTTGGGAGAGGAGGAGGAAGAGGAGGAATGTAGGTGTATGGGGGTGTTGCAGTTTGAGTGTAGTACCCAAAGAACTCTGCTGTAACTGGGGAGGTGAAGGGAGCACTGGTAACCCAGTGATGTGGAACTTCTGAGGGATTTCCTCATGTACGCTACATCAAAATAATTTCTTTTATTTCTGTTTCCATACTGGCACTGCACTATCAGCTGATTATTGTATTGCCTTGTCAGACGGGGTTAGGGTGACTCACTTAAAAGGAAAAATTCTGAATTCACTTGAAAATGGTTGTCTTAAGTGTTGTCCTAATGTAAGAATAGTTAAATTTAATAAGTGATGAGACTAGATTTCATTAGGTTACATAGACCCAAGTTGGAAGGCACTTGAAAATCAATCTGCATCTGCCCACCTGTTGGTAGAAGCCTTCCATTTCTGCTCTCTAGCACAGCCCTTTTGGGGAATTCTGTTCTGAAGAACTGGGCTTTGAAGTACAATAATTCTTGCAAATGAATATTTGAAAGTTTCTAGGCACTCAATGTGTTTGAACCTTTCAAACTGTACCTTTGCAATATTTGGGGAGGTTGCAGCTCAAACTGTGCTGGACTCCTTTATCCTCGTTTGCCAGATATTGGTCAAGGATTTCTGCAAAGGCTGAATTGCAGGCGAGCAAATTATGTAAGACACTTTATTTCTGTCTGTCACTGTATCCATCACAAACACGGATGACTGGGTCAGAATTCCTCCTCTAGGCGCTGTCAGAGGAGGCTGCTGCATTTTGGCAATGGCAGCAGATCTCCGTGGACTGACTTCCTAAGCTATCACATCCCAGTTGTGGCTTCCATGTAGGGAAAAACATCCGGTTTCTTAAAATGTTCTGGGCCCAGTAGCTGTGTAATGACTCTTTGGAGGTCAGGTTCAAGCATCAGAGATCCTTCCTCTGGTTTTTGTCGTGGTGTTGTGGTTTGGTTTTGGATTTTTTTTAATATCTGCTTTGAATAAAGCAAAGGCTATAAGGTGTTAATATTTAATGAAAAAAAGGAACTTTTTTTTTATTATTGTTGTCAAAGAACAACATTTTGTAAAAGGGAAAAATATGGTTTCATGGGGTAAATGTCACCTCTTTTAGGTTTGCGGGAGATGTTGACAGTGGGAACTTTGCACGGTGGTTCCAAGCTAATATTTGCTTGGTTTGTGAAGACTCTGTGCATGACTCGAGCCACTTGAGACCCAAACAGGAAACAGATCATCTGAAGCAGATACAATTAGAATGATCCTCCACCATTTTGTGAGGAGGAACAGAAGCAGAGACATTGTTTCAGAAATAAGGCTAACACAACTTCTTGAGGGCTGTTCTACATTGTATTCCAAAGTAATGCTTCCCCCTATCTTTAATTAATATCTATTTAAACACTATATTTAAATATTTAAATACTGTATTTAAATTCAAATAATTAAGATATTTGAATAAATTAAAATCCAAATATTTAATGTTCTTAAATAATACCTTTATTTGCTGAAACCAGGTTTTATCTCAAACTTTAGGGAATCTATTTAGCCCACAAGAAACTAATTTCTAATTTCTCAAAGTCTTCCATCTGGAATGAATGCAAATAGGAAGATATCTTGAAATGAGAAAAGATTCACCTTTGTGTACCCAAAGCAATGGGTCTTTTATGCTCAAATGGAATTTTTTCATCAACAAAGCAGGGAGCTGAGTGTACCCATGAGCACTTACTTAAACTTACGAATAGAATTTAAGAGACCAGCTGCTGTGTTGAATTCCTGGAGGCCAAAGTTTTAACACATCAACAAGCACCAGCTAAGCACAACCTTAAGAGTTTTTGTTTAGCTTTTCAACTGATGAAAGTTGATGATTAGCAGTTGGAGTGCTAATATACAATACATATTCCAAATGTAAAACCACATAAACTTTTTTCTAGGACTTGTTCAAACTAGTAAGAGTCTACTGACTGGGCTGGACACTGAATTGAACACAGAAGGATATTTTTGTTTAAATAAACAAGAAACATATGGCAGACAGCTGATTCTCTTTCTGTTGTTAACAGCTTCTTGAGAATTACTACATTTGTTATTAGTATATAGAATAGGGATGAGATTAAATAGCCTTCAAATTGCCCACCCAAGCTTGTTCAATTCTTGGAGGCAAACTGAGAAAATGAAACCCTGAGATTGGTGACCATGATATCTTAATTCAGAATATTTGTCCTTCCACATCTGAGCTTCTTTCCAGTGACTGGGGCGCTTTTTTCCCCCCCAATTAGTTAATTCAGCTACTGGATCATTAGAGGTGTTTGAAAAGAATGGCTGAAAACTCAAAAATAAAAACGCGTATTATGTATTACTTAGCAAATATTTATTTATCTCCTACTAATACAATTCCTTTTATTCGTGTTGTTTGCTGCAGGTGCAATACATCTCTTTTTCTTGTAGCTGCAAAACATTAAAGACTTCTCCCTATGAAGAATAACTTATTTCTTTATTCTTTTCTTGCTGTTAGCTGCTGTTACAATATGGCATTGGTGGCTGATTGTCTTCTGCTGGAGTACATTGTGATTTGCTGCCTATTTTGGTGTATCTGGAATCTGTAATCCCCGGGCTGTGCAGTGGTGGTGGCTGTAGGCAGGCACACGCTGCAAGGTGACCGAGTGCTGTTCTGGGTGGGTGTTTCAGCAGAGCAGCAGCAGCAGCTGTTATCTCCCTTCAACCTGGTGCAGCATACTAACTACACCAGCAGTACACTGAGGTCTGCCTTTAACCATTTTTATTCACAGTTTCCCCTCCATTTTGCATTTGTGCTGTCAGGAGATTTTTGTTTTGTTTCTAGAACCACTTCATATCTCACTCAGTCTTGCTTTTTTTTCTCTCGTGTTCTCCTCTGTTGATGTTTTTCATGTTTTATTATTTTTTCCCCCGCCCCTCAATTTCTTTTTACTTGCCATTTCATCCCTGCAGCTCAGTGCTGTTGAGGAAGGGGCTGTACCTTTTGTCTGGCTGTGTGTGCCATGCCAGCTTAACCTACTGCCTGTTTAACTTGTGCATCTTCAGTCTCCTGTCACACTCCACTGTCCTTCATCCAAACTTCCGTCCCCCTTCTCCTCCCGAGCAGCTTCTCAGACACTCCGTGTTCCTGGCTGAGTATTCCATGCAGAGTGTGCAGGGAGCAGATCTCTGCTCCAAGCACCACGTGCCTCATTTTTTTTGTGGTGCTTCAGAGGTCCAAACCCTCTTTGATGTACCAGAGGGGAGGGGGAAGCTTTATGCAGGTTTTACACATAGGCCTCCTCTCTGCCTTCCATCCCTGCTATTTATCATATTGCTGACACATGGATGGAAGCATTTCCCATTTATGTTAAGCCTGGGCTATGCAAAGGCACTGGAAGGCAATTTATACACTGCTGCAGCTTGTGGCAATAACAAGGTATTTTTACAAGTTTGAGATATTACACAGATAAAAAAACCAGGGTAGTGATGAGGAGGAATAAAGTGAAAGTGGCTGTAGCAGCTGCACATTTCTGGTGGGGAAAAAAACCAGCATAGGAATTATCTCTTACTACTTAGTGAGGTAAAATGGGTGTAGCTGCAATACCTGAGGCTGCAGTTGGGTTTGGACACCATTGCTTTGAAATCTATAAATTTACTGACCTATGGAGGGGCTTTGTTTTGTCTTTGCCTTGTCCAAGTCATCTGTGACATGCATAAAGAAGTTTTAGATCTAAAGCACAGGAAGTTGGGGAAAACTGTGCCAAGTAGCAAAGTTAAATTGTTTACCTACTTGCTGTTTGGTTCTGTCCATCAGTATGGTTTCAGTGATATTTATGTCAGCAGGATGACTTGTGCTGGTATCACTTCAGTCCTCATCCACAAGATGAGGAGCCTGGTCTGATAGGAGAAACGTGAATGTATATAACTTGTCGGTTTTAGTTGGCTTGGAGATATATTAATCATTCAGCAAATCCATTGTGACTAAAAATGAAGATGCATACACATAGGCTCCTCCCTGCAGCCACAGTTTATGTTTGCATCTGTGGACACCCCTGGCTTGGACCTGTGCAAATTCACTTTTTTAAATGCTTCTCAGAGTGGAAATATAAGTGCTAATTGAAACACTTTTTCTGTTTTGTGGAGGCCAGTGGGCCTGCTGACCAGGATTCTGAAAGGGTCTCCTGGTAACACAGGCCCTAGGGCTGTGTTATCCTCCACAGTCAGGGTGATCCAAAGTTCTTCCCCAACACACCATGAGGCCTTATACACATTTATTTTAATTCCATTCTCCCAATGGCCCCTTGGCCTTCCCGCCCCTTTGTCCTTACATGGAATTTCTCTGGAATATTTTTACCAGTTCGACGCCCCATTGGCCCCTTCTCCTTGGTCCCGCCTCCTGCCCCTCCTCATTGGTTCTCCAGCCCATCCATCAGCATTGTACCGCCCATGCCCACTCCCTATTGGTTGTTGTAAACCCCGCCTCCTTCAGTTCTTAAGGGCCGGTACTTTTTTGGGGCTTTATCCCTGGAGCCTCCTGGCAGTGGAATAAATCCAACCCTTGGAACCTGCACAGAGCCCCTGCGTGCTCCTTGTGCCACTGTGATTGCTTCTCCCCCGTGCCCGTGTGTGTGCTGTCACTGTGAGTGTGAGCTCCCTGCATTGTTCTGCTGCCCAAGCCTGGGGAGATGCTCTCAGAAGGTCACAGCCCTGCCCAGCTGGACACCCCCAGGGCTGTGATACTGCTTTGTTTTCATCCGAAAATTGTATCAGTTTAGAGAGGAGTTAGACTTTGTTTAAAGTCTGCTGTATCAGGCAGTGTAAATTTTTAAAGGATGTATGTTTTGCTTTTCACTATGAAAGGCAAGTTATTAAATTTACCAGAACGTAGATAATCTGAACCAATGAAGTGAGTGTGTCTCTCTCCCATGTATTCATATGGATTTATTTGAGCTCTAATCACTCTTTTTTCTAAAATTTATAAACTCCCATTTTGTCTATGTGGTGTCCCTGTTACTGTAATGCTCAGTGTCTCCAGCAGGAGTTCTGTGCAGGCTGAAGTGAAATTTAGCCTGTGCTGGCATATATTGCAGTAGATTAAATCTCACTGCTTGCATCATCATCATAATCACTTTTATTTGGTCATTTCACTAAATTTTTTCCTCTGACAGAGTGGTTTGGGTATGAATTCAAGCCATGCCTTTGTTAACAACAGTAAAATAGATCTAAATCTTGCATTCAAGCAAGTGCATACTCTTGTATACATTATAAAATATGCTAACATATTTATAAAACTTCTAGAGGGTGTTTAAATGACATTATGTGATTTTATCAGCAAGTGGAGCTTCCCCAAGTAAAGGTAGTGGTTGTACTTTTTTTGATTTTTACTACAAGTTTTATTGGGAGGGAACCTGAGAATCTGGAGAGAGGAAAAGGAAAATTCAAATTAAAAGGTAAAAATAAATGGCAGATCACTGATCTATTCCAGTGGCTTAGGAGCGTTATGTCTCCCTAAAACCCCCCCTTTTTTTTTTTTTGTGATGCCTGTTCAAAACTGGCCAAGAGTGTTCTTCTGCTCTGGCTGCTGCCTACAGCAGTGATCACAAACATCTTGTCACCTTCCATCCCTCTCCATCTGTCTACATTCCCCTTGTCTTGCAGATGGTGAGCTGTCTAGGGCAGGAGCTGTGGTTTTGTTCTCTGCTTACACAGCATTTAGTGAACAGCACTTGGCACAATGGAGTCCTGGTCAATGACAAAAACTGTGAAGTTTTATGATGATGAAGCAAGTAAAATTGTCAACTTCATATCTGCTAGAAACTTTAGTTATGTAAATAACTAGTTTCCCCCGGAGTTTTTTTCAAATATTTTACATTGCTGAATTATTTACGATAAACGCATTGTCTTACTACTCAGCATAAATTTAAAAGATAATTTTAGCACAGAAAGAAAATATTCATGAAGAGATACCAGAGGCAGAAATAAAAGTGATAAATTAATGAAAATACACTGATAGTGGCAATGGTCCAGATGAGAAATATCTCTCATCTGAGAGTTCATTTGGTATTGTAAGGGCGATGTTGCACCTGTATATATCATGTGCTGCATTTTCCCACCTTTGTGATCCATGTACAGCTTGGGAATAGTGGAGAATAAGGGCGTTCTGAAAAGATTTTGGGAAAAAAATTACCTTGAAGTACAGTAGGCAGTGAGGAGCAGGAATACAATAGTGCTGCTGCGAGGTGTTAATACCATTTGAAGTTTCAGTGGGAGCTGTAAGAGCAAGGGGGGAAGAAATCAGCGTCGTTTGGGGTGTAATAACAATGAATAACCTTTAAAGAATTGCTTCAAGATAGAGGTAGCTGGAGCAGACAGGAGAGCCCATGGCCCTGCAGCAAGGGGCTGTTCATAGCAAGGTGTGCCATTTCTGACTGCAGAAAACTACAGGCTTGCCTCAGGGAGAGGTCCCTCCTGGAACAGGGAAAGGTTGTAACAAGATCTTTCTATACTGTAAATATCATATGTCACCTCCACACTGGGTCTTTTCTCTGCTAGTTTATGTAGACTGAAATGTCAACAACACACTTCTGCTCAGTTTTATGTCACTCGCACAAAATCAACTATTGCTAAGAAAAACTGGATTATGAGTGTTTGGCTAAAAATATCCAGAAGATGATGGCTCTGGCCATGGCCCCAGGATCTGGTTTTTAATGCAGATGTACTTTTATTTCAAAATTTTAAACAATAAACTTTTGCATTTTACATATACTATATATTAATTATATTCTCATATAAAATATGTAATACATAATGATTATATATATTAATACATACTCATTATATATTATATACTCATGTATATTGTAATTTGGGAATTAATATTTATTCCTTCAGGGATGGAGACAAAGAAAAATATATTGACCAAGCAGAAAACATGGATAATGTGTTTGTACAAATCATGAGGATCAATAAGCAGAATTACCTGGAAAATGTTGTCACTGTGGACACACAACTGCTTTGTTCTATACAGCACCAAAATCCAATATCCTCCTGGACTCTGACAAGTGTTCTTGCTTTTGTACCATTATCCTGGATTCTTGCATGAGTACTCTGTTTACTCTGTAATTATAGTAAAGTAAGAGGTGGCAGCACTGATTGCGGTCATGAAGATTTTCTGTTCAGAAGGATGTTTTCCAAGAGGCAGGTTATTCTTAGTCTCTGTTGGGAAACAGCAGTTTTTTCAGCTAATCTTTGCTCCTGGGCAGGGGAAACTTCAGAGAATACCCACCCTCCTGGTACCATTCCCCCATGCTCTGCAAATCTGGCTGGAACTGAGCATATTTATATTTGTGTGTTTGTGATTCTGTCCTCCACCACATTTCTAAAGAGTTCAAATACCCAGAGAAAACATCTGCCTCTGGAAACAAATGGAAAAGATCATCTGAGCTGTGTTAGTCATAGAAATATCTTTTTCTGTAGTTGCTGGACAAAATTATTTTCTGAGCAATGTCAAGTGTGTTATTGAGTTTGCTGAATTTCCAATCAAATTAGCTTTTCATCTTGGTGAGGTACAGTCCAGAGAACTTTTTTGCAATCAAATATGCCTTAAAGTGAGTGCAATGGATGCATTTTAGCTTCGTAGAATTATTTTCAGGAGGTTTCTGCACAATTGCCCTGCCAAGATAGATATATGGATGTTCTTTGTTTGTATGTTTTTCCTTGTATTTCCTAGTGGAAATTTTGGCCAAGATGGAATGTGAGGAATTTTGACTGTCTGAACGGCAAACAGTCCTTTTATCACTCTCATGTACCACCCTCTGTGCTGTAAGTGCTGATTGATACCTTTAGAGGCTGCAGAGAGCAGTTTCACCTCTGCACAACTGAAGGCCTGGAATTTTTCTGTCCTGCGGTCCTTTCATCACCAGTGACTGCAAATCCTCGGTGTGCACGGATTGTCAGTGGCATCCACGCTTGGGAACATGGAATATGTGGCTGTTTGAGTTGTGTGTGCTGTACCTTTCCAGTCTTCTTACACATCCAGGATATTTTGGGCATGCTTTGAAGAAACCTGGCAAAAGACTTTGCCTGTACAGAGAGAGAGAGCAGTGAACCTTGATAAAGGTGTGTAGGAGGGAAATTTTGATTTGTAGAGTTGCTGCGCTCTGTGTTGGGAGCTACAGCCAATGAATCTCTTCATTCCCCCAAACATGAAAGCAGAAGTGACACTGCCCTACAGAAGTGGCAGGTTAAAGCCACTTCCATGAGTGCAGGGGACACACGTGTGACATATGGAGCTACCAGTGAGCTGTGAACATTTCCCTGATTTCTCAGGGAGCTTTTTATGCTGTCCCTTCATGTACAGAAATAAAGAAATCTCCGTGAGGAGATTTAAACTACAAGGAATGACTGGACCTCATTAATTTACATTAATAGGAGAGCAGAGGGGATTTTTAATATTAGTCCATGGAGTTATTTAGGTTTTAGGTATCTCTGCAGACTGCTGTGGATTTTGTTGTAGGTTCATGGGAATCTCAGTTGTCACAAGAGGCTGCTGAAGAATTCATAGGCTATTGTTGTTTCCTTGTAGGACTTATGTTTTTGCCCTTTAAATTAAAAAAATTAGAAAAGGCATTACACTCATGCTTTGCCTTTTCCTTCAGTGAATGGTGGAAGTTCCAAGATGGAAGTGTGGCTATTTTGTGTCTGAGAAGATTTGTTATGATTAATATAAATGATCTATACCATTCCTCTCTTGCTTACAAACTGTTCACAGATTTTCAGAGTCAAAGCAACTGGAAACAATGAATCAATACAATTCTTACCTTTATTTCTGTGCTGTACTTACCTATCAGTATTTTTCAGAACCTTTCCCAAAGTGTCTCTATGGTTGGAGACAGAGATCTGGAAAAGACAAAGTTCTTTGGAACTGAAAGAGTAGGTTCTGTTCAAGATGACCCACGATCTGGAGTCCTTGGGGTCCTCCTGCTTTTAAGTATCCTTCCAAACAAGGAGGTTAAGTTTTGTTAGATGTATGGGAAGATCTCAGCTGCATATGGAGAATCTCTCTTTTCCTCTGATCCTCTGCCAAGCAATGCCAAAGGGATCCATCCATCATTAAGCACTAAGAAATGTTTTTGGATCATCATCAGGTAAAAGATTTGGAGAAACCTGGGAATACACCGAAGGTCAGAGCTCCAGTATTTGTATAACTTTACAGTTGACTTGAAGATAGATTAATCAAATGGTAACAAGGAGCATTATGTGCCAGATTTATAAAGGAAAGAAAGAATATGCAGAGTCACTCTCCCCATTGTGAAGAAGCAGCTCAGCTATGAAAGCAGCAGATTTAGCAATGTATATCTCATATTTCAACTCTCTGGAAGATGCTCTGCTATTTTGGGATTATATGAGGAAGCAGTATTTTCATCAGTTGCCAAACTGTTGGAAGGAATTAAGTTCAAGTGAATATTCAAGTAGTTATATGAAGCACCCAAATGGACATTAAAGGAATGGGGTCATCCATCATTAAACCATTTGCATTAGAGAAAGAGAAAAATTGTCATTGTTTGGGGCCTCTTTTGCGCACTCACATACCCAGAATTCTGTGGCTTTATCTACATAGGCTGATTAATTCACCAGCTCAATTCACAGCCAGTTGCTGGCTGTGAGCCACTAATAATGGATTGCCTATGCAGTAGCCTTCAAAGAGAAAAAGAAAATAAATTTTTATTACCCCAGCAATTTTGGCTCTGCTATGAAAATGTATTTTACAATCTTTTGTTCCGTGCTCGAGCAGAACGCTTTGTCATCAGGAGGTTGTAGTAATAAAGATGTGGTGGACAAGTGGGATTGCTGTGGGGTTTTAACTGCTCTGAGGATTTAACCCCTGAATATGAAATCATCCCCGTGGATGTTGAGGGCCAAATACTCTGAAGTAAAACTTTGAAATACTCATTTTACTTTATGGGAGGTAATTAACCTCTGACAAAAAAAATGGGTGAAATTGTCCCCAAAGAGGACAACACATGGATACCGTGGATAAATCTATTCCCACCCTTCCCTCCTTCTTCTCTGCCTCTGATGAATGTTCAATGTAAGAGCTACCAAGAACAGCCTATTCACATGGCATCAATCCAACAAATCAGGAAATCAGAAAATATCTATGATACTTCTAAGTTACTAATCCTCAGGGGTTTCTTTTTTGTTCTGCATACAAAAATAATTTGTAGTTTTTCCTATGTAATTTTCTATGAGTTATCCTGAAAGTGATGGTGTGATTAAATTTCCAAAATATTTTCTTTTTCTGTTCCTGACAACTGTTAATAAGAAAAAACTATTAATAGGAAATATGAGTCCAAACTGGGACCACAGGTGACTATTCTCCCTCACTTGTAACACTCTGCTCACTAAGGCAAAGCTGTTTAATTGGTTCCTAAGCACCTAATTTTTATGAGTGGGGCTTAAGTGCTGAAATATAAGAAAGCACGTTTCCTTATGCTTGCTATCAGCACAGAAGAATGTAAATGTAGTTCAAAGAAAATCCTAGAAAGCTTTCTAAATTATTCCTTCCTTGGAAAATGGAAAGCATTATCCTGTAATCTTTATTTTTATCAGAGAACACAGGGTTTTTGGGTAGATCACTGGACTAATTTCTGATTACTTTTAGCAGGAGTTTCACAGAGGTGTGAAGGAAGAAGATGTGACTTCCTTTTTTTTTTTTTTTTTAGTGGGGGGAAGTTTTAACAATAATACTTAAAGTCTCAGAGATATGAGGGCTGATGGTGTAAAACTCAGTGATACTTCTTACTGGTGTGACAAACTGAATTGATATTGTATCCCTGTCATCTTCATCCCAGTGATTGTAATTCTTGGGATCAGAGCTTCTGATTGACTTCGTATTTGAAGCTGTGAAATATTTCTCTAAAGTAAGGCAAAGCAGTGTTTTCTGTTTTCCAAACACCTGACAACAAACAAGAATATTAAACAATAACACTGTACTTTTGTCCCCCAGGCAAGATTTTTGATCTTTAAAGGTATGTTCTGATGAGTCTTTTTTTCTTCTCTTTGAGCGAATATTAAAATAACAGGAATATTTATAGTTAGTTCATTGTCTTTAGGAAGCAACATTATATAAACTAAAATTATGTCTCTGATTGCTTTCTTTTGAAATGCAAGACTCCTATGAAGTCTTTATACTGGTCTCTCTTTAGTTTGTATCTTATTTTCATAAAAACAATTGCATGCAGAATTCTGATGATAGTAGCTGTTAATGAAAGTCAAATTGCACCAGACTGATATGGATAAAGTCTACAAGATATCATAAAAAATAGAAGATACCAGTTTAATGAACAGTGTCATTACAGTTTTTATTTCTGAAATGGAAAAAAGGGTAAATTGGAATGCGAGATAAAAATTATTTTCGCTCTTGTATTTAGTTATTATAGCTATTATATTAAAAAAATCAATCCATGAAGACTTTATTTAATGATTGTAATGGTTTAGCATAATATCCTGGCCCATGGTCCAGGCTTGGTGGCATGACTGCAGCACAAACACGTGCTGAAAAAATAGTCAGAATTATAGAAGGGAGAGTTTAAAAAAATCCCTCTTCATAAATGAGATGGTATAAGTGTTAGAAACAAAGTATTTCACTTCAATTTCTCTTTTGTTTCTATGTTTTGATGTTTTAGGGTTCTTTTTTATTTTAATATATTTGACATGACTTTTACATGCTGCTTTGTTAATGGGAACCTTTAAAATATGAAGATGCTTGCATTTAAGGTTCAAATATGTGCTTTGTATATTGAAATCAAATGGGAGATGTTTCCATTTACCACTGATGGGAGATGGTGCCTCGATGTCCTCTCCCCTGGCAGTTGAGATAAAGAAGAGTTTATGGCTTATAATAAAAGCTTATGTTAATGAATGAACTTCAGTACTTGAAGGTGTTAAATCCACTTGCCAAAAAAGGTGTCATAAAACTCCTCTTTTTCCAGCCAAAGAGGAAGGATAGAACAACTGAAAAATTAACCATCATTTTTTAAAAGCACTTTATCCACACACACTACCCATGAAAGTTACAGCACAAATCACTTAAATGTTTTATCTATTAAATGGTTATGTATCTATGGCACAATTTTCTTTCTAAAAAGCTCGAAAAGCTCACAGCCTTTGGCAAGGTATTTTAGCTCTTGAATCTCTCTCATGCGTATGTAGTTTAATCTGCCTCAAAGGTCTTGTTCACTTAAGTGTGTGCTATGAATTATTCTCTCCCTATGTGCTGTGTACATGCCATCTCTGACCCCCTCAATGGAAGGAAAAAATCATCCTGCAGCACTACTGTCTTAAAAATTGTCATTTTCATGTTTTATGCACCAAAAAGTGCTGTAATACCTTCTTATGAATAAGGTGATTTTTTTTTTTGTAATTTTAAAGGGGAAAGCAAAGTAAACTGTGGGTGTCATCTGGTAGGATATAGGAGCTGCAGGTAAGCACACTAATAATACTTAATGCTGCTGCAACATGCTGTGTTTCCAGCACTGTAGGCTTCAAGTGATGAATTCTCAGAACATTTCCTGTGCTCAAGGTAAATGTTACTAATCTCTTTAAGGAATCTTCTTGGTCTTGCTGAGGATAATACCTGCATGCTTGCCAACCCTGGAACCCCTAAAATCAGCTTAATATTGCATTTGCTGAAGTTTGTTCTTTCTCTGCCCAGCCCTTCTTTTCCTGCGCTTTTCAACAGCTCAGACTCTGCTCCTTCAGAGAGCCCCCAGTGAAAAAAAAACCAGACAAAATTAATGATTTATTTTTCCCTGGGTGATCTGAGTGAACACAAGGAAGTGTTGACCTCCTGTCGTGGTGTAAACAAAGGTAGATTTCCTTACTGCTGCCCAGGCATTGCCCCACAGAAACAATAAATTCTGTTCTGTGCAGGGTTTTATTACAGTAAATATGCAGACATATTTGCCAGGCTGGAATCCCTGCATGTTGCTAAGTTCATATTAGCTAAAAGAGACAGGCAGCAGTAAGTGTAATATATTGTCACAATTAATGTTCTAGCCTGTGACCATGTTTAATTAATTATTTGTATCACACTAGCAGTATGTTTAGTGTATAATTAATTAGCCCAGAAGCAGAAGAGTAAGGAAGAACGACTTGAAAACTGATGGTGAAAAGGTTCCTGGCAGATCACAGTCAGGCTTGTTCGTTCTGTCTTTCTTCACTGTGGAAGCCCTTGCAGTGTTTTTTGATTTAAAGTAAACAAAATGGGTCCCTAGGTATTTGCTAAAGAAATTAATGTATCATTTGCTCTGTGTGGGACATGGCATTAGTCTTGAGCTAGTGCAAGATGTGTAAGACAAGTGCATGAATTTTTTTGATCTCTGTGTTACCTCTTAGGCAGGAAAAGCATCAGCTCCTATTCAGTATCTGTCAATGCTCCAAGTGGATGTGTTACATTTTTCTCACTTCCCAACATGACAGACACTGGGACTGTGGCTGTGTCTTGGTCTTTCTAGTTCTGGCAGCTGAATTCTAATACTTGCTTGGGGCTCTCTGTGACAAGCACACTCTTTGGGAAGGATGCAAGGAGCTTCCTCTGCCTTGGCACTTCAAAGCACTGCAGAGGCAGCTCTGCTGCTGCTCCCTGGGGCAGGTGGGCAGGGGAGCAGGCCATGCCCTTGCCTCTGTCTCTATCCCTTGACCTTTGTGTCAGTTTGCTGGAGTTGGTGGAACCAGGAGAGTAGGCTGCACCCTTTCCAGAGACATCAGCCTGAGGGGGGAATCATCAGCATGGCACTGATGCCTCCTCCAGGTATGCTGAACATGGACCTGGCACCTGACACAGGTGCCTGCTGAGCTGTAGGGCTGTAAAGTGGGAAAACAGACCCTTGTGGAAAGATGTGGAATGCAAAATACCTGTAAGCTGGAAATGTAAATATGAAGACTTGAACATCCATGCATAGCCCAGCACACCAGGAACTCTGGAATCAAGGAAAATCACCACTTTACAATGTGCTGTGAAGGTTTTTGCCCTATTAACAATTGGATCCAAGAAAATGAAATGCTGATTTCACTCTTTCCATTGTGCTTCACTGGGTTTAACTGGCTTTCAAATCGGAGTCACCACGGGATGAGCTAGTCTGTGGTGGAGCCAAATAGCACGCATAAAATGTGACATCAGAACAATGTAGTGCACAAGATTCCCTCTGTAAATGCCACCTGGATTTGTAACTTCCTCAGTGCTACTGAAATCACAACAATAGCATTAACAATTCCAGTCAGGCATAAGTTTTTCTGTCGCTGAATAGAGATCACTACAATGCTTACACTCTCTAAATACAGATAATTAGAGGCTGTGGCATAATTCTCTTCTCCCTCGACCTAAAAGCAGTCACGAGCAGAGTCACTGCAGCAATTGGTTACTGTCTCTGAGAGCTAACAGAAAGCATTGTGCCTACAGTGAGATCCTTGACTTACATTCATTTGGGGGGGCAGAATCTTTATATTACTTCTTAGGGTTTTAGGGTTTTTTTTTAACTTAAATTGCACAGTCTCATGGCAACTGTTATTTGGAGGTGAACATCAGCAGATGTAGGGAACAGTTGTGATAATGTCTAAACAGTAGGCAGGAGTGGAACAGGAATGCCAGATTTTGAGAATATTCTCCTTTTAGTGTTTGGGGAATGAAGGAATCTATGCTATCTACTTTGCTTATAATTCACTAAAATGGGTCAATGCTTGAGTTAGCAGTTGCTCTGAAATTACAATGACTGACTGTAATTAAGAACTAATTTGTAGTTATAAAAAAGCCAGATAAGGGGCTATCCACTTCATGAGAAATGAATATAATCAGGATAACTGGCACAGCTGGTGGCCATAGTCTGTCCTCAGTGAGAACACACAATTCCCATAATTCATAACAGGACTTATGTATCTGCCTCAGAAGGTGGATACTTAAGAAAATTTCCTTTAGATTTGAAACATAAAAACTTACTGAGTGTGGGGACAGGGCTTGGGGAACACAGTGCAAACATTTATTAACTATACAACATTAGCATTTTGATAGGTGCCATGTAAAAGAATTGGGTAGATTTCTTTTGGTTTGCTAGAAAATCTCAGGTTTGTTTCAGAGGAGTTGAATCAAAGCTGAATGTGCCATTTTATAAATGTGACCAGGAATTGACTTCAACTGAAGCCGTTCCTTAGTTGTATTTGAATTTGTGGACTTCTTTTCCTTGATATCACAGGCAGAGCTAGCAACACTACCCTGTAACCTTTTCATTTGTGATATTCAAGTAACTTCTGTATGAAAACAATCAGCTTTAGCTTTACTGCAGAAAATATATCTGTAAAACCCTGGTAACTGTTTTCCATATGCAAAACAGCAATTATGACCTCTTTGACTTAGCACTTATTCTACAGAAATAAGCAATTGCCATTTGGCTCTATTCATTTTGTACTTTGTTTCACACTTTCTTAAGATGTATCAGCAGACTTTTAATTATCCTGCAAATGATTCTATTAAGCATTCTCCTTGCATATTAAATGCAGAAGACATTGTTTTGAGCTTCCTTTTCCTCCTGTGAATAGAATGTGGGCAGACATAGAAAAATCAAATTATTTTACTAAATGAAAACAACCTGAGCAGAAGAAATCATTTTGAATAATGACAGCTTGGGTGAGAGTGTCACCATTTTCTATCAGTTTGCTCTGCATCACATAGGAGCTCACTTGATGGAATGTTAAAAAAAATGTGTCTAGTAAAAATAAGCTGTGACAGTCTCTAAGTAAATGTAATAAATCAGGAGGATTTTCAAAGGGAATAAAAAGTGTCATTTATGATGGTTACAGCTTATACGCCCACTATGATTCCTCTACTGGTACAGTTTATACTCTCCCATGGTAGATAAAATTATTACTTGATCTGTCAAAATGGAGTGACAAAATTTTTGTGGGTAGACAGCTTATTTAAGAATAGTAAAGTTCTATTGTGTGTTTGCTATCCTAACTCTAAGTACTGTAGAAAACAAGAAATGGGGGAAAGCTATCATTGTTCAGAAAGTTGAAATAAAATTGGGGGGAAAAAAAGGTTAACAACAAAAGTCTTAATGTTTTATCTGTAGGAATCTGGAGAAATAGTAAACATACTGACATCTGAGACATGATTATTTCAGTACCCTGTGAGACCTAAACTTGAGCAGATTTCCTGTGCTATAGTGAATTGATAATTCTCAGAAAAAGCCGTTGCTCTGCTGGAAGTGGGCTGGATTGATCACTCAGTTCCAGGTGTTCCCTGGAATGGGATTAATTCTTAGAACTGACTGAGGTTTCATAGTGCTGGCTCAGATTTGCCAGACACACATTTGTGACCAGATTTGATTCAGAGACATGGAATATTTATGTTACCTCAAGCACTGAATCATTGTCATTTACTGAAGTTCTGTTTCCCTACTTTTTGAGCACCTAATCAAGTAGTCTCCAAGTTGCGGTGTGTAAATGCTCATGTAGGTAAAGGCACTTAATACTGAAAAGCTTTTAAAATGAGCTGAAAATGTCTTATGGCCAGAATTAAAGTCAGCAAGGTATCAGAAGTAAATAAAGTGCATATTTTTTGTCAGTAGGAAGGAATACTTAGCCTTTGGGATGGGTTGTGAAGGGATGTATTAAATCTGTCATTACCTAAAGCCTTTAAATTTTGATTCAGAATCTTTCTAACTCCCTAAACTCACCACAAGCTACTGCTGAAACCTGAATAAAGGCCAGGCATACTCTTCTGTACCCTTTTTTCTCTGCTTGCACATTTTGAAAGAAATGTTGTGGAGTTACACTTCCAGTGCTAAATGTGGAGTTGGAGTTCTGTGCTCTGTTAGAAATGGCATTTAGAAGATGAATGCATTTGCATATTTTCTGAAGAAATGATCACAGTTGAAAGCAAAGGATGATTCCAACAGGAGGGATAAGCCCCATATTTCAAAATTGCCACTAATTCCCAGGAGCCAGATTGTGCCAGTTCCCAGTGGGCAGCTGAAACCCCAAGTTCTCTGGAAGGAGAATGGCTCTAAAAATTTTTTTATTGACTGATCTGTAGTGACTTGAGCTCCCCCTTCACTGACAGAACAATTCCTTTCTCTCTGATATGGCTTTTTATTTTCTCTAATTCTATTCACACAACTTCATAGGGAATTCACAGAGCTTTGGTAAAGCGAGAGGGGAGTTGGGGGAGAGGAAGAAATCAGAATGGGGAAATTATTTCCTACTCTTCAGATAAAGTGCAAGCTATAAAGTGAGTGTCTTGCATTTTCCAAAACGCTTAGTGAGATGCTGCTCTGGGTCTAACCTTAGTGAAGATAAGCTGGTTTTCATGGATGTCAGTTCACTCCTACAGCTTGTACAGCTGAGAGAATGTTTGTGGCAAGTAGAGCCAAACAGGACTTCTCCCCCTAAAAAATGGGCATTCTAGGAAAAAGAAAACGTTCCATTGTACCAATAGAAAAGTCAGCATAGTGTAGTCTCACTGGGTGAACAGCAAAATTCAAGACAAAAATAAGCAGGGGACATCAAACACGCCATAGATTTATGTATTTTTTTTTTTGAGAGCAGAGTCTTCTAAATATAGATTATAGTAATTTACTTTCAAACAACTCATTTTCAGCATCTGACATGTTCATTAACCCCAGGTAGAAAAATTATTGTGGTGCATTAATTTTTCACCAATGGAGACATTAGTCATATTTGCAAGTATCATTAGTGTCTGCCACCGAGGTGGAAAAGTCTTACTGTCTCTCTCCAAATGGAGGATGCATTAGAATGTTAACTAGGGTCTGCTGAGTTCTGTGGGTTATCAACCCTTGCATGCTTTTATGCATTGAATTTTAATTAGACTTCTCTAAAAGTACATCATTAAAAGACATGTTTTATATGTGAATGGGGGAGATACGTAATCGTTTGGTAAAATAAGGCAAAATGTACAAGGATTTAGTGTAAGGATTCTGATAGTTCTTCTGACAATATGAAAGGTACAAGTTCTTGTATTAAACTGTGCGTGTGCTCAGCAATTATAAGAAGGAAATGAGATCAGAGGTATCAGAGTCCACCGGCGGGGGGGGGATGGAAGGTTTCAAAGGTGCCAAAAACAGCGGGTAAGTGAGGTCAGAGATACTTGGGTGTTTTTCTTCCCACTGTGTCATGATAAATCCCTTACACAGTGCATTCCTAAAATAAAGGCTAAGTGTGGGAAAATGTCTCTGAATGACTTGCTCCTATCTTTCTTAGATGCTTCTCTGTAAATTATTTCTACTAGATGCTCACAAAGTCTTTATCAAATCTTTATTTAAATGGTTTTGCTTTGGATTTATCTATGACCTATTTTTTTAATCCTTCAGGGAATTGTCCTTCTAGCTTTTTTTAAAGATATGGTGAAAAGGAGACCAAGTTGAAGCAATGTTGCTCTAGTTAAATATTTTTCACGTTAAAACAATGCTCAAATTTTATTCCCAGAAATATAAGGCTGTGTATTTGTACAGTGGATAATATTTTAGAACATTGTTTGTGTAGTTAGAAGGATGAATGTGTGTCTTACTGATGAATATGACTAAATCTGGTCAGGAGCCAAGGGGAACTGACATTCCCTTAAGTAGTGCTTGTAAAACTTGTAATCAATTATTCCCTATTTCCCCAGTTCCATCCCCTTTTACTTTCATTGTCCAATTTCCACTTAAATGAAAGAGGGCATGAAGGCAAGTTCACTAATGGGAATAACATGTTGTGGTGGCAACCATACCCGGTTCTGTTCTTCCCCCAGACCACTCCAGTTTGTTTTTGCATCTTTACAGTTATTTTGCAGAATAGTAAAAAGCATCAATCTGGCAAAAAAAAAGAAAAACCATCAAAAGAACAACTATTTATAATTCAGAGTTATTTCCTGACTAATCTGTCCATTATTAGTACAGCTGGGATGGCTCTTGCCTTGTATTGCTTAAAATGAGGTATCTTGTCTGAATGCATCTTTTCTACCTCAGCAGAGTCAGTGGAAAGGAGCAGTCACTTCCTGAGACAAAGCTCATTTTTCAGTTATGGAATGCAGCCAGATTCCAGGGCATAGGATTTCAACAGGAGCATGGCCAGGGTAAGGTGTGGTGCCTCTCTGGAGGCATCTCCATGCTGACAAGAGCAGGAGGGAGAACCAGGTTGGCCTGGAGGGAGTGATGGCTTTGAAATGTTTGGTTTACATTTATTGTTAGATCAGCCCATCCGTGGTGTCTGGAGAATCGTTTCACTTGTCAAAACCACAGGCATCACCAAGTGATCTATCAACATCGCTTGTTAAGTAAGAAATAATTTGTTTTTCCCTAATTGGAAGATTGCCGTGTTAGTGTGTAAGAGCGAGATATTCCATAGTTTCCTCCCTTACAGGAAAAGAGTGGATTTTTACCTTCTAGGGCACTCCTGTCTTCTCTCTCATGACCTTTATTGAAATTTTAGTTTGGAGTAACATGAGGAATGCCTAAATGCTAAATGGTGTAGCATGTTCCTAGGAATCTGATGGCAAACTGTCACACCAGATATAAACCTTGCCTTCAAGAAGAAAATAAATTGTAGATTCATCCTCTCTTAGTAAAGACCTCTGTTATTAGGTTTTTAACTTAAAAACTAATGTTTCACCACTCCAGTAAAATAGATCAGATCTTTCTGATTACAAAGAATGTTTTTTTCTTTCCTTGGTAGTGTAGGTGGTGGTACACAATGTGAAATTCCGTGAAATTCTCCAGGGAGAGAAAATATTAGAATTGGTAATGCAGTTTGAAGATGAAGCCAGGAATGCCCTTTGAGCTTCATATATCAAAATAAATGTAAACTTATTAGAACTTCGTTGCATTACTCATGGGCTTGCCTTGATTTTAAATACTTGGCTTAAATGGTATTTAATTAAGTCTTCCTACCTAGATTTTTTTAAAATAAAGGTAATAAGTCTCATATCTTATTATATTAGTAATGGAAACTTTTGTTCCTGCATCTATTGATTGAGTGAGTATTTGATCATTTGAACATTTGAGTGATTATTTGATCACATCACAACATGCGTAGTTGAATAAGTGTGGATGTTGCTTGCTTAATTTCAGTGTTATAATTCAGATTTTCTGAACATAATAATAAGTCCATCTATGAAGCCTTTGTGTAACCAATTTTTTCAGTAGTGTTTTTCCTGTGGAAAAAGTTTCTAGGAACTGGAAAGCTCACTGAATATTTAACCATTGTACAATTTAATGGCACCTAATGTTACTTTTCTGGCATTTACACAATACAAAAGCTATTTGTTGCATTTTCATTTGTTTGCCTTTGAGCTCAGCCATAGAAAGTTATTTTCATCTTGAGATAGTTGTATTATTTAAGCACTTTTTGTTTTGATGGAAATTACTTTTGTAGGCAGAAATTTACCGCTTTGACTGCGATCAGGGCCACAGCTCAGTCTGTAACATTCACTGCTGACATGCCTATTTCCTACCTGTCAGAATGAAATACTAATGGTAGGTCCTATGAATTCTGACATTGCTTTCTTATTTTTTATAACCAAGGTCACTTTGCTTCAAGTTTACATTTGGCATGCAAATAGCAATGAAACTGTAAAAAGGATTATTTTCTTTTTTTTTTTTCTTGCAGCAAATTTGTGCTGATTGTGTCCTATTTTAATATTTTTCATTTCAAAGAATAAAACATTGGAAAAATTAAAGTTGATAGATAAGGCATTTACTTGTTGGAAAGCAGAAAAAGGTGGTTTTTCATCTTTATTAAACACACATGCTAAATCAGACTGGCTAATCAGCTGGTTCTTTTCTCAGTGTCTGTATTATTGCATTCATGTTTAAATGAAGCATTTGAAAGGTGTTTAAGGACTATTGTCTAACCCTTCCAACATTTCTGTTCACAAAGAGTCTAAAGGAAGCTTTAGTCTCTGTAGGAAAGGGAAGTGATGGTCTTTTAGGGTAAAAGACATTGCATATCCCTTGAACGTACCAAGGCAGGCTTGCATTTCAATTCCCAGGGCCTATTTTCCACCAAATCTTTGTTCTTTAATCATAATTTTCACTATTGTCTGCCTGGAATAATTTATTTATTTTTTTGTAATACTCATGGGCAGGAAGCCTTGTTTATGGCTCTGAAGGGTGGAAGAATTGCACTCCAGGAAAGCAGAGCTCTTGTTTTATCTGCCTGCTTGGGTGTGAGGCAGGCAAATTTTCTGATTTTGCACTGCCAATGCCCTTCACTATCCTCTAATGGACTCTCTCTTTAAGAAGCCTGAGAGACGTGACTCAGCCTGCTTAAATTTGGTATTTTTGGGAGGGCTTTCTGGCTGTGACATGTTTTCAATTGCATTTCAATGATCTTACACTGAGATCAATCTGTGACACTGAGATGATTTTGTGTGTGTTTGGTTTTGTTTGGCAGTGGGGTTTTTTTTTTTAGTTTCTTGAGATTACTGGAATAAGGTTTTTAGCACTGCCCTGACAAAAACATTCTTGGAAGTTAGGACAATAGGCAGGTTTTGTGTAGCAATCTTTTTATTTATTCCAAAACTATGAAACACTGTATTTCCATTGTTAAGAAATGCCAATAAAAGAAGTAATTTTCATGGTATAAAACAAGCTGCTCTTGTGATGGAAACTCAGCAGCACAGTGCTTGGAATTAGAGTCTCTGGAGCATCAAAACAGATGCTTAATAAACAGACTCCTAGGTAGCTTTTGAAAGGGAAGGGTGTGATCTCTAGACTTCATTACAGTGCTCTCAATTTTAGATCTATGCCATTTTGCAGCAGCAAATTGATGGAATGATGCAGAACACCACTGTCTTTGGGATACCCAGAAAGAAACAGGAGGTTCTGTAAACTGATTGTCTCTCCTATACAGGGCCATGCAGAAATGTTCCACAGTTATGTTCTCTGCAGAGTCAACTACAGCTTTATCACCTTTTCCTAGCAAGTAGGACCATTTAAGAGCTTCCCAGAATACAGGTTCAAAAGTTTAGACTGGTGGTCACCTCTCTATTCATTATTTTTCTTTCACCTCTCCTCATGCTACTGCTACATGCAGTATTTGATACTGACAGTTGCTTATTGCACTGATGAAATTCAAATTTACTGTACCTGTTAATCTTCTCTCTCTTCCATCACTAGATGATACGTTTCCAAGCAAGGCTGTATTTCAGAAGGGTTAAATATGTTAAATACAGTTAATGCATAAATAGAGGCAAAAATGCTCAATTGTATGTATTCCACTACAGTTTTCAAATGCCATCCCAAATGCAATCTGAGTTTTCCCTTCCATGAAGATTTAGAAATACATTCCTACATTTTGGAGCATTGTTGGATCAGAATATATCTAGAAGACCCTTCCAGTGCTCATAAGGGAGGTTCAGAATGAAGGATTGAATAATTTAATAGTATTTCTACTATTGCAGCTACATCCCTTGCTTGAGTAAAATATAAAACAAGCCTGGATCTTTCAGTAATTCTGAATTCATGCAGACCTGCATGAATTATCTCTGGTTTTTCCTACTTAGTGCTTTAAAAGCAGACAAAACAAACCTCTATATTTTTGTCAATCCTTTGGTGTAGTCAGATACTGACGTGTGACATAATTCTTGTAATTTCATCCTGATTGGAAAAAATCTCTTATTATATTTTGAATGGTTAGATTTTATTTTTGTTAGTGGGAAAGTGCATTTCATGAACTGGAGAAGGCAGAGCAAGAAGATCCTGTTATTGTCATCCCCTTCCTTTTGGCAGTCACTGGGACTTTGTGCTGCTTTACAGGATCAGCTTTGCAATACTGTACAAGTGGCTACTGAGCCAGGCAGCGATTTTTTTTTCAGCAGACATTTTGATCTAGGAAATAGCTTGATTGCTTCAAAATCAAAATTTGCTTTGGTACATTGAGATTTCCCTGCTGTCAGCAATTGGGGGAAGTATTTGTGGTGGAAGAGCACAAAGCTGAAGGATGCTGACTCTAAGGTCTGCCCTCAAGTTTGCAGCTGGTGTTTGAACAGCCTTCAGCAAGATCCTGAGTGTTCCCCCTCACAAAGTGCATTTTGTAGGTGTATTTTGTAATGTTGGAAGGCACTGAATCCAAAATAGGATGCACAAAACAGTATTTTGTTTCTCAGAAAAATTTATAAAGCCAATAGTCTTTTCTGTGCTATTTCTTTGTGCACAAGGAATCTTTTAATGATATTTGATTTCTGTTTCCCGTTATTCAGAGTCTCCATCCAGTTAAATCTAAAAATAAGTAAGAAGCTGAAAGTAAAGCAGAAGCAAGCCTCCTGGAATGTACTTACCTCAGTTATCTAGCCAGAAGTGTAGTTATTAGATTTGTTTCCATGTCTGAGTGTGATGTGGGTAAGTCTGTTACACATCTATAGTTTTAAAATGTCACCTCTCCTTAAGGAGAACTATATTTTTTCTTGTCCTTCTTAATTTTTTTTTTTTTTAAATTTTCTTTTTTGGCGTGTGGGGAAGTCTGAGCTCAGTGTTATTCAGTGGCAGTAGCCTTACAGGATGAGAAAATCCATGGAAGGCATATAAAGAACCACTTTGTTCTTTTTTTTTGTTCTTTTTTTTTTTTTCCTAAAGAAAAGGTCTCTCCTTATTTTGCTTTTTGAGTAATAACGCAAAAGCTTCTATTGTAATCTGTGTACCTGGCATTGTATCTTTTCCCTTTCAGACAGAAAGAAATGGATTTATTTATCTAATCTGCCAATCTAACCTATGCAATTCTGATGTAGACATTTACCAGAGGTCTGAGCACTGTTTGTGCTGCTCTGATTTATAGAGAGTTCTCACTGATATATTCTGTATTTTAGCTGTTGGTGGCTCTCTTTTGATTGTTATTTGTTAAGTATTGTTACTGCACAGCTCTAATTATAGCTCCCATTATTTTTAGGGAAATGCTGAAATACAGGCTCAAAGGGGGCTTTAGAAGTGCTCAGATGAGAATTGGAGATGTGATAAGCACTCGTCAATAGGCTACTGGGGCTTTTCATTTACCATCATTCAAATAATAATTAGAATATTTAGATTAATAAGTACATATCTGAGGGAGAAAATCAAATGGAAAGAGTTAGGGTTTTTAAATGTATATATAAATAGAACATAATACAGATCTTCACTTTTGTGGATTGAGACACAATGTAGAGTTATGTGTGTTTTGCCTTTGTTTTGCAGAGCTGTTCTTTACAGGAAGTACTGCATGCTTTTTATAGTAAATGAAACTGCTAAATATGGATGATGTAGGAGCAGAATTGGTAAAAGACCTGCAGAATGGCTCTGTATTTAAAAGCAAAAAGAAAAAGGCAGTCTAAATCCTTTTAGTCGGGGCAGTCTAAATCATTACTTTGACTTGGTTTTGACCATAGACAATTGTCAGAAGAACTTTCTGAAAGAAATAACATAAAAGAAAGGAAACTTAGTCATGAAAATAGAGGGGACTTTAGCACTGAATAAATGGTAAATAGGAAGTAAAATGAAACGTTCTAGAAATACCTGGAGCAATCATCCTTGTGGGTGTATCAGAATCCATGTATAACATTCCCAACTTCCCGTGTTCCAGGAGTGGGAAGGCTGCCTGAAAGCCATACAACTCACTGTGGATGCAAAATGTCTAACTTTGCAGGGATGACTCCAATTCCTTTGCTATTTCTTCACAAGCACTGGAAGCAGCAGAGATGCCTCTTCCACACTGCTAGTAAGACCAATGATTTGCTATGTTTTAAATCCCTATTTTACAAAACATTTTGCTTTTGGGGCTGAAGCCTTGCTCTCTCGTGACTATTGACTCTCCATGAAGCTAATTCTGCAGTAAATATTTTTTCCTTTACCAATGTAAACGTTCCTGATTTCTTATGCATCTCACCCCCCTCTCTCCATGCCTGGTGATCTTCCCTATAGATCCCTTCTGTTTGGATAACTGTGTGCATCAGATGGCAAATACTTGACTGCTGGTTTACATGTTGCAGGGATCAATCCTTCACTGATAGGGCAATGGACTGGATGACCTAAGATCTGTCTTTCATCTTTATTTTATCACTGCAAAATGCAAGTGGGCGTGCAAATCCCAGCTCTTTGCCAAAGCCATCTGCTCAAAAATATTGTACAAACAGACAAGGAAGGTTTAAACTAATTACAACTTTTGTCTGTTTATGAAAATTATTCTTTGCTACTGCAATCATATATCTGGGTTTCCTCTAGTTGTGTCATCTTTTAAAATCAGAAAATCTCCTCTGAGCACAAGCTGAAGGCTTTGGGTACTTTTCTGAGGCTTTTGGATGTCCTCAGTCCACTTTCTCTGGAAACCAACAGTTTCTCTGATTGCCAATCAGTTCAATGTACTCATTGTACAAAGACTGGACATATTTTTCCCTGCAATATCAAAGACAGCAATATTGAAGGCCTAATCTAGGGTTTTTTTATCAAGTTGTTGCCTTTTCCTTGCTTTTTCACTTGAAAGGTCTGTCTCTTCAGAAGAGCTAAGATTCATATCAATATAAATTTCATCTTTGGCCTAGAAAACTCTTTACTTGCTCAGGATGGTGCATTTTGCCTGTGTTGAGAGGAACTTCATTTCCTGTGGGCTGGAGAAACTGGTCTGAACACAACCAACTCCCAGGCTGTCCCAGCAAACCAGAGGATGGCCCTGCTGAACTCCCACTCTTCTCAGAGTTCACTCTGCCCGTTTCTGATTGCCTGCTCTTATCAAGAAATGTTCCAGAGTGACGTGGGCAGTTTCTCCAGCTGGGATGAGCTGTCCCCTCTTTTGTGTGCCCAGCTGTCCTGGGCAGCCCCTCTCCCTCCTGAGCTCTGTGGCAGCCAGATGAGGAGTGAATCCTCCCCCTGTGCAGCAGGTCACCGAGCTCAGCTCTGAGGCTGTGCCGTGCTACCGCCGGCTTTCCGGGTGACAGATGGGAAGCCATAAGCTTTGTCACTAAGTGTTGCCTGAGCCAGTAACAGTTGTATGTGCAGTTCAGGGTGCTGGTGTATTCAAAGTTTTATTTGTGTGTTTTGGTTGTGTTTGTGTGATATTGTAAAAAAAGGGGAAAAAAAAGGGAATTAATCTCTTTTCTGGTTAAAGAAAGCTCCCCTTAAAAGTAGTGTAGAGGAAAAGGAAGGCTGTTTATATATATATATATATATATATATATATATATATGTATGTATGTATGTATGTATGTATGAATGTATATAAGTGTATATAAATGTATGTATATATTTTTTTTACATTTATATATATATTTGTAATAGGAATTTTTTCAGAGTCTTATCTTCTCTTTCTTTTTCTTTTGGACAACCCTTTATGGCTTTCCAAGTGGTAACTGTAAAATATTTTTAGCCATATATTGTTTCAGAGGCATCAGCTCCAAAGAAACTCTGTATGTCAATAAAAGAATCACTGTCGGCTCACTGTCTGTAAGCTAAGTTTGATCACACTTTTAATACTCTCAAAAGTAATGACATTAATTTTCTGTTCCATGAAGTCTGTATTTCAGCACGTAGAGATCTTTTGGTATCAAAAGTTCTTTTGGAATGTTTAATTTACCTGTTGTGATTATGTATATCCATGCTGCCATTGGCTCAGTCCTTAGTCTCAGAGAGGCTGCACTGCTGAACAGTGCTAAAATCTGACCTTGGAGCAGGATATGTGAATATTTGCTTAGAATGCATGAGGTTGGTTCATGAGAGAAAACAACCGACGTATTTAGCTAATTATTGGACAATTTTTAGCATTGTATTAGTACATAATTAACAATTTTGCAACTAGCTTAATAAACAAACAACAATTAAACTTCCACATATGGCTTACTTTGCAAAGTTACACCGTCATGCAGAACTAATGGGTTTGCCACCACATGTTAGGAGTAACACTGTTATAGTTTAATGAAACTGGTGGTTTGTCTGTTGCAGGAGTAGCTTTACATTCCTGTAGATATCAGATATGGTATTGGCTGTGGGTTGTGTTTTATTGCCTTTTACCAGACACCTTGCATCAGGATTTGCAGAGAATTTTAGTGTCAGTGAGCACTTTTGTCTTATATTTTAATGAGGAAAATTAAATGAATTTGGAGGAGAATCACAGCACTGCTTGGAATCTCAGTGATAATAATGAGATATGATCCTTATCTTCTGCAGGCTCCATGTCACTCAAATATTACTCAGCCTGGACATCCAAAAGGTCTTGGAAGCAGCTCAGGTTTTCATGGCTGGAAACTGTTTTAAGAGCAACAGAGAAGTTTGGCTGGACTGGCACGAGGGGCAGGGCTGGTGGTATCCAAATCATGACAAGCCCAGGGAATGTGTTCTGCTTCCATTTCTTGTAATGCAAATTATAAGGGCCAGGTAGATGTGGCTGAAGGAGGGGCAGAAGTTTCCCTCACTAAAGTGAATGTAGGTAAAAACTAAATGCTGCACAGGTTTCTCATGAGCTGGGGCTACCTCAGGAGTCCTGTCCCTAGGTGGGACGGGTTGAAAGGCTGAACACGCTGTTCTGGGAGCCAGCACAGAGTAGGTTTTGCATTTAATGGTTTCGCCAGAGTTGCACCTCTGGTTGGAATTAGAGGCCAGGGCCAGCTGTGATCCCCCTGCAAGGCTGCAGTGGCAGCCGAGTGAAACTGCATTTGTGTGCGTCTCATACCAGTGACATTAAGGGCTGCTGCACCAAAACCCCTGAAATTCAGGAATTTCTCTATATTTATTCTCTTTTTAGCCATAAATAAATAAATCAGGAATTTGTGTAGATACACATGAAATACATTTTGTTGCATTTTTCAATAAACCAATGACAACCCCTTTCTTCGGAGTGTTTTCTCCCTTTTGCTGTTCTTAAAAAAGTTGAAATCTTTTGAAAAGGGGAGCTTGTCATGAAGGGAGATTTGGTTTGCATTGTTTCATGTGCAAACTTCAGCTTTACCTTTACGACTTCCCTGCACTGTTTTATGCCTTATGACATTTGTGTCAGATCTATTTTTGATTCACGGTGCAGGCTATATTCCTGTACACTTCTGACTGTATGTCATCCCTCTACATGAAAGAGAGCTGGACAGAGGTTAGGATGTTATCTTTTTGCGGCTAATTAAGTTCCAGCATAATCGTTACACATAGTCTATATTTTCTTGTTGAATATAAAACTTGCTTTGAGCAGGAGCTTGGCTGAGATAACCTCCCAAGGTTGCTTCTGACCTGAATTATTCTGATTCTATGAAAACAACAGTCAAAGGTGTGTGTTTATTGTAGAAAGAGACGTTTCGTTGCCTAAAATTCTGTTTTTGGGAAGTCAGAGTTCATTGTAGAACATTCTGGCTTGTGGTAACAGAAAATGAGATTTCCCAGAAGAAAACTGTTATTCTGACATGGGCACAACTAAATACATGCTTAAAATTCCCATCCTCCAGCCTCCAGGATCTGCATCCTGCAGAAAATACCTGTTCTTCTCAAGGCCATGTAGCTCACAGAAGGCAAATGTGTTTTTCTAGAACAGAGGGCTTTCCTTTTTAGAAAAAGGATTGAAACGAAGTGGAAGACTGTAATTTAAAAACAAACGTTCCCAGTTGCAGGTTGTGGAGAACTCATGCTGTATAAATTTTTTAGAGCACCAATATTTCAGTGGCTGAGTTGATGGATGAACTTGGCAGCCTGTCCTCAAACGATCTGGGATTTTTAGAAAAACAAAAAACAACACCCTTAATGCCAGGCTTTAAACTGTATTTAATAAAAAATAGAGCTGTGTGCAATGTGCTTATTTTGCTTTTTTAGCTACGAGGCCTGTTGCTGCATTCAGCCATTAGCTTCTACCTCATTCTGTCAATACCCAGGACTGGAGACACAATAAGCCACCCTGGCTGCCTTCTGAGGAGAGAAAAACAGCTACAACTTAGCCATGACTCTCTTAACTCTTTCTTCTCTGTGCTTGCTTGGTCATGTTTATTCTCTCGTTTGATCCAGAGAACCTAAAAACTAATTTGAACATGATCCAAGCTCCCTCATGGGACAAGAGCACAGAGTTCTGTGAGCACAGTGTTCATATTCAGCCACTAAGGAAGACATATGAGCTTACATCTGGGGTGGGTAAAAGGTCCCTGGGTTCTGTGTGCTTAAACTTCTCTGTGTGAAGTCAAAAAAAGATAATCCCAGAGAAGCAGGCAGGAAGGGCAAGGGAATATGAATAGGCTGTGAGGAGATCATGGCCTCTGTTCTTTACAGAATCATTTCCATTTCATTTTCTAAAGCCTCCAAAGATGCAGGTCATCTGGCCTCCGTGTCTGAGAGAATACACCGAGAGGGGCTCTGCCTCCAAATCCAAGCCCTTGCCCACTATTTATTGTTTTCTGTTCATAAGGTTCCATAGGCCTGCTTATATGCCAATAAATAAAAGTCTGTCTAAAATTGTTATTTAGGATAATGCTATTTAGGATAAGATAATAATTATTGAACTTCACGGTATCTTTTTCAGTTTTTTATTGCCTTTAAGACTGTGGTATGCAAAAGAAAAGTGCATGAAGCAGTGCTTTAGTAAATATACAGGAAATTTAAAATCAGGAAACTAATCTTTTATTGTGAATCCAGCTGTGCAGTAGTTTCTTCCTTTCTTAAGTTGGTGTGAGTCACAGGCAGTTTCAATATAAAAATATACACATCAGGCTATAAATCCACATGCATTCTTCACTGCACCAAGTTCTAATATGTCAAATTTTGTGCAGTCAATCAAGCTACATAACTTTATTTACTGGAGACTACTGAAAGCTAGCTCTCCACGTCAGTACCCAAAAATAATTAAACAAAAAATAGCTTGACAGGGGGCTGGGGTAAGAAAAAAGCAATTTAATTTCTTTCCATCTTAGGTTTCATGCTCAGTTAATTACAGAATCGTGGAATCACAGAATAATTGAGGTTGGAAAGGACCTCAGGAGATCTCTAGTCCAGCCTTTCTCAAAGCAGAGCCAGCTGTGAAATCAGACCAAGTTGCTCAGGGCTTTTTCCAGTCTTGAAAACCTCCAAGGATAGCAATGGCACCACCTCTCTGTGCTGTCCTCATGGGAAACAAGTTTCTCCTGTGCCAGCAGATCTCTAATTTCAGTTGTCGCTCATCCTGCTGGGATGCCCTGCTGTGCAGAGCTCTGTCTCTCTCCTGAGGAACCCTTTGCAGGCTCTGGGGTCGGGTGTCTCTTCTCCAGACTGAGCAGCTCTGCCACTCCAGCCCCAGAGCAAGAGCTTCACCCCACAGCCATTCTGGTGGCTCTCTGCTGAACTTGCTCCAGATGATCAGTGCCTCTCTTGTATCTGAAGGAGCAAAACCAGACTAGGGCTGAGTAGAGAGAAAAAATTTCTTTCCTACATCCCCTGGCCATGCTCCTGTTCCTATAGCCAAGGACGCTGCTGTCATTTGCTGCTGGGGCACATGGCTGGCTCATGTGAAACTTATTCTCTCCCAACCAGGCAGCTCCCAACCCTCTGTCCTGGAAAGGGATTGCTGGACTTTGCATTACTGTATGCTGAGTTTTGTAAGGTTCCTGTTTGCCCTTTTCTCCAGCCTGACTGGCAGCCCTGCCCTTGGACAAGTTGACTGATCCCCCAGATCTAGTCCTCTCCATTTATAAAATATCCCCATGCATTTCTAGTAGAGCCATATCTGCTGTGCTTATTATAGTAGAAATAAAACAACACAATTTAGACTCAGTGTTTTGACAGTATAAATTTTTGTTTATATCATAGTTGTAAAGATGTGGAACAGAAAGCTTAATAAAACTTCACTAAATGATACCGGCAGTTAAAATACATAAAAAATGTCTTTGTGTGCCAAATACCTATTTTACTTGGGTTTGATTTTAATTCATACATCATGCTGTCCACATTCAATTACATTTGGACCCTCTGTGCTGGACCTGTTCTTGGAAAAAGGTAGATGCACTGCTGTCTGTTTCCTGAGTGTGTTAATACGTCAGTACATTGGCTGTAAAATATGTAGTGATATCCATTTGTAAAATGGATATGAAAACTCTAAAAAGCAGTGGCTTGGTGCAGAGTCCCGTGGGGCTGGAAAAAGAAGCCAAATCACAAGTCCCATTCCACTGCCCAGGCGTTAGATTAATCTTCTTTCTGGCAGCTATTTAATTCAGAATAGATTTAGATCAGAACTTTTGTTTGAACACAGTGGCCATTTAATCATGCCAAAATGTTTCCACTGTTCCCATTTTTTCTTTCATTACATTGTGTGCTAAAGAAATTATAATCAGCAAAGCACTAGAATTATCACCTGGCTATCCTGAATCATAATGAAGTACTGTGTGGCATTTCACCGTTCCAATTCCTGATTTGTGGTTAAATTTGATATGCAGCATACTGAATTCACATTATTGTGTAAATATTCTCATTATAAGCTATAATTTGCTTTTGATCTGAAAAGGTCATAAACATGCCATCAGTTATTTCATAGTAGTATATAACGATTCATTGGGGTTTTTCTCCACTCAGAATGGGAGGTATCTGCAGGAACTGGATGGTAATGCCTGGCAAATGTTGACTTTTATCAATGGCTTGTGTTTGCTTCACGCCTTCAACTCCTACATATTATAGCAGTGATTGCTGTTTCTGTTTTATTCTATGGTGGTTTAGTATTATGCTGGATATACTACTTAGCATAATGTCATCAAATTCCTACTATTAGGCCTTGGAAAATATTCAGCTCAGATTCAAAACTGTTCTGAAATAATGGTAAGTTTAAATCTAATTTGTAGTCAACCATTCAAGGTTCATGAATGATTGTCAGCCATCAATTTCATGTATCTTTAATTCCCTTTTGAAAAACAAACCTTTGAATTTTATCTTTTTTCTGTCCTATCCAAAGTCTGTTTTTCACTTTTTTTTCTTGCCTTAGTATTCCTTCTGGTCCTGTCACAATCTCTCCATGAAATCAGAGTAATGACTGTGGTGCAGAAGCTTTTCTGAGAAAGCCCCTTAGCATCCCATGAGGCTTAGGGGGAGAATTTGTACTCATACCAAGCCAGAAAAGAAAAGATGTAACAGGTGACTTCTTTCTCACATAAAGTCTGGTGTTAGGGGAGTCAAGTCAGCAAGAACAGGATATAGCATTTTTATTATTTCAGTTCAAGTACTTGCAAATTATTGGTGACTGCTGCTTGGAATTGTCCCAAATCTGAATGGGTGCTTTATAATAAAGTAGAAATGTAGTACAGGAAGAGTTATTAAATGGGGCATGGCAGAGGTATGGGTCCTTTGTTTGGATTGCACAGTTCACTTCAGTTTAATTAGCCACCAAAATTGCATTTCTTTGCATGGAGATTAAACTGTAAGATAAACAAAAATTAGCCCCTGCCAAGGGCTGCCAAAAGCTACCTACAATTCAGGATTTGGCAATGCATGATGATTCTGTATTCCACCCTTTGGGCTCCTGGAGAGGAAGGACATGGTCTGTGGGTTCTTCCCTGTACTGTTATGGGAGCAGAAATGCCAGGTGGCACAGAGCTGAGTCCCCTGCAGGGAATTCCTGATGGAAAGTTGTGAGGAGTTCAGTGGTGACACTTCCCAAGCTGGGATGGGAACCTGAGCACTGATGTTTGCATTAAAAAATCCTCTGGATCAAACTTCTCAGCCAGTCTCTGCAAGTTGTTTACTGAGGGCTTTTGGGGTCTGCATGTTGGCTGACAACCCTTTCATTTTGGTCCTGTTGTTTGTACTTTATCAGAGCAATCTGTGGGAAAATTCAGAATTATCAATAATCCACAATTAAGACGTTTGGTGATTAACTTGCGATTTTATTTTGTGACTTTGCTGTCTGTCTGGTGAGGAACATCCTCTGTATTTAAGGAGTTTTTCTGAGGGCCATCACGTAATATGGCCTTTTAAAATTTCCATATATAAACATTTATAAGCCCAAATAATGGATAAGGAATGACTGTGCTGGTGTCTGCAGTCAGTGTCCTAAATTCACTTGAATTGTCAGGTTAGCTGAATACACAGGTGCTGTCTTACAAATCTTCTACTCAGACATTTCATTACATGCCCTTCAAATGTACAGGGAGATGATGAGCAAGGATTTTAGTGTTACCTGAACTCTCTTCATGCACAGCAGCAATTGACTGATGCACTTTTTTCCTACCATTACATACACAAAGGAGCAACACTTACTTTCCTTTTTCAGAGTGTATTGAAAAGCATTTTTTTTGTGGCTTAAGACAGCTACTTTTATACAAGTTTTCCCTGTAGCCTCAGAATTTTGATGGAATCTTCCGGGATGTGCTGTGGATTTAATCTTACCAACACTGAATTTACTCCAGCCAAAGGTGTTTTCAAATCAAAAGCAAATACATATCTAAGAAAAGTGCCTCACTTACAGTTCCTTCCTCAATTAAAAAGCATATTCAAGAATTCCTTTACTGAGATTCTCAATCTTTTGATGGTAGGGGAATGGATGTATTTACTACAGAAGTCATAGCTGAAATTCCAAGACTGTATTTGCTTTTTATTGTCCAGAATTTTAATAATGATGGAGATCAATCAGAGAAAGCCCAAAATTTCTGGCAGACTTCCTTGGCATCATTTTGTCTGGAAAATGGCTCATAAAAATTCATTTATTTCCAATACTGCCTGATGTGATAGAAAAAACCCACATAAAGCCCTTATCCTCAGATGTTTGTTATATATCTGGTTAAGAAAGTCTTACAGTTCTCATGGTTGTTGTTCATTATTTTAACCTCAACACAGAAATCAGTTAACAAAGAACAGTAACTTTTTTTTCATACTTTTATTCAGAAAAGGAAACAAATTATCTCCCTCATTTACATTTATATTTAATCCATGAGGCATCTTTTTTTTCTTTTTTTTTTCCTTTGTTTTTCTTTTTTTTCTTTTCTTTTTTTTTTTTTTTTTTCCTGAGGAGTACAGAACAGATTTGTGTCCAGAAAGATAGTTTATCAGGGTCTGCCTTTGAAGGCCTATTAATTAAAATGTGGATATTTGCCTTCCTGGATCTGTTTAAATATGCCTTAAATATGTCTTTGCCTGAAGATTTACACTTTTGCTTTTATACAAATAGCGTTAAAAAATAATAAAAATAATCATTTGTAAGACCATTTTTTGTGGTAAAGGAAATTATTTTTAACTACTAGCAACGTAGGAACAATCAAATTTTGTAACTTCTCCCTGTTAATGCTTTTTAGCAATTTCATAACACTGAAGAGAATTGTATTAGTAAAATGCATTGTTGGATTTTCTTTATTCATTTTCAGTGACGGATCTGGATGTAGAAGTCCTTAATATGTCAAGCTCCTTCGAAACCAGGTGCATGCTTTTGCTGAAAAGATTCATGATGCCAAGCACTGAGGAGTAGGATCATGTCAAAAAAATCCCAAAGTCAGCAGGAAATTCTTTTCTAGTTAGAGGGCCTGCACAAAGCTCAACATTTCAATAGTGCCTCATTTAACTCAGGATACAAATGAGGATTAAATACTGCCTAGGACTACACGTAGAGCTTGCAAAGTCCAAGAAGAGGGTGAAACTGAAAAAAGAGATTTTATATAGGCACAAAATAGAAGCTGGGAGTAAGTTCCCTAACATAAGGATAAAAAAAAAGGTGGCAAAATTCGTTAAAAGCAGCTCCCTTTCTGTATGTTTAAACATGCTGGTTAATATTCCAGCCTGACTGAAGTCAGGAACAACCCCACTGACATCAGTGGAGCCAGGATTTCACTCCCTGGCTGAGGGAAGCTGTAGATCTTCTTTATTTCTGTCTTTCTTTAGAACTCAGGCTACAAGGAGCTATTTACTTTCCATTTGACTTTGCCCTTAGGAGATCTGCTTTTCCTTTCAGTAGGTGGAGATCAGTCCCTTCCTGGCAAGGAGCTGGGAGCTTCCCTTGTGTGTGTCTGTGCGTGGAGGTGCTCAGGAGAAACGGTGACTTTTCCTTCTACCCTCTGTGATTATGTCAAGGGAAGATGTTTATAAATGAGTCATTTTTTATTTGGGGTTTTTTTGAGGATGTGGTGCTCTGAATCAATATATCCATTTTAACATCAGTCACCACACCACAGATTGTTCTGCCAAGGGGCAGAGCCCAGCTGAAGGCACCAATGCCGGGAGCCCACGGTGGTCACTCTGTGCACAAGTCACAGGGAAAAGTGGTATGGGAAAAAAACTTGTTAGGTTTTGGTTAATTCATTATATTAGCAATTAAAAAAAATAATTTGTGAGGGTTAACCACTTCAAAGGGTCAAAGAACTCTCCGTTCCTTTAAAGGCAGTATTTACGCTATTATAAAAAATAAAATCTATGCTTTTCAAATGTGCCTTTGCTTAATTTTTTGGCCTTCTTGCTCTTTCCTTTTCCATCCCTTCTTGATCTTTCTTCTTCAAAATGGCAATTTTTTTTTTAATTCCTCATTTAACATTTGGGTTGTGCATGATATTGCCTTTCTGTTTAGGAAACACGAAGCAGTCAGAATTCCACAGCTGCAAAGTTACTGCTGTCTTGAGGCTGAGACAGAAGCAGACACAGAGCTTTAGTCTGTTTAAATGGAGATTAAAATTTTATGTAGCAATTAATGGTTAACTGGGGGTAAATGATCCAAAATTACCCAGCAGGGTCTTTGTTGAACAGAAACACTGCCTAATGTGCCTTGTTTACTAACAATCTGATGATGAGTGAGAAGACATTTCTTCTTGTATTCTATCAGGTCTGTGTAGAAGCCAGGATGTGCTCCTGTGGAACAGCTCAATAGAGACCTGATAAAGCTGTGCTAGTTGGAATAAGATGCAGCATTCAAAAAAGTCAGCTCCCCACTATCGTGACATCGGATGTGTGGAGAGCCAGACATTTGTTTATCGGTTTGATTACTCAGGACTTTCCTGTCCACAAAAGCAGTTTTCATTCACCTTCTGGACACCAAAAGCAGTGTAGGTGCTGGTTTAAAGCTGGAAGGTTGGGAATGAAACTCCCAGTTTGAGGAAGAATTTCTTTTGGAGCGCTGTCCTTGACTTTGAGTTTCAGGCTGAGAAGGATAAGTCCAGAGGCTGCGTCCTGGTGCTGCAGCAGTGGGAATGAAAGAAAACAAGGGAAAAAGCTGGGAAGTTGTGTCAGCAGGCTGCACTTCATGAAGGTGTAGAGAAGGAGAGAAGGGTGATTTTGTGAAATGCTCTTATAAGGAAACTTTCTGTTTGGGAAAGTTTGCATGAATGGATATTCATAACTTGAGATTATTGTAGATATCTGACTGTACTGCGGTTCAGACACCTTTCTAAGGCCATAATTGCCTATAAAGCCTATGGATATAATTATTGGTAAATGTTGTGAAGAGATGAGTTTTGCCAGAAAGTGGTCCAGATCGCCTAAGTCAAATGCTTTTATTTAGAAATGGTGATAAGCTAGTTGTCACTTACTATTTCCTCTAAACAGGTGGTATTTTCTTCCCCTTAGAAGCTTAAATACAGTCCTGTGACTTTAGTGCAGCATAAGAAATAGTAGAATTTCCCCTCCAACACACACTTTCCACAGCAATCCAAAGTTATCCACAATAAAAGACTCCAAGCAAGTAAGAGTAGGAGTTAAGTCATCTGCTATGCATTAAATGTACAAATACTGAAAATTAAAATCCTATTTGCAGCATGCATCCCAAAAGGATTAAAGATTGTTCTGTAAGGAAGAGTGGGAAGGCAAATGTCTCTCAATGCATTTTATATATGCTACCTGTGACAAGTGTTTCACAGACTTGAGGAATGGAAGGGAAAAGAATCCTGGAGGGGGGAAGCAAATTGCGGCTTGGTTTTCAGTACTTGTAGGTCTACTTAAAAATTAAAATGGGGAATATACAATAAGCACTTCAGCTTATGTGATAATAACTACCAGAAATTTTCTGTAAAAAATTAGGCTCATAATGTGCAAAAGTATCCTGAAAATCCTGGGAAGAAAATTGCAAATAGCCACTGATACAAAATCCGAGCGTGGGCAGATTACACTGCAAGGCGACGAGCCATTTTGCATTTGCTGGCAGGAGCTGGCATCTGTTTTTAGATGTAACATCCTCAGTGTAGCTGAAGAGCCTCTCAGAAAGAACGTTGCTGGGAAGAGCTCCAAGCGAAGACAAAGCCAGGTTTGCAAGATGTGGAAGTGAGCTGGTGTTAGACTTCCACCACTCAACAAGACCTGCTCCGTGTGGAGTGAGCTCAGCGAGGTGCAGAGCTGGCTCAGATTTGGCAGAAACGAGAGTCACTTGAGTTTGAGATTGTCATGATCTTTTCCAAATAGCTCATTATGTTTGCAGCTTACAGGTGGGCTGGATGATAATCTTTTGGTCTTTATTATACCTTATTGGATGACTGGGATTTTCCCCTGATGTTCCTCAGCTTGACTGCATATGACAGTTCTGGCATTGTCTTGGGGAAGTCGAGAACTGGCAGAGGAGTGCCTGAGCTAAGGAATCAGAACTCGTTCTACATGGTGCCTTTACTGACACCATGCTGTTAAACAGCTCAGAAAGACAAGATAACACTTCCTTTTTTTTTGGCCTTGTTGCCTTGATCCAGTACTCACATGCTGAGGTGGGACTGTCAGAGCCCTGACAGCTGGCATGATGACACACATACACACATCTCTAGAGCTTATTTTTCAAACTAACTCCTCAAAGGGCTCGAGGATGTGAATGACAGTGTCTGCCAGGCTCCACTGTACCTGAGTCAGCACCAGCTGCCTCCAGCCAGAGAGCTATCCATGACTGTTTATTCTTCCACAGGCTCTGCTACATGCAGTGTGTGCTTCACCTTGTGCCTGTGCCCTGGGAGAGCCAGCTCATGAAAAGGCAGTTTGGAATAAAATGGAGTAGTGTATTTATAGTTGCTGAGTATTCAGCTGGTTATCAAGCTGTCTTAATCCTTGAGAGGTATTTCAGTAAGATGACTCTTTGGAACGATCTTGTTTAAACAATGCATCATTCATACAGATGCAGAAGGTGTGTGGAAGCCACCTCTCTAATCACACTGGAGTCAGCAGCCACTTACAGCAACGGCAGAGTACAGACAAGGTCCTCCCTGACACTCACAAACAATTCCCTCCTTTGGCAAATGGTTTTATTTTAACATGTCCAGGAAGTCATGGCCAGCTGTGTGTCAGCTGCTGAAGGCCTTGGCACGCACAACCCAGGCCTTGGAATATTTAGTAGGTGAGTGAAAAGAAACCACGAGTGGTGCTGTTAAAAAGTCACACACATGCTAGGAGCTATTTTCTGCTTTTAGCATCACTACTGTTCATGGGAAACTTTTTCTGGGATCATGGCATTTAGAATCAGAAGAAATTGTGGGAATATTTTCTGTGGGAAGGGTGATACTGAAATTCTAGCAAGCACATCACTGACCTGGAGCTCAGACATTCCTGTGGGTATTTGTGATTAATCAGCTGGTGCAGTTTTTCTTTGGGAGAGGTGGTTTTGATGGTGCCTGTTGTATCTAACACCCAGTGTCCTCCAGCTTTTACAGAGCTTTCAGTATGTTTGATTTGAAAGCCTGGCTGTGCTGTGACCTTAATCTTTGATACTTCTATAAGCTTCCACAAATGCAGTTTCAGCATATTTATTTTTCTGGCTGACACACACTAGTAAAATACAACAATCCTTTCAGGAATTTTGATTTTCTTGGGGGTTTTTGCAGCCTTTTCTTGCACAGTAAGAAGAACCCCTCCCTTTTCTTTTCCTCCTGGACTTCGTCTGGCAAGGTCTAAAGGGAGGCATGTTTCATGAAAATAAGATTTTTGCCATTATAGTAATTAAGAAGAGACTGTAACTGAAAAGCAATGATCAGTTTGTTCATTGCAGTGAAAGGGGACTGAGACTCCTACACTCAGACTTCAGTGTCCAAACAGTAAAAAACAGTTTAGAATGTCAGGCTTTACAGGAAAAAAACAAATTTGTGTTAATAACTTTTCATATCCTTGTGAAGCACTGGTATCTTTTCTTATGAAACTAACATCTTGAATGTAATAGCTCCTTTTTATCCTATGCCTTGTGATGGAGGCAGGTTGTAATTGCTGTGTGGTGGGACTTTACTAAAGTAAATCCACTGTATCTTGTATGCCACTTACTTTTATTCTAAATGCATCTCCAAAGAGTACTTTTTAAAAAAAAAGTCACTTAAAAGCATGTGATCAATAATTCTTTGATTCTAACTGCCAGATACTGATTTAGGTAGTTATTTTTATCTAAAACTCTTCAAACTGCCCATACAACCTAGAAAAATGGTGTTTGTGATCGGGGAGTTTCACCTTGGAAAATAAAAAGGAGTCTACAACAATACTGGAAACACATTTGCTGAGCTGCAAGAATTCTTTCCTGGCTATAGACTGTCCATAAAGAAAGTATCTAATTGTTCTAGACACACTTTGGAAACTTTCCCAGAGGAGTAATAGATAAGTTAACGGAGCACTTTTTAATTTTGCAAAGTGCACTCTTCCTTATAATTTACTTAATATAGAAATTTAATGTACTGCAGTTTACTGAACAAATTACATTTAAAGTATTTCAGAGTTAGGTTGAAAGCTCTGCTTTGGTAGCCAGTTGGACTTTATTATTTGATTATCCAGATAAGGACAAGCAGTAACAAAGTTCTCTGTCTTAAGTGGTTCCAGGGATTATCTCTCAACCATTACCACTGTTAAATGCAGATTTTAAATTCCCAGGAAAAAAACCCACAAAACAAAACAAAACAAAACAAAACAAAACAAAACAGATACAGTAGTGCTTTCCTGCCTGTGTACTAGTTAAAGTTAGTTTTCATTTGACCTAAGTCTAGAGGATTTTATATCTGTTCCATAAAAGCTTTCATAAATGAACTATAACTTCATTAAATAAAACCCTAAAGTAATAGGAATATACAAGGATGCTAGAAATCCATATAGGCAGAACCAAATGCCCTCTTTGTGTGTTACTGCAGCCCGGCTAACTGAGGTTCTTTTCCTCTGTTATTTATTTGCCTGAAACATGACAAAATGCACAATCCTGGATTAGAAGTAGCAGCATATATTTTCATTAAGCCATTGCCACAGATCCATGATTCATCATGAGTGATACTTCTGTCCTGCCCTCCTGTAGGGCAATCATGTAATGTAACCCCCTCCCCCCTCCATTTGTTTTTAAAATTATGTTAGGGTTTTGTTATCAGACAACAGGTCAAATGAGTGTTTGTACTTGGAATGACATAGACTGTGGCATAAATTATCCCAGGC
This sequence comes from Petroica traversi, assembly GCA_025920805.1. Lineage (NCBI taxonomy): Eukaryota > Metazoa > Chordata > Aves > Passeriformes > Petroicidae > Petroica > Petroica traversi. Next base: position 6,623,407 of record JAHLSL010000008.1, read on the forward strand.
TCCAAAGCAGCTCATTAAAAAATTTTCTCTGTTACATGATGGAGCTGTACCCATCTTCAGTGTCAGAAGTAGAATTGTGATAAAAAATCCTTTTCATTGAGGTTTTTGCCCTGGGATGGGCACACAGATCACTTGGCGGAGAAAATTCTTTAAACTTTAGGAGAAGCTGATGAAGAGAGCAGAATTCAGAGCTGTTCTTGAAAATCTTAGTGACTGAGGAGATGCACTGCTGTGTAATTCGCTGTTTAAATTTTCCCATGAATGGTTTGTCTACCAGGAGGAGTTGTAGGAAGACAGGGCACCAAAGAAAAGGAACTATCCCTGAGCCTTCTGGTGTCTGCTGCTGGTGTGTTCTGCAGATGGGAGTCTGAAGAACTTGATGACATGTGGGAGAGGGTGGGATGAGGGAAATACATGGCAGCAGGCTACAGCACCAGACATCAATGAAACCAGGCCATCACATTAAGCATAGAACAATTTTCTAGTCAGATTGCCAGGCAGTTCACAGATTCTGCAATGAAGTGGAGTCTGAGAATCATCAAGCTGAAGAGTGGCTCAGACATTCCCTCCTGGGAACTTCCAAAAAAGCCTGCACTACAATGACAATGCCACCAAATATCACCTGCTCTCCAAGGGTCTCACCAGTACTGTTCCTCTGTTTAGTTTCAGCAGTTCACTGATGGGTAACCCAATGATCTTGGCTTAACGCAGAGCCAGTCTGGGTGACAGGAATGTTTCTGCCACTGAAATATGAAAGGGTTGTCTAGTGCCTCATGTCTTCCCTGTGCATGTGTTCCTCCATGCAAGACATGGGGTCTCTGAAGGAACTTTAGTAGACATCCTTTCCTGTGGTGTATCAGAAAATTCTAGTGATGAGATCTATTGCATGCTGCTGTGTTCCAGGGGGGAAAAAAGATAAACAAATGTTCCCCATCAACAAAAAATGAACAATATTGTTAAGGCAACCACTCTTCCGAATCCTTGCTCCAATCCCTGTTGTACTAATGGAAGGTGTTCAACTCAGTTGATATTTTAGGCAGCCTTTGATATATTTCCTTATGAATACCCTCAGAAGTCAAAGCTTGGGGCTGGATGGTAATTGACTTTTTTTATCAAGGAAATTAAGTGAAAGAGAATTCACTATTAGACAGCCTATTGCATTCTTGAAGAAGAAAGGAGTTGTCAAATTGGGCCCAGGGAGGATTTGTCACTCCTACAACTCTTTTACCATCTGGGAAAACAGAGAAGAAATGGCTAAGAATTGGACAATCATTATTATTACTATTTTTCTGATGAAAACCTGTGGAATTGTTAAAGTGAAGAAAGTCAAGTAGTTTCCTGGCTGATAGAGAAATGTAGCTTGTGTATTAATAAAGATTCCAAATGTAAGTGATCATGGAAGCAGGTAGGCAGGATTTTCTCAGGGTCTGGGGAGTGCTGCTGTCTGTGGATAGACTGATGATACATCTCAGAGTTTGAATAGCTCTTTGGTGTGAGACTTGATGGCTGGAGATGAAAAATGAAGTTTGCTTCATCTGGCATATAGCCTCAAGATAATATCAGAAAAATATTTTATGCTTCTGCTTCTTTGAAAAAAGTATATGTGCCTTTCACTTTTAGTGAAAACACATAAATGGATAAATGGGTAAATGGCCTCATGAGATTAACGTTCAATTAATGGATGATTTCTGCTATACAAAGATTTTTATTAGCATTGTGATTACTGAGAATAATTAGTCATAGAAGTCTACACTATCATCAAGCTGAAGAACATGACTGGATCTAATTAAAGCTAATGTGAAGAATTGGGTATTGCATTTTGACTAGGATGGCAATGCAAAATCCCATGCTCCTGTGAAGCATGAGCTTCAGTGACATCCTGTGGTCAGGACTCACTTTGTTGATTTGGAAGAAGGCATTTTCAAAACCTGGGGATGAAGACATCCTGCTTTCTGAAAATCAAAGTGAGGCTTGAGCGTGTGTGGTGATGGCACCTGGTCCACAGTGACCTCCTGGGAACCTCAGGGTGACAAACCCAGTTTCCTTCTGGGTCATGAGGTGGTTCTTCCATTCAAGGAGAAACAAAAGCTCTTCTTCAACACCAGGGATTGGCCAGCTGGAGAAAAGCAGCAGTCTCTGTTCTAATAGTTCCTTAAAAATGTGATTTTATCATTGGAATGCTGGAAGTAATTTCTGCCTACAGTTGTGGATGGAGATAGAAACATAGTTAGTTACAGCAAGTTGTTATTATTCACAGGCATGAAGAAGATATTTAAGGTAAAGATCATCATTAATTTCCCTGTAATGACTAATGCTTTATATTCCCAGAGGCCTACCCCTTCTTTGATGAAATACCTGCCAAGCTTTGTCTCACACAGGGTTTCCTGCCTTCTCAATGAAACTCTGCTTGTACATCTTTCAGGGAGAAAAAAATCTGGTGATGCTGATACAACACACATGAAGTTGCTCTAACAGAAGTGAGATGGGAAGGTACACAGATCATTCAGATAAAATTACTGAACACAACTGAAATAAAACTTTTTTTCTAGGTTAAAGGCTTAAGTCAGAGTCTTGCTGTATTTTTACCTCTATTTTTTACCTCTAGCAAAATGTTGTAAGAGACAGTCTCCTGCCTCTTGGGAAGTAATAAGTAATATTCTTGGGGAATTATCTCACAAATAAGACAGTATGTAGATTAAGTGAGCAGATGGAATTTTTGTTTAAAAACTCACAATTCAAGCCATTAACCCCAATGAATTTGACTACAAGGAAAAGGAAATTCCTATATCTCAATTATGGAGACAGAAAAATAATAATTTTCAAGAACTGACTTAGTGTTTGTGGCTTCTTTCAAAATTTTTTCCTTTGATGTGCATGTAGTTGATACAAACTATCAATTGGTTTGTAGGTGAATAGTGGAAGTCATTTAATGAAAGCAGCTTTAATAGTCTTCCAAAGACAATCACATATACATTCAAAGAGGGTTTACTTCTACCTTTCTTTAACTTTTACAGGAACATTTTTCTTTACATTTCGAGAATACAATGCTGGGACTGGCAATTTGAAGGAATTTTCTATCATTTTGTGTAGGTTGCTACTGCTGCTGGGTGTTAGCAAGTGCATCTCTAATACGCGCTTAGAAGTTTTGAGAAACAGAATTTTTAAACATTTTGTCTCTTTTCTAAACAACAATTGTTGCCATCAGCTATTTTTTTCTCCCATGCTTTTCTCACAGATCTCCAAGAAAGAAAATTAATATTTTCAACTTCTGTGTATGAAGACAGAAAGGTCTGAAGGACAGACTTGAATATCTAGAAATACCACTCATCTCATGACTATTTGGTATTAAAATCTACGTGAAAGTGGTGGAATGCAGGGTGAACAGATTTGAAAGCTCACAACCCAGCAAATTCTAAAAATCTGCTTGCTCTTTGTTTAGATGGAAATTTCAGAGACTTGATAACACATCAACTGCGAGATAAGCTGGAGGTGTGAAACAGCTCAGTCTCTCTGCCTCCTTTTCTTTTTTTGTTACAACTCCTCCTTATTTTATTCAGGTGCATTTGCAGTCAGAAGACTCTTATCATATGTGTGCTTATAGTTGAAAATGACACACCTGCCCAGTATCTATGGTAACAAAGGCTCTCTTCTATCTCAGACTTCTTGGTGCTCTTTTCTGCCTTTTCATCCTCTGGAAGAATAGATAATAAAAATTATTTCTGACGGTTTGTTTTAATTTCTATTGCCATTTGTAAATTTTCTGTAATAATCCAAGTATCTTGTCACTATAAGCTTTTCTCCTTGATTATGGAGGATTGGTCTTTTGTGCTGATGCATGGTTTTTGTTTTTCTCCATGGGAATGTGATTAAAAATGCAAGAAATGGTAAAATGAACATTGTCTTTTTAGAATAGAATGCCGATGAGAGACTTATGTATAACAAGTAGAATACCTATAACTGCATCAAAGAATTCTGTTTCTAACATAAGAAACTGCAGATCTACAGGGAAATTACTTTAATCAAAATGATAAATAAACTCTAGTCTATTTTTTATTATGGATAACTGATCCAATGTACTAAGTTCTTTTCTGCTGTTGATGAAAAGGCAGCTCAGTATCAGTTAGCTTGGGTAACTCTGCAGTGAATCAATACTTCACAGAAAATAATTGGATTAATAACTTTCTCTTTATTAATAAACCCTGACAATTAAAAAAAAAAAAGAAAACACAAGGTCTGTTTTTCCTCTTAAACCTCTCACTCTTTCCAGACTTATAAGTACAGCCAGTATTAGCTAAAGGAAAGGGCTTCAGTACCATCTGTTTTTCCTTGTTCTGAGATTCTTTCAGTGAAATCAGAAGACAGCCTGAGCATATTTTGAGTTTAAGTGGTATTGTTTGTACGTTCTTTTAAATCAAGGTGAAGAGACAAGTCCCCCTGTGGAGTTCAAGAATCACTTAGCAAACCAGATCCTTGTCAGAAAACATAACAATATTCTTTCTTTATAGTGCACTCTATTCAAGGCTGCCTTTCATACGACTACCCATGACATAAGGCTGCTATTCTTCAGTTCCTCCTGCTCTTCTATTTCTCATTTGACAAGCACCTTCCAACAAGTGCAAAACCCTTCACTTCCAAGAACAGGCTTTCTATTAAAATGTGATGTAATTCTCACTATGTCCTACTTACAAAACCTCCCAGGCCTAATATACTTCCCAAAGGTCTGTGGGTCAGATTTTGTCCCCAGGAACATCCATGTAAATCTCAGTGCGTTCACTGGAGCTACTATAGGTTTACACTCATGCATAATTCCTTAACCACTGCATCATTTTAAGATGGTTGCTAGGAATGTGATAATTTACTGTTTTGTTCTCATTACAGCTCATCAAATTTGGATATAGAATATGCTGGGATTTCTGTGAGGGCTTAAGGAGAGAAACAAAATTACCGAAATACATGTTTTAATCTGAGCCTGTAAAGATTTTTGCAAATGAAGGTGAATAACTTGGATATAGCTAAGAAAAAAAAATGTGCAAGGATTTAAAGATTGATATGGTAGAAACAACTGACTTGGGAGAATAAAGTTTTTGCAGCAGTTTCTTGAACAGCTCTGATGTGAGCAAGGCATAAACATTCCGAAATGACCTAATAAGGGCTGTTGTGACATTAGAAATGCAAAATAATGTTGAGAGGATTCACATCTGCGAAAACCCATTAACCTAGTGGTTGAAACACTCAGCTCAGTGGTGGAAAGAAAATTTGGATTCTGTTCCCTGTTTGACTATAAGGCAGTGGCCACATCCAGTGGAGATTTTCCTGAGATTCCCCCAAGTTCTAGGACCAATGGATTTCAATTAGTTACTTTCATAAGGCTAAAGAAAACTACTTTGAAAAATCAGAATTGCTAACCTGATACCATTTTTGATCAGCTGTCTGGAAGGGAAATCAGTTATTTTCACATCTCTGTTGCACAAATGATGTCTTTTATTTCTCTCCTACCAGCTCAGCCTTCCTCACTGCAGTTTGTTTGCCAGGCGTGTGCAGTGACTGTGGGGAAGGACTTGGGGTGGGCTGTGCCTGAGTGGGGCTGGGGAAGCTTGGACACCTCTCTGCTGAAGGGAATCCATTGCTGGCAGAGAGAAGTGAGAGTTGTCACCATGTCAAGGCTGGAGCTCTGGCTCAGGGGATGCTGCTCCTCTCTCCCTGGCGAGAAATTTACCTCACACAGAGGTTGTTGAAGGCAGAATGGGTGAGGCAGGGAGAGGAAATTTTGTGTGCCACCTATGGGAAAAACTCTCTTTTCTTCTGTGCAGCCTGTTCTTTGGATGTGACCAACACTGATTACCACCTGATGCTTAATGTCTGGAATTTGCTGACCTTTGAATGGTCAGCCTTCATGTGTAGGTTGACCTTCAGGGCTGAAGAGCAGAGGTTTGTGCATTTGGTTGTAGGTGAATGTGATATGTACCTATATAAAAATATGGAGAAAACAGAAAGTGCATATTATCACTCTCTAATTTCTACTTTTGTGCTACAGAGTCCATGGAGGGTAGTGATAGCAGGGAGCAGAGGTCGAAAATATTAATAGGATCATTTAATGTTCTAAAAGAATTCTGTTTTTCAAGGTTATTCTAATATCCTAGTCAATAGTAATATCATCACAGTGTCTTCACGTAATCAAGTTATGCTTAATAAAATATAGTGCTGAATTCTCAAAATTAAAATGAAGATGGAATAGGAGGGGAAGATTGTGATAAAGAAAGTTGTCATCATCATTTTATCAAATAACTTCTCCTGAACAATAGTGAAGCTCCACAGAGGTTCAGTGGCCTTGTGCACAGAGGTCACCCAGAGATAACATGTCCTTCCCTGTCACTGTTCCAATTGTCCAATTGTTCCCATTTTCTTACAGACCTGGCAAGCATTTTAGAATCCATGGGATTTCTCCAGGGAGAGAAAAATTCTCTTTATTCAAAGTACAGGACCATAGAATAGCCCAGTTTGGAAGGGAGTCTGGTGGGAACCAGTGAGTTTAGATGAGATGATTTAACACCCTGACCTATTGTGTCTTGAACACTTCCGGGGAGGGGGACTCTACCATGTCCCTGGGGAGGAAATGAAACATGAAGAGCTATCCAGTTTCCCCCAGCTCTGAAAACTGGGTGTAAATACTCTCCCCTGGAAATGCTGTTTGGGGGAAATTCCTCCTTTGTTACTTAGCCACTTTCTGCATTCAAGCAAGGCAGCAATCCACATGGAAATCTGTAAAGAAGATGAAAATGAGTAGGGAAGGAGCCAAAGGCTGGGAGAACAAAGGAAATTATTATTTCTAAGGGGAAGAGAATGTGATTGCTCAGGAAGTAATTACACTTGTTACTTAATAAATAGTGTTCCTTCTATTTATTATGTAGCTAGAACTTGTTTGGTGTCTATGAGGAAATAATTGATTTGACTTTTAACACACACTTAATGAGTTATAGAATAGCTTAGAAATCTTCACACTGTGAATGGAATTGTTTTCACAGCTGATTTGTGAAATTCATGAAGATGGGCCTGGAGTTCAAACCCAAAAGTGAGCTCCTCCCACATCAAAAGTTTATTTGGATCATTCCTCATGCTCAGCCCACTTGTAGCAATGGGGTTGAACCTCCAAGATTAAATTCTTCCTTCTGAACTTAAGGGTGTTTGAGCCTGAGGTGCTGTTGTAAGGTTCCCTTGGAAATTTTGCTTTACACAAGTGGTTTCATGGTGATTGGCAATCTCACATCCTATCAAACAGGAGAAAATGAGGGTCCTCCCACTGCAGTTTGGTTCACACTAAATTTCTGATAGATGCACTCAGAGCCATGAATTTGAGCATCACTCTATGATTTTATCTTGGTTTATTAACATGCAAAAGCACATAGAGTGGTTATTTTATTTTTTTAAATTTTTTGGAAAATCCAACATGCACTGAGTACTTTTGCTGCATTTCTACTCCACTTTCAGCCTTGTCACTTTAAAAAGAAGGGGTAAAAAATGTCACTTTTGCAGCCTCAAGGGCATAAAACTTGCTGGAGAGAAACGTGACTGTGGTCAGTTACCAGATTGTGAGTAAATGCTGATTCATTCAAAAGTAAAAGAAAATAATATTTTCTCCTTAACTTCAAACATGAGGGAAAAACTGGATATGGAGACTTTAAAGTAAAGGGGGCTTTTTTTTATTCCCCCACCCCCATCTGATCAAGGCTGATTTGTAACTGATAGTCTGTAAATTTTGGGAAATATCTTTAAAGACTGAGGTTGCTTTTGCAGCATTTGATAAGAGCCTCTGTGGCAAACAGATAAATGAGAAAATTATTTTTTCTATCTCGATTGAGTCTTAATATGTTGCACAATTTCATAGATGTAACACATCTCTATAAGTAAATGCTTTTAATCATGAGACCAGATTGTGCCAATAAAAGGAAACCCCTTTTTAATGGAATTTATAGATTGAAACATTGAGGGTTTTGTTCCCTTCATTTTAAATGAAGCCAAACATAATCCAAGGGTGGGATGCAGAGAGTTGAAGAGACTGATGGAAAGAATCAGTGTTCCAGCTACTATAAGTACCATAAATAATATTTTTACCTGCTTCCTGTGATTTTGCTTTATTGTTGTAGCACTCAAGGACCTGCAGAGCATTGTGCCCGGACTGCCCAGACACAGGGTAGGGACAGCTCACATTTTCTGTCTCCAGAGGTTGGGGTTATCCAGTCAGTGGGAACAAATGCCATAGATTTGCACCACACATTTGCAGCAGTGGAGGGCATTCAACATTTGCAGCCAGCTTGGGAAATAATGGACTTGTACATCATTTGAAATCTCAAATCAGCCTGATATTTTTTGTAAAACTACATGATTCCATTAAATATTTTAGGTTTCATCAGAGTTATGGGGTACATATATCACAGTGGAGGCTAGGCAATAATTTAAAATGCAAAAGCAAAGCTACTACTCGTGCTCACAATCTCAATATATCACCCTTCTGTAACTGTTTTTTTCTTAGGAATTACCAAAATATTCTTTTGGGTAGGATGAGGGCCAGAAAGGAATGCAGTAGTCCAGCTGGTGGGTAACAGATAACAAGATCATAAAAATTAAAGTTATACTTCAGGTAATTAGAAAGTTTGCTTATTCTATCATTAATTGTGCAGCTGTTTAATTTAAATATAATCTGATTCAAAGTGTTAAAGTTTACTCCAAGCTGAATGTTACTGTTTTCCCTGCAGTCTGCAGCATTTTGCCAGGGAAATATAAAATCTGGAAATAAAAGGAAAACAGTATTTTTTGTTTGCAAAATTACATGTTATGCCTATCTATAATTTTTTTTTTAATAAAAGGAACTTGAAGTAATGTAATTATTTCTACTGGGAAAACCTCTCAGGAGCAAGTTGTACACAGTAATTATGATTTTAGACTGAGCTGACATCTTTACTAAAGTTCTGTGTTATCTTACCCTATATTAAGTATGTTCAGGTTTTGAAGTGGGTGTTTCAAATGTCTTCTCTTAATTATCACTGTGTAACTGAAGAGAAGTACAAACTCACAGCCCCATAAATGTGAAGACTGTTTTGATTTGGTTTGTTTTGATATTGTTTTTCACATATAAATCATATGGGCACATCTGCGACTGAAATGGAGTTAAGCCTCCTGGTGTTATCTTATTTCTTAATTGTAGGCTCTCATTTTCTGGGGAGAGTGTTGACTTGGTCCTTCCCTTATCCTGCCCTCCTCTGCTGTTTACTTGCTTATTTACTGGCAAAGCTGCTTATATTTTAAACCTATCTAGGCAGAGCAAGCTTTAAAAATGCATGTCAGATTCGTTTTAATTCAGAAACTATTTTCTTTAGCAGTACATGTAGGCTTGCTCCAATTTTTTATTTCCTTTCTTCCTATTTCACACTAGAGTCATAGAAATGCCTCCTCCAGATAACAGAAGGAGGCAGGTGTTATTGAGAATAGGGGTTTTTTTTTGTGAAAAAGTGGAACCATTATTAAAAATACTCTCAGATAAATGTCAGTCTTTATACTTCCTGATATTTAACACACATTTCAGATTTTTCCACTTGTGTATCTCCGGTGCGAGGAGCTCTTTGAAACGAGGCAGTCAGATGCAAACCAGAGCTGCTTCTGCTGGGATGCTGCTGGTCCTGAAGTCCCAGGCTGAGAAAGCCTTGCAGGATTTTGGATCTAAGCTCGTATTTTTCACCTGGCTGCAGTGTTATTAGGGATAAAGCCCTGTTGCTCTGCCTGTGGTCAGGGGCTCTTTCACCTTGGCAGTTTTTCGGAGCTTCCCACTTGATCATTGCACAGTCACCTGTGCCACTTCATTTGCAAATGCACTTCCAACCTTATGAAGTAGATACAGGTTTTTTTTCCACTGGAAGAAAGGCTGAAAATCAGTGTTTGAAGCAGGAGGGACTGATGAGATACGATAGCAACAGGAGAAAGCTGATGCATTGGCAATGAAGGTTCTCTTTCCTCTCCTTTTCTATCTTGTTTACCCATTGTCAGGGCTAAGTAACTGTCTTTATAAATAGCATTTCATTTGATGCTTGCAGCTTTCGGATATTAATTAGCTAAGAATAATTAACTAAGGGAAGACAGGTTAGTGCTGCCATTTCAGCTTTGCTGATGGAAAAGTGGAGTCCACAGAGGTTCCAAAAGGTGTCAGTGTCAGACTCAGGGCTGCAGGATGGGATCGAGCAGTGCTGGGCACTGCCCAGTGCCCCACCAGCCTCAGCTCCGTGTCTCAGATTTGGGAAAACATTTCCCCAGCCACAGTACCCTGATTAATCCAGTCCTGCTTGCTGTTACATGTGGGAACAGTGTCCCATAGTCCTGGTATCCTGTTCTGTGAGCTTTTTGAAGGTCGTCTTCGACATTTTCCACAGCTGTTAAGTCCTGTCACAGTTGTTTCGTGAGTAAGTAGAAAGTGTATTTTGCATCTCGTTAAATGTGCCAGATAAAACGGGGAAAAGAGAAATACAGGTGAGTTAAAAAGTAAAGGTTTAACCTTGCAGACAGTCTGAAGAGAACCTTCCAGATATGATAAATCCATGTCTTTAGATGATTTATGTTGCAGTTAGCTGTGCATCCAGGCAGAGAAAAATTAATAGAACAGAACCTGAAAGTTTTGGAAAACAAACAGGAGATAAAAGTATTTGGAAACTAGAAACTCTTCTTCACCACAACAGTAATTTTAAACAATTCAGACCTGGTAATCAAAAGGGTTATGAGAAGAAAAAGCAAATTCAGAAGACTCCAGACCTACAGAAACAGCAGGAATTTTCAGAGGTTTGAAAGGACCACTTTCCTCAAGTATTGCTGAATACGTTTCTAGATAAATTTATAATAAATGATGCACTTTGCTGAAATTTCTCTCAACTTATATATAGGACAAGTGGAAGAGTCAAATAAGAATAATCTCATCTGTGAGTTTCTGAATAACCTAAAAATATGCTCCTAGAGGATAAATAGAAATTTCAGAAATAGAAGTCAGAGTACAGTGCTTTCCGTTTTTGAGGCAGATGTCTGTGACACAGACACTAAATTCAGAGATCCATTCTGCCTGAGTTCAGAAACACATTAGGAGCTGTGTATCTGCTAGACCAACTGCAGCAAATTAGTAACAAAGAATTCTGTAATATGTTGGATACTGTGATTTTTTCCCATTTCCCCTTACAACTGCAAAGTTATTTAGTATTTATTTTTCTGTAATTTTACATTTAGAAACTCCAGATTATTTAGATTTATTCCTATCTGATTCTTTACAAGTTTTGATTTTTCAAATGTTTAAGGAAGTAAAAAAAAAAAAAAAGACTGGACAATGTGCAAAGAATTTTCTAGTTTACAGAGGTTTTATTTCTCCCTAGTAACATCCTCCTCCTTAATTTATTTACATTTTATATTTGTCTTTCTAATTGAAGTAGGTAAAAATTTAATCTAACATTTCCCTAATGGATAGAAATAATAGACTGGCATAATTGATTTTAAGCATTTAGATATATGCTTTGCATACAGCCTTCTCTTTAAGTAGCTGTGGTCACTCCATACAGTTTGCATTGTGAAGACCACAGTTTGAAACTCTTCTAATAATTGAAATACTTGAAATACTATTTCAATTGCAAGTTATTTTCATTATCTGATTTGTTTAATGTACTTTCCAGTGGGTCAGCTTGCCTGAAATTTTAGTCCTATTTTAAAGTTTTTATGAAAAAAAGAGATATGGTCCCAGGGACAACAGCATGGGTAAGATTTAATAAGAATTACCAAAGAATCACCAGTGAACAGTGGGGTTTACTCTTCCCCTCCTCTTGAACCCCAAAATTCTGTGGCTCAAACTGCCTCACTTCTCTTGTCTAGACAGAGTTTCACCTGGGTCTGTTCAGGGAGCTTTTCCTCAAGCCTCCTGGTACTTATAGCAATGAATCTCTGGAGCCTGCAGCCATACAGAATCTGCAATAGAAAGAATGAGACAGTAGGTATGGCCCTGGGAATTCCCCACTCTCTAAAGCAGGGAGTGTAAACCCTGGAGAAAACTCTTGTGGAGGCTCCTGCAAATGAATCCTACAGGCTTTGTGCCACTGCACTTAAAGCTCCTTTCCAGTGGGAATAGCACTGGAACTGGTGTTTTCACCCAGACTGGGTGAAAAAGTGTTTATTTAAGTGTTTATTTTGCTTAAAGTGTTTAAAGTGTTATTGTGCGCCCTTTTTCTTAGTAGCTCATGGAGCTGTTTCTATTTCATTGAATTTAATAGTTTGTTTTCATGCTGTGGTAGATGTGCCAAATAGTTCATTAAAAAGTATTTTAAAAAAAGTTGCTGGAGTTGAGGAAGCACTGTGGAAGCTTGATTCTTTATGGTTTGAAGAAATGTAAAGTTGTTTTTTTGACTGTAACGTAGAATTGCTGTATGTTTGTGCTAAAATTATCCACAGTGCAACAGTTAATAATAGTAACATCAGAGAGATAAAAAGTGCAGTTCACACGGTTTGGAGTTATCACCTCTACCTGTTTGTAGGAGGATATGACACTGTGCTGGATCATATTCTCTTCTTGTTAAAAAGTCACAAAGGAGGAATACTTTAATGTGGTCATTCTAGTTTTTTGTAAAGTGAAAGGATCCCAAAGTGCTTAAATGTCAAGATTGGGGAAAAAACAACAGACTGAGTTAACTGGATTAAACCCCAGACGGCAGCACCAAGACAGCTTTAATTTCAACCTCTTCTTTTAATGTTTCCCTTCTCCCTATGTCTGGATGGCTTTAGGAGAGTAACTTTAAGGTAACTTAGAAATGCGCCCAAGCCCTGACTTTTTGGATTAGAAGTTTTGCAGCACTGGACCACCCACCATGGGGCTGCCATTTACATCTCTGCATTGTTTTACAGATAGGAATAAACCTGTTTTTTCATTAATTAGCTAGTAAGCTTTTGTGGCAGGGACCAACTCATTGTTATGTCTCTGTACAATGCTGAATCCAATGGGATCATTGCTTATTATTCATATCAGAGGCAGCTTAAGACTGTCAGCAGCATAGGCAAAATTGAATTTTGCTGCCCCTGGGAGGGCTGGCATGGTGGGTGAGGTTTTTCCAGGGAATATGGCAGAGGGGTCATGGAGGGCTTTCAGTGTTGGGGGTGTCAATATGCTTGAAATGATTGTGAGATGTTTGGGGATGGATGCTGCAGAATAAATGATGTTAGCTCCTTTCTCCAGCTGGGGAAAAAATAATTAAAAGCTTGGTTGAAAGGGTATATTCTTCTCCATGGCTCCTGAGATTTCAAAACTACAATATGAAATTTTTTTAATACTTTTTCAGCCCTGTATATCTATTTGATTACTTTGAAGAAGGAAGTGAAAGTGTCTTAGAAAGTGTCTCAGAAAGTGTCTCGGGTAATATAAAAGGTAGAGTGTGACCCAACATTTTGAACTTTGATAGTGTGTTATCCTTTGCAGCTGACAATGCTGCTGTTCACTTACAGAGGCACCAGACTGGCTGCAGACTAACAGAAAACATGAATAAATATTTGCTTTAGTTATTGCAATATAATTGTTACTTGTAGGCATATAGCAGCAGCCCTAATAATTTTTTTTAAAATATTACTGATACCTCAGTTGATCAACCTTTAAAATATGAAAAGGGTGAGACATGGCCATGAGATAAATATCTGTATATCCTGCAGAAGTAAGGGTCTTAAAAATTTTCTATCTACAAAGCCTTTTTAGTTGAATATCAAGTGAAGATTGGTCAATTTTAATCTTATAATTCTGTGAGAATAAAAAGATGGTCATGACTCAGAGTTGGTTGAATGTTACTTAGGTTTCTGTCACAGTGCTTCAGAACTTTTCCCATTTCTGATGCTGTCTAAAATCTGATCTTTCTTCAGCTTTGAAATAATTCCTTAATTAATGGACAGGTTACACCATTATATTTTCTGTCAAAAATGCAACTCACCTGGAAATAAATCGTGGCAGAACTGAAAGGAAGGAAAAGGATTTATTCAGTAAAATGTATTTCATTTCTGAAAGCAACCATGGCCTATAGATTTCCATGCATACTTCTGGAGTCTTCAGCTAGGAAATTGCCAATATTGAAATCCTTTTCTTCTCCCTGACCTAAACTTTGCAGATTTTTTTGTCTGTTTTCATTTTCAAATACTTGAAGAGAAAAGACAGCTCATTCAGCAATGTGAAAAAAGGGCTTTATGAGTTTATTAAAGATGGATGTGAGAGTTTTAAAAATTCTCATAAATCTGATCTAGGTAACATATTCAAACTTCAAGTAGCTAAGCTTGATACCTGAAAACAGTAGAATTGCACATCTTGGGGAAAAATAAGAAGTAAAATGCTGTTTACCTGAATTATGTATTAGGAAGTTTTCTCCTTGTGTCTGCCCCAAGGTGCCACCCAGCAGGGTGAGGTCTCCTACCTCTCCTTGCATAGGAACCTTCCCAGTTCTGTGCAGCCCAAAGGGTGTGCTTCCTTTGGGCTTTGCTATCCACAAACTGCTGTTCCAGCTGGCCTCAGTATTTCAGTTGTCGTTCCTTGTTTGTTTTTTTGAACATGAGTCAGCACATCCCAAGCCCTGCACTTGTTCAAAATGGTGCCAGAGAACTCCTGGTGGAGTGGGGTAGGAGAACACCTCAGCTTCCAAGGTGCTGTAATTTATTTTGTCTTGCTAAGAGTCATTTGACATAGAAAATGTTCTCTTTCTGATATAAAAAAAGAATTTGCAGAGGGGTGGATAATGACAGAGAGAAGTTGGCCTTTTCCAAAGGCACCCACTATCTTCTTGGAAATTTGAGGATATGGTGTCAAGGGATTTCTGCTTCATAAACTTGTGAGGGAGAAGCATTTTAATTTCTAATTAATATATGGGGTATGTATGTTACACAGTATATAATCACAGGAAATTGGTAAATGTGAGCCTTTGGCCTGGCTGGAGCATATTAATGAGTTAGAGGGAAAACATGCTGTACTTTAAATTTTGGAGAAATGGAAATAAATTTGGCTTTGACATTCATATGGTTTCCTTGAAAGATTGTCATGCACTATTTTGTGCATAAATATCTTGAGGATTGGTAAGTGGTTTACTTTTTGTTTTGAAAATTCCTTTTAAAAACTAATTTTTGCTGTGGATATTAATTATCAGTATTTAATAGATCCCATGCGTGAAGAAGAATATGCTTCTTCTTTTATTCTCTCCTTCCCTCTAAGTTTATTATGTAATATGGGCAGATATCCATACATAAGATATTTTTATCATGCAGCTACCAATAAAAGTTGTGCATTTTTACAAGCTGGAAAATAACAATATTAGAATCATGCTATAAAATGATAAAAAAGGTATCACGCCACTTTTATATATATACACATATCTGGATAGTCTTGGTAAAAGAAAAACAAATGAATGCATTGGAAGTAAAGTAATATTTAATTTAATATGGCTCCAACTTTTCTGTTGAGAAGGTGATTCTCTTGATAGTGAGATTTAAACTCTTAGCTCTATGGCTTTGGACATTGCCTTCTATTTGGCAAATAGAGAAATTTCAGAGTAAACAGCTACAAGCAAGCAAATGTTGTAGACAAACTCGGTTGCTACTGCAGTTCTTCTGTGTAAAAGCTTCTGAGATATGATTAAAGTTGAAACCTAAATGGAGATAAAACAAATAGGCCTAAGCTAAGTCCAAAAGGTAAAGCAGAAGAGGTTTATTTATTTTTAGGTAATGAGATTACAGTTTAAATTGCATTTCATCTCATTAAGGGACTGTTAACGTCTGTTACCTCTTTTTCTGACATTAAGTTACCATATACCACAGATTCCAGCTAATGACTTTTTGTGGGAGACATTTAGGACATTTCCTAGGAGAGGTTGTATTCATTTTTGTACTCCAGGAAAAGATTGAAATTTTTTTTGAACATACCAGTGAGTAAATTTATCTGATTAAGGATTAATTATGATAATACGGTCCCAGTGATTAGGTACCTTCAATGTAAAATTCGACTTCATATATTACAGATTTCTAATATAAAGAGCCTGATAGTCTTTGCCCTGGTACTGACCTGATGTTTGAAAGTAATTTTTTCGAGGAGGGTGGGAACAATTGTATTATGGCCAAGTTCTGAAGCCTCAGTTTGGGCTACTTTGATTTTTGTTTCAGTCAATTTTTTCCTGTAAGGTGAATATAACTTCTGGTTTACAAAATTATTCTTCACCATAAAAGTGGTCAAAATCCCTGTATGCAAATGCTCTGCTGGAAACCATGTTTTGCTCATAGGTGAAAGATGCTTGCTTTTCTAAAATGTAGGAGAAGTAAACTTTTATATATTGCACTTCATAAAAATTAAACTGACCTGATATTTTTTGTGGGAGCAAAGTATGCTGTTTAAATACTTATTAATCTCTTTGTAAGTGCTGTGGCAGAATTCTGTCACAGCAGGCTGAAGCAGGAACGTAAATTACTTTTAATTCCAGCTGAAACCATCCCTGGTTTTATATGTACAGTGAACATATAAATAAAAATACATAAGAAATGATAGGGCCTTTAATATATTCTGATTAATCTGGTGGTTGTAGCAAGATGTCAAGCAAAGGCACTGAGCTGAATTTTGTCATTATTGCTCAGATTTTGTTTTTCTAGGTAGCAGAGTTTATGTTTTTCTGTAGTCTGTATCTTTGCATTTGGATTTACTCATTGATAATTATCCCAGAATAAAATGGTTATCCATTAGTGAAGCTGAGGGAAATGAGAGAATAGTGAGAAAATAGCAGATTAGTTAATAAACCCAGCAAAATCTGTATTAAATGTCTGTGAGGGTAACACTTGCTATTTGAAAGAAACAGAACTCAACTACTCAACAAAAAGTAAATTTGAAGTAAAAAAAAAAAAGTCAAAGAGGAATTCTCTGTGTGACTATTACCCTATTTGTATGCATCCATTTCCAGATTTTGTAAGTTCTAAAGCACAAAAGTGTTTCCTGCCTCATAATAGGAACTTATGAGGGAGAAACTTTTGTTTCCACCTCCCATCTATGTCACGTGATGAAATAAGCACTGCCAGCCTTTGGCCTGGCTGGGGTATATTTAGGGGTGAGAGGGAAAATCTTTCTGCATTATTTAGGATTTTTGGAAAGCGTTCTGGTTTTGTTTGACTCTAATGTTAAAGGCAATGTGGATGATATGTGACAATGGTTTCCTTGGGGGGGGCTGAGTCTGAGTTTTGCAGGGCTGTCCCTGCTCTGAGATTTCACAGACTCCATTTCACTGCGTGTGTGCAGCCCTGGGCACTGAGCTGAGCAGATCTCGTGTGTCATTGAAAGGAGGAGCTTGGTGACTGAGAGTAATGGAGATTAATTAATGTATTGTCATTGCTAGAGAACTGTTTGGGAGAAATTTTGCAGTTATTTTGGATATAATAGAAATATGAGGGACTGGGTTATTACTGGCATGGGTTTGAAGGATGTCCCAGTTTATTTTCTCTCGCTGTTGCATTTTTCCTCCCAAAGTTGTTCATTTTCCAGGCCAGATGTTTCTTCCTGTATTTAGTTTTGGTAAACGGTTTAAATTCTTGACATCAAATTCTGTCAGTAATTTTTCAGTAATTTTTCTGCTATATATGCCAGGACTGCAATGGCTGGACAAACAGGATTTGTTCAAGCAAAGATTTCAACCTGGATAAATAATGTAGCTTTAGCATATTCCCCAAAAAAATCCCATTACCCTTAAATTATTCTCTTTAGTCAGCTTTGATTGTGTTACAAATACTACACAGTTTGAAATACTCGTATGGTAATAATAATGCCCTAGATTAATATTAGTATTAGAATTTTTCAGTGATTAGTTCAATTTTTAATTTAAAATATTAAGAGAAAAAAAACAGTGGGGGTTTTTATTTTGAGCAAATTGCATGTAAAGGATGACTGCAGCAATAGTAGTAAAAGGCAGGAAGCTATATCATTGCTAATCAATCTAGAGAGCTCTGTCTCTTACAGATGTCAATACAAAGTTAAGTGCTAAAATAATTGTAGTGTAGGCTTTCTCATAATTACTGTTGTTCATTTGGTATGTTGTGCAAAAAAAAAGAGAAAAGAGGAATTTGCTTTGCAGTCAGCAGCCACAAATCTCTGAGGAGAAAGAAAAAGATAGCAGAAGGCTGATAGTCATCCATCATTCCTGACAATTTCACAGCCTAGAATAACTTGACAGAGACCCAGAACAAAATGTTGTTGAGAATTGAATGCTGCTAAGCTGAGTGAATTGACTTTCTGATGTCAAAGCAGGACCTGCTTGAAGTGGCTGATGATTTTCCTTTTCTGACTTCAGAAACACTGATACTTATAAAGTGCCTTGTGGTACGAGTGGGCAAATTTGGAAACTGAGGAACTGTTTAAAAACTTTCTAGGTCCTGTTAAAGATTTTACAAGGTAATTCTGGTCAGGAAGTGTGTGGGTGAGTAGCACACTTACTATTAAAGGGTATTTGATCATTACACTTCTCAGAAACAGGAGCAAGGAGTCAGAATCGTTCCCAATTGCCTTGAAACACAAAATTTTTCAATACCTGTCTGATTTAATCTGTTTGTCTTTGGTGCTATGCCAGCCCCTCTTTTACTAGGCTTGCAAAGGTAGGCTTGGTTTGTCTCTGTGAACATGGGGTTAAATTTGCTATATTTGAATCCACATATTTATTTCTTATTTTTAAATTTTAAAAATTCTTGCATTTTTTTTTAGAATAGGTGCAAAATTTCTTCATGATGACATTCCTGATGTAAGTTGTTACATGGTCTTTATTTGAGTATTATTTTTATATAAAGGAGATCATTTTGCAGCTATTTTTTTAGAAAAAAACATGATATTGGAAATGTTCCTAAATTATTATAATTAGGCATTTATTTACCAATAAATATTGCCAGTTTTATCTAGTATTCAAAGACTAACCTTCTAAATTGCTTACAGCCATTAAAATTTATGAAGAACACAAACTGCAGGGTTTAAATGGGAAGAGCTCTTGTTTTGTAAAAGACACATTATATCTTAGAAGTGTAAAAGAAATAGAATGTAAATAGGACGTGTGGGCTAAGCATGCCATCCCTGATCAATAATGCAAAAGGTTTAGCAGGTTTATTTGTAAACCTAGCAGCACAGATTTAGTCAGAATGGGGCCTTGTACAGTACACGCAGGTATTTAAAGGTTAGGAACAAGGAATTTCATTAGTCTGGCAAATCCTCTGCTGTCATTCCCCAATCTCTTTGAATTATTTCCAAATGTATTCTCACTTTTTTTTTTTTTAACTAATGGCTGTGTTACTAATACAGAGCTTTATTGCTAATTTAACTCTGCCATAAATTGGCACAAGGAGCAGAGATTTTCAGAGTGCCTTGATTCCCAGTAATGATATTATAGCAACTATCTTTATGTTAATGTAGTTATAGCTGGTATAAAAAGGTTACAGTATCAAGCCTGCTGGTCTACAACATTTTATCTGTGTTTTCAGTTTGCTTAAAAAAAAAGTAAAGCATAATGTGTAATAGAGTGAGGCATAGATCTGGTATTTCACAGCAGCCACTGCAACCTTAAAGCAGCACTGAGGGACATAAACCTGAAAATTGGCAAATCTCTTTTACTGCATCTTTGTGCTAAAATAAAAAACCAAACAAGCAACCCCGACACCTTTTGTAGCACTGCCTGGTCCCTTCCCTCTCCTTCCTCTCTGCCTTCCTTTTCCCTCATCACAATGAAAAAAGAGAACTTTAAGCTTTGCTAAGAGTAAAGGATAACACATTAATAAAGAAAAAAGCCAGACATTCTCCCGTTTGAAATGCACGACAATTGTTTTCTGCATTTGTCTAGAGGTCTTACCTAAAATACAAGAAGAGGTTTCTAGGGATAAAATAGCTCTTTCACTGTCACATACTCCTCAAATGTTATTTCCTCAAATGATAGATAATATTCTGCCTCTCATTTATTCTGTTCTTTTTCAATAAATCAAATATGAGACCTTCATTGAAGACAGTGTTCGGTGGAGCTCTTGGATCCTTTTCCGGACAGCTATGTTGTGACTGGGTAGTTATGTACATTTCTGTGGTGTAGAAACATGCAGGGATCTTTTTATACAGGGACTAAATGTTTAAAAGAATGGAGATATTTGAATTTTTATATGAATGTCAAAAAAAGAATATTTGCGGTTTTAATAATTCATTGTTTTCATGTACTTTTTAGTTTTAGGTTGTAAAACAGAAGTTTGTTTGCAGATTGCAGACTTTCTACAAATGCTTTTCAAGTGATCTGCAGTTGTCATCTGTCTGACAAAGATATTTTGTTTGAGATATTCATCATTTTGTGACGTTTGTGTTTTGTTTACACTGCTTCAGTAATCCACTTCTGGGACTAAAACTTGCTTTTGAGATTTAGGCACACTGCAGGATGCCAAAAAAGCATCAGATTCTTCTGTATTTGAAAGCTTTTGGGCCATCAAGAGATCAAAAGCTGCCAGAATCAGACCTGAGATCTGCCATTATAAATAAGGCACTGACAATTCTTATTGTGAGAGGTCGTCCCAGGGGTGAAAGAAGCAAAGAGAAATGAATTGCCCTGACTTTTTCCTAAGAAAAATCTGGCCATGCATTGATATCTTTCTTGGGGAAACTTACGTGTATATTATAAAATGGAGTCTGCCATAACAAGTTCTGGTGCTGAAATAACCATTTCAGCTCAATTTAAAAAACCTATTGAGGTTAAAATAAACCTTAAAATCCTATTGTGGCCAGCAATACCAAATTCTGGGGACCAGAGCTACCCTGGTTTTAAACTATAATTTATTCTGCTAACCTTGTATTTATGTACAGAAATTTATGAAATGCAAAGAAAACATTTTTATCAACACTGAAGCAGATCTTTTCAATTTACCAGACCATTTCCCTGGTTTACATTTCATGCATATATAAGGGATCATAACTTTTTGCCAATTCTAATCTGTAACACAAGTCTCAGCAGAAGTAACTAACTGCAGTAATTTACCAGGGGTTGTGTTGGTAAAGAAGCTCTTTCTTTTCCCAGCTGTGTTTAGCAATTTTTTTAAAATAATAAACATGCTGTTAATGTGATTAAACCCTTGAAGCTATTTACAAGAGATTTCATATATGTTTATATCTGGATGTCTTTCCATTCTTCTGCTTGTTTGCTGTTGGTGAGGACATAATGCAGAACTGCTACCGTTATCACATCGAAACTCAGCAATAAGACCATCCAAGCAAACTTCTAGAACAATGTTATTTCAAAACAATCCATAAGAATTGTTCAATAAAGAAAATATCCCTTATATGTATAATTCAGCTTTATCTTTATTGATTTGTTCATATTTTTAATAGGTTTTGGAATTGTCAGTGTTCTAGTAAAATATCCTATAATCTTTTATTTTATTGTTAGGGTAATAGAGTTACAAATTTGGACAAAATTTTAATCTATCCTGCAAGGCAGTTGTTTTTTTTTGCTTTTTCCTATAGGCATGCTTTTAAAAGTCAATTCCTTGAAGAAGAACAGGCTCAAAGCATGAGCTGTGAGGAGTAATATGAGAAGAGGAATTGTTCTTTCCAAAAGAGGGAACCTGTCTGCCACTCATTTTTAGACAGGCATTTTTTAACACGGAGAAACCTTCACGGTCATATTTTTATGTCAGCATTTCATCAGAGCTGCCATGGTCCAGACAAACAAACATAACCACTAGAGCTGCCTTTGGACACAGGGAAAGCACAAGGGCTGTGTGATGTGAGAGGCCTGTTTGTCACCAGGCACTGGGGTTGTGCTGGGACAGGTTAGGAGTGCAGAGCTGTCACTGTCACCCCTGGAAGGAAGGTCCCCAACTCGGGGAGCCTTTGGTGGCCAAGTTTGCAGTCGGGGCTGGCACCGAGCGAGGATGACTCAGCTCTCCCACCCCGGGGAGCTCAGCAGCTGGGCTGAGGCTCTGCTGCTCACATCTCTTTGATTTATGCCGAGGAAATCCCTAATGATCCAGAACTAGGGCAGTGCTAAGCCGTGTGTTTCACCCTCTTGAGACACACAGAGCGCTGCTCTTGCAGCTGACATCCCAAATCTGAATCACCATTTCTATTTCTCACAGTCACATTTACAGCTCCAGCCTTCATTCCTGGCATATCTGAAATTCCTCTTGAATCCAGTGTCAAGCGCATAAGGACCACAGAAAAGCATTCTCCCTTGCAACGGGAATTTGTGTTTTGGTGACAGAACAGTGTTTCAATTTGGTGGGAAACGCCTCATTATTTTTTAAGGTCATATTAGCATTTTTTATTTATTAAAAATCTTCTGCTCCTGCCACTGCATACACTGTTTTTGTTTGTATTTTCCTGCCTCCCTAGTGATAAGTGGGTTCCTTCCCCTCCCCAGGCTTGGTCACCAAAACAGTGTTTGCAGACTTTTGCCTCTGTGATACACAGTTTTAGCCTGGCTGTCAGGGCAGTGTTCCTGAGGTGATGTAACTGTAGGTATAAGTAAAATCAAGGGAAAACTTTTCTTATTCATTGCAGTAAAAATAAGTGTAAACTGCATTAGTGTTCTGGAAAGCTCAGGGCTTAAATGATACTCTGGGAAATGAGAGTTGATCAGCTGTGATTACTTTGTAAGGGAACTGAGTAATATCTTGGGTCTTTGATTACTTTTTTTTTTTTTTGCTAATAATTTGTATCTTCTGCTGTTACGATTTTAAAATTCTAGGAAATCTGAAAGGAATTATATTTACATATGGTTTCCAAAAAAACTCTTGAGTCTTTTCCAAAATGAAAAAATTGAACAACATAAAGTGTGAAAGATCTTTTTGCAGCATTACTGTTAATATTGAGATGTTGTATTAAAATACTGAGTTATGAGAAGAAATGTTATCAATTTTCACATTTCCCCAGAAATATTTGAATATTTCATCAATCTGGCATATTAAAGAATGCAGAATTTACCTGTTAAAAATGCACAGAGCATTTGTAGTGGCCTCATAGCAGCTTGCTATTGCTGTTGCTTTGCAGAAGAATCAGGAACCATTTAGAGATGATGTTTTCTCTACCAAGAAGGCTCTTCACAACAGATTTCTACTCTACCTTTTGCAAGTGATCTGAAGAAAAATCAAATCTGTATCATATTGAAAAGGGCTTTGGCCATACATGATGTGATTTCTTTGGAAAGATGTTCGGCACTGTACCATATTTTTATTTTTTTGGAGTCTTGTTTTTGATGGAAAAGTACCAGAATTTGTGCTGAGACTTGTTTAGTATCTGAGCAATGTTTCTTATAACTCAATATAATATAACAGTTTCAGCAAAGTACCAAATACTCAGTACTTCAAAGCCAATAAAGATGAGCGATCCATTTCCAAATTCCTTTTATTCATACAGCAGATTGATTTACATAAGCTACCAAAACAATATTACACTTAAAGTTGATCTGTAACAGTAATAAAAAATGTTGCTGCATCCCAAAGCTGCAGAAACGTCACTTCCAATCTACAGTGATCACTTACTAAGGATAAATACTGCCTATGGGATTTTTGGCAAACCCAGCATCTCTCTCCCATAATGCTAGGCTGTCTTAAATCCTGAATCAGAAATCCACCCATATTCAGCAAGAAAGTGTGAATGTTTGCTTATCTTTAAGCCTCTAGGAACACTTAAAGTGGGGCTAAATATTTATGTGTTTGAGAGTCTTTCTGAATACAGATGTTTTTTATCCACGTTTTAAGCTCAGGCAGGGCAAGATGAAGTTTTACCTCTGGCATTTGGAAGCAAAAGGACATGACTGATTGGACTGCAGTTACACTGCTCACCCCAGTAATGGAGATTTGCCATTTCTGGGCTTTTTTCCCCCCTTCCAGTGCCAGAGAGGAATGCCAGAGGGGAATGCCACCTGTGATACACAAATACAGCACAGGGCACATTTCTTTATGCCACTTAACTTTCCTATTGAAATCCTCCCTGTTCCTTTGTTTAGCTGTTCCCTTCATGACACTGCCAAAACATGTTTATTCCACATGCTGTGAATCACCTTTGCAAACAGACAGAGATCAGCATTTGAATCTTACATTCAGCATTTCAGCTTCAGAATGGGATTTTCAAAGCTTTGACTACAATTCCTATATACCCTTACTATTAGGGTTGGTTAAGGCAGTTCTGAGGTCTTATTCTAAATGTCAGATAGGCACACAAAAAATAGCAGGAATTAGATCAGATTTCCTTCTACTTACCCTTGGGTTTTTCTTTTGAAGCACAAAACTTTGAATAGTCTGTTAGTACATGAGTTAGACACTTGGAGCAGAATTCTAAGCAGTGAAAATTGAAAATACAAGAAATAGTGCTGAAGTACAGTAGAAATCATGAGCATTTTTTTTCGAATCAATACCTCAAGCTTGCGGTTGTCAATGCTAAGATTCCAATATACACTAACACATCGATTACATTTTCTTATAGCAATCGGTGAATTGTGTGAATGTTGCAGTATTGCAAAAGGATTCAACTAGAAAGAGCAGGAGAAAAAAGGGGATTTTAACCCTGTTATTTAGAAATAGAAGGGATTATTAATTTTGCAAAGGAAAACTAGAGGGTACATGCTGTAACCACATCCCTTATTTTCATGAAATTGATAGCATATAGTTTATATTTTCCCTCAAAAAAAGGTTTTGTTTTTTTTTTCATCAGCACTGCAGCTACTCCAGTAAGGATCCAATTCAAATTCTGTCTAAATATAAAAGAACTGTACAATATGGGAAACCTTTATTCTATTACTATTCAGAGCCATGCATAGAAGAACATAGAAGGTTCAAAGGTTTCATTGTAATAGCTACTAAAATGCTTGAATTAAAGAAAATAAAGGGAAAAGCAAGGACCTCCATGAATAACCTGGACACAAAGCCCATCTGTGCTTAGTTACTGGAGAAGTAAATAGAGAGGGTTTACGTTTGCAAGGCTATGATCCCAGTAACGTGACCAGGACCACTGGCAGCAATAACCAGGGGTTGTACACATCAAACTATCATTGTTTTGTAACCCATCAGAGAACACCGAGGCAAATACATCGGTGCTGGTTTTGAGCTCTCCCATATATCCTGTCTTGTCTTCTATGTGTTATCATCTCCTTCTTTTCCCCCACAGAATTTTCCCACAAGCTCCAGGCAAACATTAGCTTTTAACTGTGAAAAATGCCAGCTGCAAAAATACAAAGTAAACAATTGCTGGAAAAGCTTCGTCCAAATCTCTCCCTTAGCAGGGCTTTCTTTATCTTCCTCACAAGGACCTGCACTTGAAAAGGCTTTTTCATTCACATCTTCCAGCCTGGGTATCAGATGGATTGCTGCCTTTGTGTTTGCATGCTATTTAAATCGTGATTATTACCTTCTGTGTGTTTAGGGGTTGAGCAAAATCATGATCCAGACAAATATTAGTGCCACTCTGTCATTGTTAGTGCCACTCTCACCTGCTGCCTTGCAGTATTTTAGGTGAGAGTGTTCAGCATTCCACCTGCATGCTTTAATCTCTGTGTCACTTTGGTGTCCATCACTAGGGTCTAATTTGTTGTTAAGTGTTTCCCTTGTTGGTATGGGAGTCTTTGATTCTGGATCATGGGCTGATTTGCATTTTATGAGGGCCCAGAAAAGCAGTCTGTGCAGAATGTGCAGAATGCTCCCACATGAACTTAGTGCCACTTCATGCTCTGCTCTTCAGGACACACTTTATGCCAATGCTCATGAACATGGGCTTTTCATTCTTACCACAGTTCCTAAAACAACTATGTGTTGACTTTTCTTGGCCCTTTCCCCTTTTTCAGACTGATCTCAATGTTTTGAGATCTCCTGTGGGCCCTGCACACAGGGGATTTGGGCTAGAAAACATTTCTCTGACAGCATTATCTTTTTGTACCACCAAGAAGATATTATTATTACAACTATTTCAAATCCTACAAAACTTTGCGGCATTTCTTCTCACTGGCTAAATAATTTCTATTAGGAAAAGGAAAATGTAAGTCTTTTCAGCTGCTTCCTCTTGAGGGATGTAAGATATCCGCAAATTTTGCTAACACGTTCCAGAACAGCCAGCTGTTACTATCCACCTGCAGCCATAATATTGATTGAAAAGAATATAGAACTTAAACATGTATAGCTTCTGTAATTATGCAGAACGAGTTTAATACATGATGCTACTTCAAATGTCATCTGGCGGTGGCTGCAATGTGGCATGGATTGTATTAGGAAATAATTTAGCTGGTTGAGAAAGTCTCAGAGAAAGACCACACACTGTTCTCTTGTATTACTGATTCCTGAAAATATTCATGGATATGGAAAAAGGCAATGACAAGACCAACAGGGCTCAGGCACCTGTCAATTATCAAATAAAAACTTGCTCACACATCCCTGTAGCTCTGCAATTTCCCAGAAATGGACCTAGAAGTGGCCCTTTTGCCAAAGCTTACATATATATTAAAAGATAGGAAATAATAGAAGTACCATTCCCCCCCCCTCCACCCCAAGCGGATTAAATAAAAATGCCGTTGTTATTTTTGCAAATATTTTGACCTTTTGCTACAAAGAGTGGGAAAAAAATGGCAAAAAGGTTTCAGCTTCAAACGTGTTTTAAATAACTCTGCAGCCTGGTTATATGCCCTGTCAGGACTCATGCTATTTTCTTTTTGATGAATCAACACAATCCAATATATGTCTTGTGACACATTTGCAATTCTATTGGAGATTTTGGCCCAAGGGAGCAAGGAACAGGAGTCAGTCTAATTACACAACTGCTGGCTTTCCAAATGGACATTTCTGAGTTTTCACTTGAAAGTTTCAGATTATTGATGTTCAGATGAAAAGTTAAAACAGAAAGCTGATTTATGATGGCAAGTGAACAATACTGTTATTCTGTTCAATAAGAAAATCGCTGTTTTTCCAAAAAAAAAAAGTTGAGTTGGGAAAACTTGGAGTGACTCTTGCACTCACAATTTTCAAGTCCACAGAGAAGCAAGGTCAGTGGTCAGTGCACAGCATGGCATTGAACAGGGTGCAGCAATTCCTCTCTAAATCCTTTTGAAAGCTTGCTGCTGGAAGATGATCTTCTGCACAGTTTTCCTCTGCCATGGAACTTAGCGAGGTAAAAGTGAAATCCTAAATGGGAAAGGAACACTGCCTTGCAGAGCTCTTACACCTCCTGTAGGCCTAAGCATATTAGTTTTAGGGCAAAGGAAGAACTGCCAGAAAGGACAGATAATCAGGCAAATGCCTAAACTTGTAATTATTTTTAGAGGTATTTTTTGTCATTAAAACACAATTAAACCCCATTACCTTAAAAAACATTAATACAGCTTAAGGGTGCTGGGCTAGCATCAAACCCAAGAATATCTCCAATACACAGGCAAATACCTTTATTTTACTGAAAAATAAAAGCTAAGCTTATTTAGTAGTTAGAAAAACATTATATCAGAGGTTTTGCTGTATTATAATCCTTTGGGTCACATTTTACTGTTGCTCTTTGCAACATCCCAGACTTCAGCATTCCTCTCTTTCAAGTAACTGAGTGAAGATCTCTACCAGGGGAAAAACACCAATAATTCACAATCTGTAATGCATTTGCTGCATCACTTTCCTAAAATTTGTAAAGACTCGACAGTTTCCAGTTAACAAGACACAGGTGCAGGTGTTGAGCAGGGCTGGTGGAGCTCTCAGTGGTCCCCAGCATCCTCCCCCCTCTGAAAGTGAGTATTTATGTTCCCCTCCTGAGCATCAGCAGGTTTTGAAAGCTCCTTAGCTGAAGAGAAAAAAGGCTAAATGCTATCAATATTAAAAACTTTTCCATTTGAAAGGACAAGTGTTCCTACAAAGGGAAAAGAAAAGCATGGGTTATTTTAAAATGTTAGCAGTAATGAATGATTTAAATTTGAAAAGGTCAGAAAAACGCTATTTGTAAGTTCTCATTGGGGATTTTGCACAGACCTGATTCTTATATTACTTGTTTTCTTCAACATTGATAACAGTTGCAGGTGACACTTTTTTCTTTCCATTTTGAAGTCCCTCCAGTGTAATTCATTTTTGTACAGCTTTGTATAAGGTGCTTTGTCAGAAAAGATCCTAAAGACCTTCTGACTCAGATACCAAAATGCAGCACTATTTTTGGTGAGCAGGCAGAAATCCTGTGTTGCCACTTTCTCACATTCATAAATGGTGGCGCAAAAATCTCACAAGTCATGGGGCTGGTTCATTTTTCTTTGTGTTTTTTAAAATTTCTTCCCTTCTGAAGTAGATCTGCCCTTTAAAGGGATGAAAACTTACATCTTTACTACTTTAAAAAAAGAGAGGGAGGGAGGAAGGAAGGAAGGAAGGAAGGGAGGGATAACCAAGATTCTTGCAAAGGCTAGAGCCTAACTCAGAAAAAGGTACAGGTTTCAGAAATTCACAAAACACTGTAATATCTAAAGAATCCACAGGAGAGGAAATGTAGTCATCAATCAGTGTAAGCAAGGCAGAGCCCCATGGTATCCACAGCCTTTGGATCTTTAAAGTTCATTCAAAGCACAAAAGCTCAGACTTAATTTCAGCTGAAAGGACTTAGTAGTATTACTTAGTGCCCAGTTCTCCTATTTTGGCTGGTTAAATGAAGAAATTGTTCATCACTGACTTCAAATTGGTCCTCAGATACTTTGATAGCTCATAGTGAAGTTTGTATCATGTTTGTAGCATTTAGCACTTGTCCGCTGATTTGAAATTATTATTCTATTAATATTAAATATATTATATAATTGTAAATATTTTATATATAAATGTTCCATCAATATTAAGAAGGCCTGACACTTCCTACTGCAAACCCTATTTTCAGTTAGCTAAAACTTCTTATACTTGCAATGATTTGACACAAAATTTTCCATGCCAGGTGTCTGCCTCAGGCACAATTTTGTGGCGTTCTATGGTGTGTTTGTTTGTTGTTTTTTTTTTTCCCCCTTTTAATGTCAGCCAGAGCTGCACAGTTATTTCTGTGAGCAGCCAGCCAGGGAAAACCATGCAAAATAAACCTGAGAGCCTTTGTGAAGGGACCTAGTGTGTCCTTCCTTAACCTGGGGGAAGGCACTTAACCTTTGTCAAAGGTGTGAGTTTCTTCAGGAAAACTGTTTCAGCTGCAAAACCTGCTGGGAGCTGGGTGAGCCCTGTGCTCCCACCAGCCTGCTGGGGTATGATGCTCAATACAACCATCCCCACTTGGTGCCTTCAGCTCCAAACCAAAACCACCCTGCTGTGTGCTTGCCCCCCCAGATAGCCAGCAGCTCCTTCCAGCTCCAGTCAGGAAAACAGCTGGCAATAAGAAAAGATATGTGACATATTTCAGTCACCTTTCTCCCTTGTATTCATGGTTCATCTTTATCTTGCTCATGTTAAACATACTATGTGTCCCTTAATAGCTGTTTGCGCTTTTAATTCCTGAAGTGGGTCTGCAAAGGACTAAAGGGAAAACCAGACATAATCAGTAAATGTTAAGGCTAAAGGCAAGACCAAGCTTAATTTTCTGTTCTAATGGTTTTATCAGCATTCAAACTTCAAATCCAAACTTCCTACACATGGTATGGAAAGAGGATATCCTCCTTCTTCTCTCAGAGGGCAGAGCTTGCCTGCCTTGTCTCCTGCTCTCCAACATCTGTCTCAGATCTGGCAGCCCAAGCACAGAGCCTGAGACTGCAGCAGTTGCCTTCCCTCATGCTGTGAAGCCACAACACATCCTGGTGCATCCCCAAGAGCATGGTTTGACTCAGTGCTGTCCTGAGAGCCTTTTCAGCACAGTGCCTCTTCCACCTACCCAGAAATGGCAGATCAGTTTGTCAAAATAATGAAATTGATTTAAGATTTTATCCTAAATCTGAAGGGGAAGCACAGAATTATAATTTCTGCTGCAGCATCAGTTTGAATATTGCTTCTCTAAGTGGTACTCATACACTCACAAATACCCAGCAGGTATTTTTATTGTAAAACTTTCCACCATTTTTCTCTGTATTGATGCTCTGGAGACCAGAAAAATTTCTAGAGAATTTTAAGTATATTTAATCTAGTTTTATTTTCTTAACTTGACATTTCTTAAATTCTTGAATACTCATTTTTGAGTATCTCGATTATATTGCTTATAAGATGGCACCCTTGTACATCTCTATAATTCATATAATCATTCAGTGTTTTAATGTGCACAGTTTGTATCTAGTCCTTTTGCTCTTTACACTGCATAACTGGTGTGTTAAAGGATATCGGTAGAGACAGAATTTAGGCTAAAAATGAGATTTGTTCAGCAAAACTTTGATTGCTGTATCACAGCCTTTTATGATGGCATTCAGTTCAAAGCTGTTTGCATACCTTATTGAGCAAGCTGCATATTTTTCCAGCGTGTGTATCCAGTGTGTAGCCTGTAGTCATTACATTTTTGCACACTTCACTGCCTGAGCTGCATGGACTATTTTAACCATCACCAGGAATACTTGACGGAGTTCAGCTGCTCATTTGAGTGCTGTGGTTTGTGTGCTTTATGACTTCGGTGGCGTGTGTTGATAAAGTTCTGCTCTGTGTTAAATTTTTGGAGCTGCCAGTGCAGCTCCGTGCCATGCTGGGAGGGCTGCACGCGTTGCTAACCGCGGCGAGCGGCAGCGCTCACAACGCTTTCATCCGCAGTGTTTTGTTAAATGAGCTGCATATTTTTGTTTTTATATACATTGCTTACCCAGTTGTGTACATTTGCCCGACTCATTATACAAAATAAGCTTGATTGGAATAAGAACATTCTCTACCAGCTGTCTGCTCTGAGTCAGTATGGAACAAAATTAGCAACTTTCCCTTTCCAACAGTGACATGATTGCATCCAAAGTTTAAGGCAATTGGTTTGGAGATCTTGTTTGTTTCATTCACTCCATGCAAACATCAAGATTAACAAACCAATTTGTTGCAACTTAATTTGTTTTCAAAAATATGAACAGAGTTAAGTAACAGAGGAAAATCTGAGCATTCTAATAGAGGGAATTACTTCCATGTAGAACATAAAGCATGTAAAGACCTAAATCCAATTCTCTAACTTGAATCCATCCATTATAAACATAGGAAAATGGAAAATAACCAGAGACCTCCCAAGGTAGATATTTTATCAGATAAACAATATCCTAAATACTTAAATTCACAGACATAACATTCTGCAAATTAAGTGCATTCTTTCATGAAGAGTTATAAAAATAAGTTCATCTCATGATCATTAGAAAATCTTAAAATACGTGGAAACTCTTGTGCAGGGATATGTGGTTTCCTTGCTACCATTGGTGCAAAATTGAATTACCACCTTCAAGAAAGTGATTTTCTCAACTTGCGAGTTTTTCGTGTCAGTTCTAGTCAAACCTACGGGTTATTTTCAGATTTTGTTTTTACTGATTTGCAGAATTTGCAATATAGAAGCATGTGCTCCCATTCACAAAATCTTCAGCACTACCTTACCTCAAAAAAACCACTTAATTTTTCTTGAGTACAGAGCTGCTATGGGCTATGCAGTTCACCTGGCTTCCTACCTGCCCCTATAAAGGAAAAATGTGCCTGGTTCCTGTTCATGTCCCACTGCTGATTCCTTTCACTTTAATCCTATCACTCCCTGTTGCCTGAGCAGACTGGAAGATCCAGATTCGTTTCTGCAAAATTTTACGAATGAAAAAAAATTGTCAAAAATTAGTGGTCATTCAGTTCTTTGGCCTCTCATGGACCGTTATGAAGGGTGCCAACATTACAATAGTTTGTTCTAAAAGAAAAATGTAAATATAACTTTGAGTGGTCTTTTTCACTTCTACTGTTAAAAAAACCCTCAAATTTAAAGATAGACTTAGAAATTGAAGGTATTGCAATATTGTGGACTGTTTTATAAAAAGTAATTTAGTCTTCATATTTTGTTTTCTTGGAGTACATCAGTGTTGGGTACCAAAAGAATAGAACAAATGAAGGATACTGCATTTACCATCTGAAAAGTCAATGTACTCCATGAGATGAGCTAGATCCAATTTAGACTTTCTTCACAGAGACAGAATAAGTAATTTTGTATGAAATGACTTGGAGCAGACAGATGGTAAAGAAAAAGGTTTTGTCTCTGTTTTCTCTTGTCTTCCCCCTGCATTAATTTGCTTTTAGTATCAGTCCATTACCCTTAAAGATCTAAATTTTGCTATTCCCTTGACCTGTTAAATGTCACCTACAGTTTCCCCAAAGTTTTAGTTTAAACTAAGATCAGATTTAGAATCTTTTCTTCTTATCTATCACATTCAAACAATTGATGGCTATGTGCCACTTTTTGCAAAGGAAAATTCTTCCTTTTGTCAGGGGAGAGGCTCAGGGGTGACCTTAAAACTGCTTGGAAGGAGGTTGTAGCCAGGTGGGGGTCAGTCTCTTCTCCCAGGTAAAAAAAATATAGGACAAGAGGAAATCACCTCAGGTTGTAGCAGAGGAGGTTTTAGATTACATATTAGGAAAAAATTCTTCACTGAATGGGTTGTTAAGGATTGGAACTGTCTGCCCAGGGAAGTGGTCACCTTCCCCAGAGGGATGTAGATGTGGTGCTCAGGTAATGGTTTAGTTGTGGACTTAGCAGTGCTGGATTAAGTGTTGGACTTTATCTTGGATGTCTTTTTCAGCTTCAACTATTCTATGTTTCTATCCTGTGATTCTATGAAGCATTTAGAAGGTTTTCACAGGGAATGCTACCCCATCTCTGAGCTTTCCACCCACTTCTGTAGTGTTAACTGCAGCAAGCTGGACTTGCTCTGCTTATTTTTTCATGGCTAGGATTCCTACGGAAAAATCAGCATACTAAATTAAAAACATATATTTCATAAGTATCAAGTGTAAAACAACATGGACATTTTAAATACTTGGAACAGACGGGATATCCATTATCTGTGGTCTGTGGAGAGTAACAATAATTTATAAGGTATGCATCTACTTCATATATTATCTGTGTATATTTTTATGCATCTGGTATAGGCTACACATGTAGAAACTCTTTCAGAATTTATAACTGAACTCTTCTCTTTTCCTTTTTTTTCCCCTCCAGAGAGTAATTTTCAATGTTGTCAACTTCAGTAAAACAAAAAGCCTCTATAGAGATGGGATGGCTCCAATGGTGAAATCCACAAGCCGACCAAAATGGTGAGTTATTCTTTCAAAGAATTAACGAGATAAATATGTTTTACTTGGCACTTGTACCAAAGACCCATGGCTGAGGAGCACTTTTACCTGAGAGTTTGAGAACCTTGATAGAGCAGTGCTGTGAGGACAGGTTCTCTTTGGAGCAGATGGACAGTTTGAATTCTGGAGGCCCCTCTTAGTGCCTTGTTTCAAGTGGCAGGACCGAAGTGATGTCCATTTGAGCAAACTGAGCTTTGAGGGCTTGGGGAAAATGGTTTTTCAGCTCTTGGGGACAGTGTTTGTCCCATTTCTGGCCTGCATTAATGTTTCAAAAAAGCGTTGCAAATGTTATGGGAGACAGGCTGGGGTTGGTCTGCTTTTGAAAAGCTGTCTGGAATTGTTCTCCCTGTTTTGGGGTGGATGGAGTTTGGTGGAGGAATGTGAGCTCTGCCACATGAGTTGACCTCATGGGAATGAGCAGTGCCTGGTCCAAGACGGAGGGAGGCCAAACAACCTCATCATCAGCCAAATAAAATGTACAAAACGGGAAGTCATGTGCATATTAAACATGTGAATACCCATATAGATTGTACATTTTCTCAAAGCAAATGTAATGAAACATCTACTGTGAATAATAATATGTAAATCTAGCTGGTCTGAATGCATGCAAGACTCCCAAGAATTATATGATTTGCCTTTGCCAGGAGACTTGTTTGAATATGGATTGTGAGGTTAGGCCAGAGGTGTACAGTAAGTTATTCTTGTCAGCCTTCACAGCTGCTACTTTTTATTGGTTAATTAATAATACATTTGATCAAGCTGGACATTACCTGGGCTTAATAAATATGTCTTTCTTAAATGCTCCAAATGTCACAAATTTTCCACTCACAAGATGGAAATGGTGGTCATAAGATTGTTATTATTGTGTGGTTTCCTCTTCGTATGACCAACAGAATGCATATTTGGCTTTTTATCTAGATTTTAAGGTCATATGGACAAAAGAATTGCTTCACGGTGCAGATTAAGTCAATTTCAGCTCAATAGGAACATGTAATAATATTGAAAATTAATTTAAAAAATCCATTGCATTTAGTGTTTTTGTAGCAAAAGTCATGTTAATTGTGTTTACTATTTAACTTCAGAAAAATCTTTTGGGGCATTTCAGGGCTCCATTTATCAAGCATATTTTAATCATCTTTCAAAACCTTTCCCTTCTCTCACTGGGGTCTGGTATTTGCAGCTAAGTGTATTGTGTTTTAAGTTTATCTATAAATCAGATATTGCTTTCATACAAATTTTATGCCTTACTTTGGTTTCAAATTAAAGTGTAAATCTTACAAAACAATGCAAAATGGACTTATGTTTTTTAGAACATATAGGCTCCTTCACTATTTTTAAAACTGATTTCTCTTCCATTTCCCCAGAGAACTATTTATTTTTGTGTTTTATATTTTTAGAGGATGTATTTTGCTCCCATGAAAGCGAGGAATGAATAACATTGCCTGGAGCCAGGCACAGTGTAGGCAGCAGGTGCTGAGCAGCTTCCCTTTACATGGCTACTACCATACTTAAATCCTGTTTCAAAAATTCAAGATGTAATTTTTTTTTCTTTAGAAATATGATTATTCTATTAAGATATTTTTATTTTTTTCTAATAGTCTGTATATGAAAACATCTTGCTGTGCTTTGAAGGTGCACATTAATTCATACTGTTATCAGGGACCTTGGTGATATTGGGGTCTACTCAGTATAATTTTCTGTCTTGATGTTAATAGGATTTATGCATGTGTTTTCCAAGTGGGAGAACATATATATTATTTTTGGATATATGAGCTCTATTAGGGCTGTCTTCCATTTGGATTATGCCTTTCACAGTTACCTCTGTGTCTGTTTCCATGGCATTCTAGTGCAACCTGTAAACAAAATTTTCTCTCTCTGTGTTTGCTGAAATAGGATTTAGCAGCACTTGCAGCTGCTGTTGCAGCACACAGGTGGTTGTGGTCCTTGAACACGAGCAGGGCAATATCCAGCTGCATCGATTGGATCCTGTTTGATGTTTTCTATGTATTAGTCTTGTAAGCAATACTGGATCCTTCAGTGCTGCAAAAGTGCTGAGCTCTACACGAGGGGAGGAAGGTGGGGAAGGGAGCTATTGGAACTCTCCACCTCATATTAGGGTTTTTGTCAGCATGGCAGGTTAGTGGGTACAACGTAATTAAATTAGAAAATGATATATTAATTACAAGAAGCTGAAGAAACGCTAAAGGTTTTTTAAATCAAGTTAAAAAGAAGATTACCAGAAGCCATGGGCTACAAATACTCTGTAGCTCAGGCTTTGTCTCTGAACTCCTCTGTACAAAATATTTGAGGAATTCATCATTATTGTGCCTGCCTGTGGAGGCATTTGTTCCATTCTGAAATTCTCCCAACTTCCTCTGGCCACATTGATAGACACAACTCTGTGTCTCATGTAACTATTCCACTCCCTTTTTTTGATAATCAATTTTGAATTTTAGAGTAATAAAGTGCCTATTTTCCTTTTTGCATTTGAGAGAAATAGGTATATTATTCTTCCTAATAACATCTTCAAGCCTGAGTTATGGTTTTTTGATTTAAATGAGAAACTTCCTACTGTTTTCAGGCTAGAATCTGACCGTATTGCTCACAAACCCCTGCATATCAAAAGTAGATTGGCCTCCAGAGACTGTGAATTTTAATATTTGTTTTGAATGTGGTTATGCAAACATGGCTCCGAGCTTTGCAACACTCTGTGAGTTTGATTCTTGACTCTGGAACAAATTGCTGCCAAGTACTCTTGAAGTAGAGAGTGTGTCAAACAGAGATCAACGTTTTTGACCTGTATTCTCTTGCCCTGTGGGGTAAGATCTTTAAATGCAGACAGCATCAAGGTTCAGCTCAGTGTTACTGATGTAAATGGAGTATATCACTGTCATCAAAGCGCTCTATGTGGACACAGATGTTCTGGTGTTGACATATTCTTCTCTTTTGAAGTAAGGCCAAACATTTCCAGTAATGAGCTACTGGAAAAGATGAAGCAGTATGTGGAGGGATAAGGAAAAATATAAGTTTCACTGTAAAGAAAAAGATTTACCTTTTTTTAAAAAAATTAAAACCCGAAAAACATTCTAAATAAAATGATATATGTACTTTCCCCACATGTGGTCATGGGGTTGTATCAGTTGTATCAAATTTCAATGCATTGAAGCACAGCTCACATATAGAAATACAGTAATGTGTCACATCTTGTGACATTAGTTGCTCTCCATAGCAGACTGGACAAGACAAAACTCAAGATTTTGTTACAAACCAAGGAAATGGGCCATGTCACTTGAACATTTTGCTTAAAGTTAGCTGTTTTTTCGGATAAATTCTAGAGAATTGGTGAGGATTTTAAAATCAAAAATTACTACATATGAATTTTTAATATAAAACCTCGGTATCATAGAGGCCTGTTCTGATTTGCCTGCATCTGTTTTGTTCTGTTTGGTGGAGGCAAAGTATTTGAAGGGAGGTGGATTTGAGGAAATTGAATTTTTGCTGTGTTTATGAACTTTATACTGTAATCCTATTTCTCTTTGCTGCTTGATTTAAGTACAACATTATTTTGTTGCAGTTTCTTAATCATGATCTCACACTAAGAGCTCTGACTTTGGAAGTAAAGGTAGCAAAGCCTGCCCTGTGGACAGAGCAGTGGAAGACCATCTAGGTACCTGTACTGTACTATTATATTGATTGCACTAAGTTTTACAACTTTCTCAAAGTTAAATAGAAGAGTGAGTTGTTCGAGAGGCAGCAGATTTTCCAAATGATGAAGTGAGCAAATATTCCCTTTGGGCAGAGAACAGCTATAACTCTTGATTATTCAGTGTGAGCATTGCCTCATTGGGGACATTAGTTTTTCAAATTGTGCTAATCTTTTAAAAGTAACAACTGGCCACTCATCACCTTAGGTATTTCAGCAAGATCATGTGCAAAACTCTAATTAGTATTTATAGAACAGCAACTCCTCCCAGCAGAATAGTAGCGGTAGCTGGCAAATATCTGGTTGACACCTGTTAAGTCTTTAGACATCCATTGTATTTTATTCTGCATTTCAAATGAGCTGAGAGCAGTAGGTGAAGTCCCCATAATTAAGGGATAAAGGATAATAAATAACATGGCTCTTGAGTGGATGAACACAAGGTTAAAGGCTGTTCTGCAGTTGCGATGCTGTATTTCAGGAGCTGTTTGTTTGTAAGTAATAACACTAGCTAAAATATTATTGAGCCTTCAGCACACGGAGGATTTATGTCTAGATCTACATGTGTTTTGTTTATAATGTCAGATTTCAAACTGCTTCTTTGCAAAGCAGCTGCTTTCTTCCCTGTCTTTTATCTCACTCAGCATTGATGGCTTTTAACTGGGTATCTAGCTTCCCCAGCAAGCACTCTGCTACCTCTGCTGCTGTAACATCTACTGAGAAATGCTCGCAACACATTGCTCCTCAAGTGTTTTTTCTTTCCCAGCAAACCTGGAAGCACAGAAAAACTTCTGGGTAATTAATTCAAATTTGAAACTGTATGTATCTTGGTAAATATTGTCATGATGAGGAATTTTGGTAGACATCAAGAAAAGCAATGTAAGTTTTATGAACAATACTCCCATATGTTCCATTCATCAGGAGGGGACAAGTCTGAGAAAATCTGAATTTTGAGCAGCTAAAATGTGTTGCTTCTTGCCAAGTTTCTTTAACATTTGTGTCTACAATGCAGTGTTACAATCTCTACCATGTCTACCAGGCTGCATTATACATTCTGAGACTTTCAGCAGCATTTTTAGTATGTATTTATATATCTTTAGCCATAAGATAAGCTGTTTGTGAAATGAGCTGTCATTTGTGGTGAAACAGTTTGAGAATAAAGCACTAAATATATATATAGCTTGCTAATCTGAAAGACTAAAATTGCTTACTATAAAATATATAGCAGGCTGGGGCTAGTGATAACATCACCTGAATTTAGGTAAAGAAGAAGAACAAGCTGTTATCATTACCTGATTCCTTCCTTGGCCTATTTTACAACTTTGGCTACTCTGGGAGGTGTTTTCCTTTGCCAGTTTCATAATGTCATGTGTGCTTGCTCCTGCTTTCCTGGGGGATGTGGTGAGAACACTTTTGGAGATTCAGGAATCTGTCCTGTAGCACAGGTGGGTGTTGATGCAATCCTTGCCAGGTGCAGCTCCAGCTCCTCAGAGCTCCTGCCTCCCTCATCCTGGTACAGCTCTGCACAGGAGCACCGGGCTGGGGGTAGGCCCAGGATAAAACCAAACTTTCAAGGAAGAGAAAGAGGAATTAGTCTTGGTCTGGGTCATCACAGAGATCCCAAATCAGCTGTATAGGTCCAACCACAGTAAGGGAGTTGGGAATAAGTGGCTGAAGCAGGGACAAGGGAATGGGGATAGCAGCTCCCAGGAAAATACCTTGAGAATTGTCTGTGGAACCACAGCCTTCCTTTCAATACTTGTAGCACTTTATTTGGAGAAAATAGGGAGAAAGGCATTTCAGTACTGACCTTTTGAAATCCCATGTTGAGTGAAAAGCAGTAGTTTTGTCTGGTCTTAGTGGAGCTCTGTGGAAGAAAACAGGATCTTTTTAGATAGGTTTCAGTTTGGCATGTATATGAAAGTGAAATAACTGTATCTGAAGCAAATCCCTGGGTAAATTAATGTTTGCATGAATCTGTGGAATAACAAAAGAAACAGTTCTAGCCACTCTACAAACCTATAAAAGAAATGTTCTCTTCCTCTTTCCCAGCTCAGCAAAGGTGATTATTCCTGGAAGCATAGAGGAGGTTCCATATCACTGTTATTAACAACAGCTTTTGTAGAAAGAGAGATTATATTATGCTGAAACAATGTACGAGTCAGATCCCAAAATTAATGTGTTTATTGTGTAGATTAAATGCGATTTGTTTGTGTCAAGAAAGTAACCTACATTTTATTGGAGGGATACTTCACTGGAAATTTAAGATCCATGGAATTAGGCTGGAGAAAACTAATAACAAGGAATTTAAATTAATATAAAAGAAGGCAAATGAGTTTTAGGATTCAAAGAAAATCAGGAAGAAGTTCCAAAAGCTTCTATGCCATCATGAAAAACCCTAGCTGTTTTATATGTGTGTGTGTGTTTCCTCATAATTTATCTAACTGATCTCCTATAAATCAATTTATTTAGATTACAGCAGAGTCAAAAGGCCCCGGCCAGGATCAAGACTTATTGTGCTTAGTGCTATGGAAACATATAAACAGACAAAGTCCTTTTCTAAAGTTGTGA
The DNA here is from genome assembly GCA_025920805.1 of Petroica traversi. Lineage (NCBI taxonomy): Eukaryota > Metazoa > Chordata > Aves > Passeriformes > Petroicidae > Petroica > Petroica traversi. The sequence continues at coordinate 6,662,912 of JAHLSL010000008.1, forward strand.
AAATTTTATGATTGATTTCAGTAAGAGCAAAGTTAGGCCAATACTGAGCACTTCTGAAAATTCCATCCTTAAAGATTTATTCCAAGCAGTAACTGTTTAAAAAATGACATACTGCTTACATAAGAGTCTAAATATTTGATGGTTATAGTATTTACATCTAAAACACCAGAGGCTATGTGCTTTAATACCTCAATCTGTTTCCCATATACTCTGTCAACACGAGTTCCCTGCATTGATTGAGGGCACTCTGTGATCCCTAAGGTTGTATTCATGAAAGGTTACCCTTGGTTCTCCTTTATTCATGAAAGGTTTGAGGCACATAGGAAACAAATGGGTTTGTTCCCGTTAGGTGCATTTTTGTCGTCTATAAATACTTAATTACTGGGGTTCTGATGAGAAATTAAAAAATCTTAAAAGTGTACAGCTGCGTGAAAATAGCTCCCCCATCACCGGTGCAAACCACAGTGAAATTTGCAGTTGGGAGATTTTGTGGCAGTTTAAAACAACTGAATTGTAGGTTTTCCCCACTACAGTCCATGGTATTGAGTTTAATAGCTGCAAAATATGACCAGAGTTGTGCATTATATACCATCCTGAAACAGGTCATTCTCTCTCCTCAGCTGATGGGCATTTGGTGGAACTGATTGCATGAAAAGTGTTCACAGAACTGGTCCCTAACCTTGGCAGGTTGAAAAAAAAGTACATAAAATTGAAGCTTTTTTTCCCCCAAAATGAGTCTGTAAGTCAGATAAATATGGGCAGCGCTGAGCTCAAAGTAGAGTCAAACTACCAAGAGGACATTGCAGCTTTTCATTGCAATTTTATACTTTGGACTAATGGAGCGAAGCAGAATGAAAATCACCTCTGTTAAGAATGGCATTTATCAGCTGTAAGTACTTAGTAGTAAGAGCTCTACACAGACAAAGCTGAGTGTCACCAAGAAATGTACTTGAAAATCAGACTGTTAACACAAGACTACACAAATAAGAGCCAAAAACTGTAATCAGAAAATGTAACATCTCTTTAAGAATCTTTTAATGGTCTGAAGAGTGCTAGACAAGTTGAATTTAACAAGATGTAATAACCTATGACATAATATAATTGAGAATGCACCAGGACGCAGCACAGTCAGGTTAAATTTTGGCTTTCCTTCACTTAGCCTTGCAACTTTAAAGATCTTTCAACACAGGGTTTTAAAAATACATAGTACTGTTTAAATTTACATATGACATAAAAGCATAGGATGTGCAATACATCAGAAATACAATTCTAAGCAAAGTTAGGGCTGAAACATTCAGCCTAATATTTTTTGAATCATTAACAGCTAAGTTTTTATTCATTGGCTGTGAAGAAACAATATTTGGTGCTGAGGAAAAGGTGTGAACTTCTGATAAAAGTGAGACCATTATCAGGTGCTTGCCTTATATTCGAAGTGCCATGGGAAGAGTCAAAGCAATGAGTTCAATTTCTCTTTAAATAGAACATAAAATAGAAGACAAAAGCATTTTGCTTTACTGTGGAAATTGAGAACTGTAGAGAAAATAAGCAGTAAATAAATATGGCAAGTGATAATGCAGGAACAGAACATTAAAATAATAGGTGCTGTATCTTGAACTTGGACTCATGGGATTCAACAGTTGTATACAAATCCAAAAGATAAAAACCTAATTTTTATACTGTGATTACTAGGGATAAGTTATGAATTAACTTTTGTATGATATGGCACAGGTTTGAGAGAATTAAAATTTAATGATAATACAATAGGGATACGATCTTTATCTCTAGATGCTGAGGCAGTGGTTAAAGTTTGTTTTCAAAACTGCTTCAAATAGGATTATTGAATTCCAGCTTGAAAGTGAAACTTCGTCTTCCTGCTTCACTATATTAAGCATCTCTGAGATTGAAAACCTAGCAAGAGCTCTCCTGGTGTGATTAGAAAGTATCCAATATTTTTTGGCAGCAAATACTAATTCCAATCATTCTGTCTAGTATCGCTCAGGCAGCACAAGGATAACTGGCTGTCAGATGCTTTGGGAAATGGAAAGGTGAGGCTCCAGACTCTCAGTGGAAAGCTGGCAGCTTTGCTGACACTTCCCTGCCTCTGGAAAATCAGAGTGCTGCTGGGGAGGGGATGGGCTGCTCTGGAGAGTGGTCTGGGCAGGGCTGGAACAGCAGCATCCCTTTGGAAATCATGGATTGTTAGTAGGGGTTTGAACCACATGGTGCCCCATTACCACCCTCAGACACTCGGGCTTCCCTGCAGGTTCTCTGCCTTCTGCTGAGCAGGTCTGGGGCAGGATGCAGGGCTGCTTTGTCCTATGGGCTCCCGGGGCATTGGGAAGCTGGGCTGGGGCATCTCTGCAGCTCCTGTGGTGGCATTGCCAGTCTGGACAGGCTCACAGCATGGGCCGGCAGGTTGGGGGCAGGTGAGCAGTGCAGGTGGGGCAGGTCAGCCCTGCAGATGGGTGCAGGTGAGCAGTGCAGGCGGATACCATTTAAGCCCTGCAGGTGGGTACCAAGTGAGCCGTGCAGGTGCCCACCCTCAGGGCTGTTCCTGTTGCAGGTGCCCCAAAGCAGCCTCCACCCCACAGGCTTTGAGGCAGGAGGGCAGTGCTGCCTTTATCTGATTTTATTTTTTAACAATGGTGGGTGTATGGGAATTGGTAAAAATGTTGACAAAGAAGCTATTAAATGATTGTTCTAGCTTTGAAAGAAAGTGCCCTGTCCTGGGGGCACCTCCCCTCAAGGGCTGTCTTTGGCCCTTTTCTAGGCTTGTTCTTTGGTTTTGTTCCCGTGAGCTCTTGCACAGACATCACCAAGCCCCTTTAATGCTTCCAAGCCTGGAGAGGACAGAGGGGATGGTGGTGGTGAGAGGATGTGGGACTTGCTGGCACGTCCTGTCCCTTCAGAGGTGCCTGCAGGGTGTGGGGCTCGCTCTGGTGCCATCCTCCCACAAAATGTGTGGGCAAAGGAATGGTGTCATAAGAGGCCCAGTAATGAGTGGAAGCTCCTCTTACCAGCTTGAGGGTTACATTTTTATTAAGGATTGTTTGCTAATTTATTAGGGACTTTCACCAGGTAACTGGACTTGTAGTAAAATGACATGAAATGGTAAAATTGGTAACTTCTCTAAGAGGAAATTGCTACTGATCTTGAAGAAGAAAATGGTGTTTCTGTTTGCTTTTTGTTTGAAGGCCTCACTGTTTTTCTAGCCTTTCTGAGGTGCTGCTGTGAAAAATACTGAATTAATTCTGTGGAGAGTTCTTTTGGAATTGGTTATTGGAAATGTGTGGTAGCATTTAGAAAATTTATAAGGAGGGACATTTCAGCTCGAGATAAAGAGATTCAGCTTAAAAGGATAGATTTACCATGAAAGAAATTGAGGAATATCCAAATTAAAATAACTTATTGTGCCTTTCAATATTTGATTAAATCCTCTCCTAATACTTTTCCTAGTGGAGTTAAAAAACCACCAGTATCTCATGGCTTCACAACCAGAAGTGATATAATAATTTAGCTTTGATAAGAAAAAGAATTTTTTTTCCATCTGCTGCTGTACTGGATACTTTAATGTTCTTGTGGTTGTTTTTAAAATGTCATTCAGTCAACAAAGGGGAGCCATGTAGCATGTGTACTTTTCTGTGTAGTTTTTTTATTAAACATAATTCCCTGGGCTGTCCTGAGGGACTGTCTCTATCCTGGGGGTTCTGGTGGAAGGGATTGTGATGCAAATCTTGCCCAGGAAGTGTTTGTTTCAACTCTGTGAACTTGAGGAATGACTCAGCCAGAGGAAAAGTGCTGCTGCATGTGCAGTCAGAAGGGCTTACCTTCAGGAGCAGCTTCTGTAGCTAAAAGCAAAGTAAGTCAAGATAAGTAGGGAAGGAAACACATTCAGATTCACTGAGTGTTAACCCCTGCAGGGAAAAGGCTGATTCTTGCTTTGAAAGGAGGAAAAAAGAAAAGGAAAATATTTTGTGTGCACCTGGTGAAATGAAGGGGAATTGATTTAGATGGGAATGATGGATATAAATATAGTTTTCTGTGTAAGTTAAAAAAAAACCAACAAAAAAACCAGCAAACTATAAACCTTGTGCTGTGTGTCACGCTCTTCAGGAATATGTGTTCATGTTCACTGTTACATTCCTGCCCGAAATCTGGGGTTTTTAAAACCAGAAAATTATTTGCAATTGGAGAATGTTCACTTGGAGGAAATTTCCATGCGAGTGGAAATTTCCCAGCTGATGTGAGACACCTGGAAATCAGAAGTTAATGTCTGTGATCTCTGTGGCTGCAGTCTTTGACAAGAGGCTCAGAATACAGGAAAGTAAACAGAGGATTCTGGATTTGTCATTTCTGATACTCATCAACTTGTTTCTGTGTGCTGTGAAAGTACAGAAACCAATAACCTAAATGAATCATAAATGTCTGGGGTGGGTGTGTGGGTATTTTCGTATGGGGGATGCTCCTTCAGTTTGTTTTCCTTTCCTTTTCCTTTGGCAAAGAGTCCAAGTTTGCACTGAGGAACTGGGCTTTACAAACATATCAGAGTAGAGGAAGAGGAGTGGATACAAATGGCAAGAAAATAGTAACCTGGAGTGAAATGTGTGACTGTGCCTGGGGCCTTTGGGTACTAAAATTAAAGAAGGAAATCAATTACATGATGGCTGCATGTTCTTCTATATAGAAAAGTAACAGCCAACTTAACCATAAGCAGGGATGGAAAACTGTATTTTAGTTCTTAGCAGCTGCTGCACAACAAAACAGAGTGTTTGCATTCACAGTACTGCCACTGTGTGGTTTCCCCTGAAATTCTGCAGGTAAGGAAAGCTCTTCTCTAGCAAATTATCAAGACACTCAAAGCAGCACGTAGATGTGGGGAAGGAGAGTGATGGCAGTCAAAATGGCACGGTGCCTTTCCAAGGGTTTGATTTTTAATTTTGGTTTTAATTTCAGTTTGCCGTTCTTGAAGGATGGACTTAATGCTTGAAAAGTTTCTGCCCTCCAAATGCAGGTTTTCAGCACAAGCTGGCATTTCAATACCTTAATATTTACAGTTGAAACTGAAGGTTTCCTTTTGTTCTTTGTTTCAGAGATTGGTACAAAATTTTAAGTCCAAACAAAACTTGTTACTTGAGTTTTTCTTTAAGATTTTAGTTCTTGGAAAGTACAGAGCAACGAAATAAAGATATCCACTGACAGAATCTTGTGCTAACATAAATAAAGGCTGTTTGTAGCTTTAATTTAACATGTAATTAATAAAAGCTATCTCTCTTGAAGCCACAAAAAATGTGAATTAATGTTTAGAAAACCTTCTGGTAAGTGTAGCTGAGCTACTTTATAGCAGATGCACAACATTTACAAGTATCACTAATATGATCTGCCTGACAGCATGAGCCACATGCATGAGAGCTTAATGGTCACTAATGCCTCAATAAAAGCTATTTATTGGAGTATATTTTTAAAGGTACACCTTTAAGTACAGATACTTGATATTTTGAGTTCCAGTTTCAAAATGTGCTCCTATACTCATTTCTCACGTTGGTATTCTAGCATTTTTGCTTTGTGAGGGGATTATAAACAATTTGAAATATCATAAAACACTCTAACCCTAAGTGACACAATACAGATATTGAAGTCAAGCTTAAAAAAAAAAATTAGGTCAATTTTATTAAAATATAGATACATAAAAATATATCTTGTTACTGTTCTAGTGGTAAATGAGAGTTGAATCTGGAGAGTTTTTGAGCAGTACTCATTTTTTTCCTTCACTTTGTGCAAGATACTGCTGAATATCTTCCATCTTAGTTTCAAATGAAACAGTTGCAGTTTTGAAATTATGGTGAATTACTCTTTTTTTTCTGTCTGAAAGACTGCACCATAATTTTTCCTCTTCTATCTAAATGTGACTATATATGCCAGAACCAGAAAATCTGGGAACTAATAATGAACTGCAGCATCTCTGACATCATTTGACTTCTCCTCTCCTCTTCTCCTCCTGTTTCATATTGGATTTCCTTGAATGTGAGATGCGAACTTCAGAAAGCTGTGCCTTGGAAACCAGTATGTTACAACTGTGAAAATTCAGTATGCACTCAGTTACTCCATAATAACAATAAAATAATTGTAAAGCTTTTTTTTTGTTGTTGTGTATGTGTGGGTTTTTTTTCTGTTTGTTTTTTTTTTTTTAAAGGGGGAGAATTTTATTCAGTAAAGATGACTTCTATAAGAAATAGAACATGGAAAAAACAGTGGTTCTTTAAATGATGGCACCAGACATGGTTTGCACAACACAGCTGAACCTGCTCCTGAGAGCTACATTGGATGGGGATTGAGATGCAAGCAATTGATTTGGATGGATAAAATGAAAGTCAGCTGAGGTGGAAGGAGAGCTTTAAATGTAACTCAGAGTGACTTGATCAGTTTTGAAGAGTTAGGGTGATTCTAGTCATGTTTTTGGGAAGTGTGAGAAAGGCTGATTTTGGAAATTCAGCCAGCAAAAGCAAAGTGCTTGTAATGTTTTGCTGTGTTTTGCTCAGAGTCTCATCCCAAGATAGAAGGTCTAACTAGTATTTATTATCACATTTTACAGGAGGAGAGATAAAGGCAAAAGATAATAGATATTTTTTCAAGGTCATTTTAAGAATCAGCTTAGGCGCTACCTCAGAATTTTTTTCATTTTATTTGTTTCTCAGTTCAGTAATCTGCAAGCAGTAAAAAATTGGTACCAAATTTACTACATTATACTGTTACATTATTACCTTAAAACTTCATGCCATACATAGATGGCTATAAGCAGGTGCAACTTGGGTTTTAGGCTTACTTATTTAGATTTTTTCTGGAGATTAATTTGTTTAAACTCCTAGGGAAAGCTTGAATGTTTCCAGGATTTCAGACTTCAGAAAGTGATTTACTCTTTTTCCAGAAGCATTCTACTGGCCCTAGCAGATTTAGCACACCTTAGTTAAAAAGGAATATTTATATTAATTCATTATAATCTGAGAGCTAGAATTTTCTTCTCACAATATTTACATTAAAGTTATCTCTTGCTAGATTACTGAAGAAAGAAATAGCCCCTCATCACCTCAGAAGACTTGCATGACCTTTTTTTTTAAATGTTTTAAAGCTGCCTAAAAATACACCCAGACACTCCAAGCTAAGCAACAGAAAGGCTTCCCATAAGTTCCAGAACAATTAAACTCAGTGCTCCCTTGTAAATAAACCATGTGCTGGGTCAGAAGAGCCAGCAAGAGGCAGCCTCTTTAGCCCCACTGTTTGCACAATGTTCTGCTGGAGCCCTGCACAGGTTTGAAGTTTTTCTCAGGTCTAACTGCAAAAAAACCACCCCTGCACAGGGTTTTAAATTCAGCTTTTAGAAGTTTTTCTAACTAAGTTTGAACTGCTGAAATGGAGGCTCATAACACAAAGGTTGTCATACTCTTTGTGCAAATGGTGCCCTTATAATGTGGCATATTAAATATTTAACATAGTTTGCAGCAGATAAAAAGCAATTTTGTTTAATTTTTCCTAAATATTAATGCTATCATGCACCTTAATCCTTTCATTATAACAAAAATTTGTTCAAGCTCATTCTTATTAAACATTTTCTAATTTATAATGATATGGATGTTTTTCTTCTGATCCTAATAATTAGGGCCAAAATGCCATTGTAAAGAAAAAATGTGAGAGCTGGGAGCAGGGGGGAGTCTTCACTGGTATATTGGGAAGAATTACAGACTAGAAAATAACTTTATTTTACCCAAGGATACCAAAGGCAATGCCTATCTCTCAAGTAATCCAGCTCAAAGTTTTGGGTCAGTTGCCAAGGAATGAAATGGAATACCTACAAAACACTCAGTGAAATGACCTGAAAAATAATTTATAAAGAGGTTGCCAGTCACTTCTGAGTGAGGACCATTCTTCCATCTCTATCTCTGAACTGCAGAAAAAAAAAATCCTGAATTGGAATTAGTTTCAAATCAACTTTTCTCTGCATCCCAGAACAAAAATGTAGTCAGCAATTATTTATACTGCTAATTAAAGACCTGTTCTAACAGGATTACTGGAGGTTGAAAGCCCTTGATATGACAGCAAATGTTTTCCATAACCACCCATCTGCATTCAAAGACACCACAGAGGTATGGAAAGAGTAGGAACAATGAGAAAGAAACAATTGTAAGAAAATATTAGTTAGAATTTGAATAAATTTGGGTGACTTAATCCAAGTAGACTGATGTGGCTTCACTATTTGCAGTAAAACTACAATTGACAAAAAGGAGGACTGTGGTCCATTTTGGTACTGAGCCCATTAGCTCTGTGTTGTTTTAAAAAAATTTTGTTTATATTCCTATTTTCCATCTTTCTCTCATCTAATTCTCATTTATGCAGTCTCACAAAAAAGACATTCACACATTTCCTTTAAAACTATATGTTTTTTATTATTATGCAGCTTTTCTCTCCTCATGGAATGACTTTTTAATTTCCAGTGTCCACAGATTTTCAATTGCACTGAAAAACTATTGCTAATTTGGTTGTATGCAAAGAACTTCACTGCTTTTCTGGTAGATGCACCTTTTTTTTTTTTTTTTTACAAATGCTTATTTTAAATAGTAAGCTGCTTAAAACAGTATGCATAATTCTTGGGTCTGCTGAATCCCATGTTAGATGATTTCTGAGCCAGCATTACTCATGCATAGAATAATTATATAGATATTTCTGTTGAGAAAGTAAAGAATGAACTTACAAGACAAAGAACTGAGTGTGGTGGCTGTGGGTTTTGTGAATACAATAGGTCAGTTCTTGTTTTCACATCAGGGCAAATCTGGAGAAACCTATGGATTTAGCTGGAGTCATTTTTAGTTTTAAATCAGTGTAAGGTCGGTTCCTTTCCTCTGCTTCATTATTTTGTAGGATTTTTTGGTCTCAGGTGAAGCATTTGTTTTAATTTGAGAGTTTGAATGAAGTCAAAATTGAGCACATTTTTAAGTGCTATGATGGATGTAGACTTTTTCCAAATGCCTGAAGTGCACAGTTGACCATCAACCATAAATCCCAATTGCTTCCAGTCCACATTTGGAGCTGTGTCTAAAACATCCTTCAGCTGGGTGGGATCAGCACCCGTGTGAGCAGAGCAGCTGTCTGAGGTCAATCCAAAAGCAGATAGAGATGGGATTGGAGCTAAAGTTAAACACTCCAAGGATGGGAAAGCTCTTCGATTTTAGAAAATGCTTCTGGATCATGTGCTCCCTGTGGAAAGTTGTGGTAGCAAATAAAAATCCCCCTAAATTCCCTTCCCTCAGTGGGCAGCTGGAACACTCTATTCTCTTTACACTTGCATTCCTGCCAAGCTGTGTTGTGAGCACACCTGCAGCTTCTCTTCAGCTGTACCAGCTACTGAAGGTTCTGTTGTGCTGCCTTCCTGGTGTCCTCAGAAAACACAGGGAAGTTCCAGGTTTAGTCTTACAGGCTGAATTTTGTCTGATATTTGTCTTAGAAGCTGCCATGTGTCTTGGCCTGGGATAATAAACAGGATTGGTCACGAGTTATGAAGTTCAGCCTGGGAGATCATGTGGCCGGTGGCGTGGGCCGGACAGCTGACCACAGGGACGGCCGGCGGCTCGGCGGCTTGTTCTGAGAGCTTCCTTTTCGTGAAGTCAGCTTCAGCTGGGGACTTCTTTTCCCCTCGCTGCGAGCTGGGCTGCCCTGGGATGGTAGCCGCTGTCCTAAAAACCGGAGAGATGCTGAGAGAGAGAGTATTCCTTTGCCCGGAGCCCCAAATCAGACACAAGACACGAGGGTCCGCTCTGCTTGGGCTCAGGGGCAAAAGACCCGGAATAGCCCAACATTCAGACTTTTATTCTGAGGGTTACAACTTATCTCATAACGGTACAGGGGAGGACACGGAGCAGGGTCGAAGGTCAGATGCAGTCAGGAAGGAGGAAGGGAGGAAAGAGTGAGAAACAAGATACTATTGTTAACTGGGAGGCAGGCGGGGGGGGGGTTCGACTCTCTTTCCAAGGCCAAACTAAACTCTACCTTCAGAGGGGCTTCACTTTCTAGGCCCCCAGAAATTCTTCAGGGGATATGTCATTCTCTGAGCTTGAACCACCGCTACAAAATCACAGTTCCTCAGCAGGGTTTGCATCTTAATTTCTTTTACCAGAGCAGGTTAGAAGAGTGAGGAATCTGACTGTCCTCCATAAAGAAATGGAAACCTTCTGTCAGCAATTGCATTGAAAACCAGTAATAAATAAGAGGAAAGAAAGAACAGAAAGTAAAAAGAAGATATTTGTAGTAGTAGGGGAAGTGCTAAGAGAAAGAAGGAAATATCCTAACAAATCACCAGTCCTAGCAGGAGCGTGATGCAAACCAGAACATTTGTCTCTGTGAAACTGCATCTATCTGTACAGAATCCAGACCATCTTCTGTATAGTCACAGTGGAAACCAGAAAGTGAACAGACATTTGTATTTTCTTCAAGGAAAGTGAAGATTTATATCTGAAGGTGAAATAAGGATTTTTTAAAAATATATAATAGCCTAACTAAATAATTATGGTACATTCTTTTTTTGGCACTAAAAGATGGAGCTCCATTCAAGAGGTTGAATCTGGTAAATCTCAGTGGCTTCCAACTGTCAGAATGTACCTGGCAAGCTTAGAGGAGAAAAATGATAGTAAAGGGGAAGGAATAAGTCGACATTAATGTTACATGCCCACATACTAACTTGGCTTAAAGTAGATATGGAAGTTGAGGTCTAAAATATCTCTCAATATCGTTAGAGGAGACAGATTTTTAATGTTTTTCAAATAAAAAAAGGTTCTTTCAGTTCATGAAGATCTATAAAAGTGTGACTGTACTCTTCATGTAATTGAAACGTTAATTTTGCCAACCTTTCCATGGAATGCTTGAATTTCTTTTCTATGAATGTGTCTCTTCACAAATATCAAATTTAAAGGAATTTTTCCTGAACCTGTGAAGATTTCTTGAGTTGCAGAAAAACAGGTTGTTACGAAACCCACAGCTCTGTACATGAAAAATATTGGAGTTCTATTTTAAGGATTACTTGGCATATCAAAAACTTTACACTGGTAATTGCATTGTCAATCATGTAGTGTCCCATTGCTAAAGAAATAGGTTGAAATCCAGCCATTCTTTATTTTCCAATGGCTAAAAAATTGAGTTTTATAATGAGGAAATAATACAAATGATTCCCTTCAAGAGTTACCCAGCGCGTATTGCACAACAAAATTACCATAAGCAACAGTTAGATCATGAATTATGCTTGAAATATCTGCATTTTCCAGCTTCCTACAGTCTTTTTTTAAAACACTTTGAGCTGTGCTAATGCCCACTGCGTATTGCTTGAAACCTGCAGAAGGTTTGTAGCTGGTACGAGGTGATGCGCTGTTGATCTCTGTTTGCAAGCTGTTTAATGTTAAAAGTTCTGCTGAAACTGTCAGTAGAAAGGCAATGAAAAATTTCAAAGACCCTCCCAGGCTTATCTGTTCTCTTGCTTGCAGCATGCTGCTTTTAGAAATGGAACTAGCAGACCTCCAGGTGCTGCCTGGCTGCTGGAAAAGTGACTTGGGAGCAGTTTCACCCCAGCTGGCTAGGACTAAGATGGTGCCTGCACTGCTGGAACAATTGCTACTCATTCCAGGGGACAATAATACTCATTTTTCACCAGACAGGGGTGAGGAAAAAAAATATTCAGTGCATATGAATGAATGCAGTGTGGCCTCTGGATCATTGATGAGATCCAGCCTTTCTTCCTGGAGCCTACAGGACTTGTAGGGTTGCTGCTTCCTGCAGGGTGTGTTTGCATGTGCATATATATGATGCATAAGGGTAATGTTTTACAAAGTCTGATTCTTTTTGGAGCGTGTAAAGCCATTATTTTGATGGAAATTTTGAAATACCAGTTGATCTCATAAGATATTTGCCAGTATCTTGCAAAAACCCTTATGCTTTTAATAATCTGGTCTCATCTAAGCTTGAAATAGATGACAGATTTGTTCTGCTGTTGATGAGAGTCTAGCAAGAAATGGGAGTGTGGTGATTATGAGTCTGTATTTCCCATAACCACTCATTACATATCTGGTATTCAAATCTGTGAGGGTTTGTTTTGTTTTTTTTTATGATTTTGGTTGGTGGTTTGGTTTTTTTGTTGTTGTTGTTTGGTTGGTTTTGTTTTGTTTTTTTATTTTATCTTTGCCTGTTTTGGGGGTATATTTCTTTTCTTGTATTTTCTGAGGTTTTTTGCATTTTTTTTTGTTCTCTCTGAAATCACTTAATTTGTTGGGAAATGTCCTACTCAATTGAAGACTTCAAACGAGAGAAAAAGTTTAAACTGAGAATGGGAAACTATACTAGGAAGCTCTTGGGGTTTTTAGGTAATAGTTCAGTAAAAAAAAAAAAAAGAATAAAGAAAGACCCAGTATTGAGGTGGACTACTTCCTTTTCAGTGAAAGAGTGGTGCAGTAAAAGGTGATCTACTGTTGTAGAATCCCTACTTCTGGTACTTATTATGGTACCATGGCAACATCAGAATTAGACACGGAAAATGGGGTAAGCAGCCTGGTAGAACATAATCAAGAGCACACAAACAATGTGTTACAGGGAATCTATAGGAGAAACTATGAACGAATACTGTGGGGTTCTGAGCAGGAGCATTGCAGAGCCTTCAGGGAACAGCTCGAGTAGGGAGTCTGTCTGTGTGCAATGTGGAAACTGTTGAGTGGCTTGGTCTGGTGAGAGGAGTGGAGAACTGCTGCTGCAGAGGGGTGGTGACATTCTGGGCTGGGAAGAAGTAGAGACCAGTTAGCTTTTGGAATCTGAGAACAGTGTGATTTCTTCCAGATATAAAGAAACAATAATTCACTACTGTTCTGCCTGTGTGCTCAACCAGCAGGGTCATAATTAGGTCCTGTCTGAAAGCAGAGTGGAAGCTTGTGTGTTCTAAGTGCTGTTTAGGGTAATCAGATGTCCAGACTGGCTCACAGAGGACAGGGACAGTCACATTTTTGGCAGTGCAGGAATGCTCAGGTAGTGTAGCTTTGGCAGAACATAATTGTGAGGGATAAAACTACGATCCCAAATTAAAAACATCTGATTATCACAGTATCTCAGATCACTATTCCTGTCTGGGAATTCAGCAATCCCAGATTATAAACCTGGGATCATGGGAAATGAAATTAATGCAAAATCATAGGCATGACTGCATGTGAGACATTAAATAGTGTAGATCACAGCAGACTGTTGTATTTTCATTTTTTTACTGCTTTTGTTTCTCACAGGAGGTGTTTATGCACATTGTTTCAAAAGGTTTGTGCACACATTGTGAATTTACTACAACAACGTTGTTGATTTTTGTTCCCCAGCTGCTATGGGTAACATGGGTGTTTTTGTACCACCTGTGCGGCAGGAGGTCCTTCCTTCCTTCAGCTGATTGCAGATTACAGGTTTGGATGTTATCAAATTAACCTTATGAACTGCTTTGGTTATTCTCAAATCAACCTTCTGACCCGCATGTCAGAATTGTTGCAGCTGAATGTGTACGAGCATGTGAGGATTAAGGTGTTGGGAGTGCTATCCCACCATTTAATCTCAAAGCCAGCCTGGAAGACATTGCTTATGAAATTGATTGATCTTTCTGTGGTGAGGAAATGATAAGGTTGTGAGACACAGACAGCATAAAAAAATTTTTATGTGTGGAGCAAATCCACTGAACGCAGTGCCCACTCTTACGCTGGGGATTGCCCTGCTGGTGGGGCAGGCCGAGGGACAAGGCTGCAGGAACTCTGTCCCTCCAGGCCAAGAGAAGATGAGCAACATCCAAAATGCTCAGTGGGCTGGCTGATGTCCTCTGCCACTGCCTGCTGCCTTGGAATGGGAATAGAAGAGTGTCTTGATTGGAGAAAGACAAACATTGTTCCCATCTTCAACATGGCCAGGAGGTCTGCCTGGGGAAGCACAGGGCAGATGAACTCACTTTGGGCCTTGGGAAAATTATGGAGCAGTTTGTTTTGGAAGATAACTCTGGACCTGTGAAAGGGAAGGCATTTGGATGCTTAATCAACCTGATTGCCTTCCATGATAAAATAAATTGATTTGTATATGTTATAATTGTTTTTATTTACCGCAACTTTAACAAGGCTTTTGATATAGCCCTTGAGGATATTTTTGTAACTTGAGTTGGTCTGAGTGCTTGGACAATTAAACAGTCTTCAGGTATCGATTTGGGTATCTAAATGTAGAAAGACACTCCCCAAATATCTAAGGGAAATCAGTTAATAGCTTTCAGAGAATGATTCAAAATTATTCAGAATGTTTTCAAGTGATAAAGTCAACTACTTTTTGCAAGGCTGCAAAGCATAAACAGTACTTGAATCTTATTTATTAGGAAGGCCATACAATTTCTTTTTTACATACAGAACTCGAGCCAACAGCAGATAATGAAGGGTATGCAATAAAACTACAGTAATTGTGTTTGTTTAATAATAATAATGTAACATTAAAACTCCTACTTGTTGTCCCTCTTTATTAATAAATAATTACTGATTTTGTTGTTCTTTTATGGCAATACCAGGCTGTGAACTGGGAGGGTTGGAGGAAAAGGAACATGGGCTGTCCTGCTCAGGGAAGTGGCCAGTGGCCACTGGGAAGGTGACAGTCACTGATGGTCCGGGCAGGTTTCCTCCCTGCCTGTACAGCACCTACATGAAATGGAGTTAACAGCACTCTCCTCTAAAGCTGACATTCCAGCACTTTTACAACAAGGATCTACAGCACACACAGGCTTGGCAAAGGCATAGAAGCAGTCATGGGTTTGGGATGTGGGAATTTTTAATACTGTGTTTACTTTTCTCTTCCGTTTTTCCTCATACTTATGGGAGCACTGGTGATGAGAGAAACTTGGGATGGCTTTACTGTGTGAAATGAGGTTTGTGCTTTGCCAGTCACTGCACTTGTGCAATAGAGGATGTAATAGTAAGCAGAGTGTGGTCTGTCTTAAGATAAATATTTCCTGGAGAGCTGCACTAAGAGCAGTTTCATTTAAATGAAGACACATGTGGATCCAGTTAAGAAGTAACTGGTAACTGATTTAGCCTTATTAGACAAATAAAATAACACCTGGTTTGCTGGACCTGAGAAAAGATTGGTGAATATTACAATATCTTGCCTTAAAAAGCAAAAGCAAGGGAATACAATGGTGAAAAGATCAGGCAGTGGTTAAAAGGATTTAAAATCCACTGGAGAACCATTCTGGAATATGTGTGTGTGTGTGTGAGGAGCTGATGAACACCCATCCCTGCCCACTCCAGGGCAGCTCCAGCCCCTGCCAGAGCTGTCCCCAGCCCTGGGGCTGTCAGGCATCCAGGCCACCAAAGCCTGCCCTGCTCACAGTGCTGGTGGTTCACAGCTGCTCAGCGCAGCGTGTGGAGTCAGTACCTGACAAGTGCAAACATCCATGCTCAGATGGCAGGGCCTAGGGATATTGTGGGAGATTGTATCCTCATTATGTAAACTGGGTTTTCTTTTTTTGCACGTACCCAGGGTTGCTTCTTAGCTTCCTGTCAGTTTTTGTTTGTGGTTTTTTTTTTTTTTTTCTAATTAAAAGTTTAAGTTTGAAAGTGTTTTGAGGTGTTTTGGCATGAAAGATCTAGCATAAATACAGAACTTAAAATGAAAAGCTGCAAGAATATAAGCTATTACAATAATATAAATGATTTATCTTGAATTAGAACCAGAAAAAAGACATGATAGAGCCAAAGCACATAATATCAATGAAAAGGCAAGCCCTACCTCTGCATCTCTCTGAGCTGTTACAATTTGATTTTTCTCTTTTTCCTTTAAATTGCATTAGCAATTCCAGATAGACACTCAGTCTCTGAAAGAAAGGCCCTTGACATTAAGTGTACTGAAAGGTCATTGAACAGTCATAGCTTTCTTTTAATTTTAAATGCATTTATCCAAGAAAACGCAGCACTGATACAACATCTGCTTTTCAAAGGGACTCAGTCTTTTAGCTGAGCTGACTGAGGCTTACAGAGGTCAATTGAAATGCCTAAGGTCACTCAGAGTGTCAGAGTAAGGGATGAGAATCTGGAAAACACACTGAAACAGCAACATGCTTCCCCCCACCCTCTGAAATTACAGGATTCTCCTCTAAACTTCTGGGTAAACAGCAGTATGGTTCAGAAAAAAAAAAAAAAGATAGAAATGTTAAAGATGGTGACTCCTGCTGTGTTGATTACTATTGATACTGTGAGTTATTTGTAGAGGATTCTAAAAATTCCTGTCTAGAAAAATGATCAAGTTACATATTGCAAAAGCAACAAATCCTGTGAAGGCAGAAGGCTGTGAGAGGGTTTACTGCATTGTTGCCACATACACCCTGCTTTTTCAAACTTGTTTTTTTTAATAATTTTCCCGTGATTGACTTCAATGAGATGGCACTGTCTAAACTGGCTGATGAGCACACTCAGAAGATCAGAGCTATTTTGGGAATGAAAGATCCTTTCCCCCGTCATTGAGCAGTGAAGTAGGATGCAGTGATGACTGTGATTAGCAGAATACATGCATTCACACGAGGCAAAAAACGTTACGCTGAGGATGAAGTCCAATTTTAGCTTTGGAAATCTGCACAAAAGTGTCTGCAATGTTGTAGTGATATCTTTCACTTTCGTGGCTTTTAACCCTCTGACTGCAGAAATTTTGTAGAGTTTCATCCAATTTAGTAAATGCTGCCTAACCAAAGGAAAAAAAACCCACAAGTGATTTGTTTTAGATGGGTGTTTTGCAGAAGCAAATTCTGTTGAGGAAATGCGTAGCCTGTCAACACGTTTGTATAAAGAACTCTGAAGAATTGCTATGAATTAAAAGTAATTTATGGTCAGGGACTGTAATTCTGCTTTCTGTACATGCCTCAATCTCCCATTGACTTACATTAACAAGAATGTTTGAGACGTACAAGGAATGCAAATTATAAAACCTAGTGTCAAAAAGACAGGCAGCTGTGGGATAAGTTATAGGAAGTGATCTTAACGATTAACAAATTTATTTAAAGATTGCCAAGGGCAAAAGCAAGGCACCATCTTCCAAGTAGTAGAGTTGAAAGATAGCGTGGCTATCTTTCACCTTCATTGCTGACAAAGAGAGCATTACTGTACTCTGATGGCAAAATAGGAATTCGTTGAGGCTATCTTTGTAAGGTCAGATGGGAAGGGAGAGCATGAAGAGGAATACATGGGAAGTACAGCTGTGCTGCTATTATTACAGCATACTGAAGAATGATCAAAAGAAATGTGACCTTTTCTGAAGGTGTCTGATGCATTCATTGCTGGCTTTAACTTGTTCTGCCAATATTCTGATGTTTCATTTGCCATTTGATCCCCAAAAGGCTTAATTTTTCACAGAAAATAGAGTGGATGTTAAAAATCTTGTTTCGGGTTCACCACCCACCCTACTCTCCCAACCCTTTGGGAAACAACCTGAGTACTGGGCAAGAAAAACCCAAATCAATATTTCTCAGAAGGATTCTAATGTTATTTGGTGGGACACTTTGTAATCTTGTTGAACATTGCAGTTCCCTGTATTGACTTTGCTTTGTCCAGTAAAAGTTCTGGCTGGAATATTTCTCTTCTGCTCCCAAACTGCATGTACCGTGTCTGAAAAATGATTTTGCTGAAGTAAAATACAAACTGATCAATCACACAAACAAGACAAAACTCCCACAGAGCACATGGGGAAAAGAACAAAGATTATTTTTGTCTGTCTAGTTAGAATTTTGCATATGCTTGAATATATCTGACAGGTTGTTTGTGCCTTTTAGAAGATTAAAAAAATATAAATAAATATATACGGAGAGAGAGTTCTGATGACTACAATAGCAGTGTTGTTTTTCATACATTTGGGGTGCTGAAACAATTCACAAGTGGCAAAGCAGACCAAGTTGTCTTATGTTGTTCCCTGCAAATGAAGACAAATGCCTTGTTCTTTATGACTCTGTGTTACATTCCTTAGAGAAAGATTTTGAAAATGGATTTTTAACCTTCTATTCCTTTTTTCCTTAGTTATATATGTATTTAAAATATAAAGGAAGTGTTTGAGGATTGCAGTTAAAAGCTGGGCTCCAGCTATGTAAGACCCTGAAATATTGTGACTATTCTGAAAAAGACAAAAAAGAGAAAAAATTATGCTAATCCTTCTAGAATATGTAGACCTATTGGGACTGTAAAATTTCAGAATGTGATTGTAACATGTTTATTGGAGCAAAAACCATAAAAAGATGATTTTTTTTTGCTGCAGTTAAGAATTATAAGAAAATAGAAAATAAGTTTCAGTTTCACCACATGAAACTGCCCTGCTGGTTTTCTCTTGTCTCCCTTGAAATCAAATCTCCTTAACACAGCTGAAGTAGTGAACCTCCTTCCTTGTGTTTGATTCCTGTGTTTCCTTATAAACATTCCCAGACAATTATGTCTTTGCTTGAATGGGCATCTGTTAAAAGCAATGGCAAGTCCAAATTTTAAGCAAGTCCAAAACAAAAATATTGAGTGGGGTCCTAGGGACAGCCAAAATTCATGAATCTTCCTAAGTAGCTATGAAAATCCATCTTGAATGATTATGCAAAGTTTGAACCACCTCTATAAAAAAAAGCCCCAACCAACCAACCTCAAAAACTCTCCAGACAAGGTTCTGCTTCTCTTCCTGTATGTGTGAAACCCTTCACTTTACTCTGGACTTGAACCCCTGAAGTAAATATAGTTTAAAGAGCAGAAGGATGGTGATGATGGAAAGTAGGAATGAGGTGAGAGATGTGCCCTGTGCACTGAGATGTCTCCATGGTGTGGGCTCTGAGTGGGGCTTTGCTTTGGGAATATATCCAGGAAGCTCCAAACCAGAGGCCTGGCTGGGTGGTCTTTGGAGAAGGGAGAGCAGATCCATTTAGTTTACAGAGAAAATCTAAAGTGGGTAGGAGGGGATGTCAAGCCCTGGTCTTGGATATGGAAGGATGGAATGAAGACAGCTGTGTGGAAGCACAAAAGTGGTTTTTTTTGTGGTGGAGGGTAGTTATGAGACTACTTGGGTATGTGTTTGAACTCTTGTGGGTGTTAATTCCAAGCCTCAAATGTGTTCAGGAGTGCCTAACGAAATGAGTTTCAGATTCAAAAAAATTGCTCAGGCTTGTTAATATTTGATGGTAGAAATTCATCTGTGTCTCCATTCATGTGTGACCCACTTTGTATCCTTTTGGGAAATACATATGGTAAGGCCAAGAAATTGCACATGGTTCTTCTCGTTAGTGTATGCACTGAAAATCTGAAGCTTGGGAAAAGATTTTTTTTTTCCCCCTGAAGACCCCTGGGACACAGCCTTTAAAACTTTCTGCTTCTCTGAGATTTGGGTAGATCCAAACATCCAGCAAGGTCAGTAAGTGTCCCTGTGCCCTCACTGTGACTGCAAAAGTTCTGCCTCTCCCTCTCCCAGGGGACACTTGCAGCATCAGGTGCTTCCAGACAGTTTGTGTCTCCAGGGTGCTCCTCAGAAAATTTTCCAGTGAAGACAAAAAAACAAATACTACTTGTGGAAGTATCCATCCTCCTCTGGCTGGAAGGAGGGACTGTTTGGCAGCCGACCTGCCCTGTGCCTGTGGCCAAACTCCTCCCAGCTGCAAATCTCAGCCCTGCAGAGAACCTTCTGCAAAGCCCAACTGGCTGAGCCACAGGGCAGCTCAGCTCCCTTCTTTTCCAAGCAGAGATGGAGAGGGCTGGGTGCAGAGGCTGCTGCAGATCAGTGTGATTTACAACCAGCACAGCAGAGAAGTGACTCTCTATACAATAACCTTTGGTTTTGTAGAGCTGGCTAAAACATAGTCAATTGAATGTGAAAGAAGCTAATTAAGAAACAGTAGACCAAAGTAGTCATTGCTGTAATTTCTTTGGCTTCAGTGAGCTTATTGCATGGATGAGTTTTATTGGAGACGTTATTACTAATACAGAAAGTACGTGCAAAGTTAGGAGTTATGAAGTCAAAGCTGTAATTCACCTGGGAATGCTGTTCTTGATTTTCAAAGAAGAATGAAAAGAGTTAAACATAAAACTTTATTTCTCTTGCATTTGGGCAATTAATCTTCTTGAACTTTTAAAAATATCCTACATAGTGAGCCGGTTGCTTAGCTTCTGTGAAGAGGAGTTCCCAGAGTGCTAGGTGATATGCCAAGGAAGCTCTTGTGTTAGTTTTTCTCTGAATGTAAGTAGTCTGAATTTTTAGCATACTTGCTCAGTCAGAAAAGGATGGGTGAAGCTGCTTTGTGCAACTGTTTCTATTCCTGCACTTTCCATTTAAGTGGCACTGGAAATTGTGTACCCTTTTCACACTGAGAAGGCAGAGTTCTTCTTTCCAGGCTAACTGCTTTGTCTCTCTTCTGGTTTTCTGTCTAACTGAATTCACTTATGGTATTCCAGAAATGTATTTTGTGGGTGCCTCATGAACAGAGCATTGAACTCTGCCCATGAGCTGCTGAGCCTGAAGGGCTTCTTGGCTTCTCAGACTTATTGACCAATTGAGAGAAGCCTAAAGTGCACTGAGGTGATTCCCTGCCATAATCTTCCAAAATGAGTCTCATATGATGACACATAATGGGATTGAAAAGATAGTCTTGGTGTTCACTGCTTTGTCTCAGATCAGACCTAGAAATTTTAATTAAGGTTTAGGTCTGAAACAACATTGAAATCTTTGGAAATTTGGTGTCTAATTACCTCTTGAGGTTCTGGCATTGAGTGATTTACTTAAGGTCACAAATGGAGTAGAAACAGAAACTGAGCAGAGAATTCCCAAATCCCAGTCCTTTGCCATTTATCCCTGACTAACCTGGTATCTTGTGATCTGGGTTTCACTCCAGCCAGCTGCCTTCACCAAGGCGTTGGTGTCATCCTACCCGGAGACAGCTGGCCAGGGTTTAAGGCAGGAGGAAGTGTCATCTGCATATTCCTGTTTATACCCATGGCATTGTGGGCTGGCCACTGGCAGCTCAGCGCAGACACAGACTATAAAATGGGAAAGAGCAGTGCCCCTGGACCTTGAAAGAAAACAGAAAGTTTCTGATCAGAGATTTTGGACCCTGAAACACAGACTCGAAACTGCCAGAATTAAGTGCTGCTTGTTTAGATAATAAATGTAGGAGCCAGGAAATTTAATCTCACACAAAACATCTGCGTTTCAGTGGTATATATGAAATGGAGATATCCAGGGGAATGAATTAAGGATATGTCCATAGATTTCTGTGCCATGTCTCACTTTTTTTTTTTTCTCCCACCTTGACTAGGACAGACTTGGAATGATTTTCAAGGAAATACTTTAAAGAAATATTATGACTAATGAAATGTAAAAAAAAATAATTCCAAAGTATTGAAAGAATGACTTTTAAGTACTTAAAATCCAGCCCTGATATTTGAAAAGAAAATGCTAAGTAATAAAGGGGATGAATTTCCACACAGCATATTGCACAGGAAATTTGCACACGCAACCTTTTATTTGTTTAATGGATTTTCTGTGAACATCTCCCATTAAATGTTTGTAAAACTTCAGCCCAAGAAATTTAGCTATGGAAGTGAAAGCATTTATATTCATTAGATGAACGCAGACTTTTTGCTCATGATTTGGGTGGAATTTAAAATGATTAATGCAGCTTAAAGTAGTTAGGTGATAGGAATTTTCTAAAACATTTTATCTGTATCTAATAAGCCCTCTTGGGGATACAAGAGCTTATGATGCATATAAGGAAATTTAGAATCAGTTTATTAAAAACACATTTTCACTTACTTTATTGGTGTTCTTCCATTGTATCTAAAGGCTTCCGGGTATTTTACCATCTAGTGAAGCCAGTCCACAGAGAATAGAATCGTATAAACACCTACATCTGAGAGGCCCAGCCTTTTATTATAGACGTGGGAGTTGCAGCTGACAAAGGGTGAGATCAATCCAGGAATATGTTTAGGAAGTTCAGAAAAACCTTCAGAGAAACTTAAAATATCTGAAAGTGAATTTGTCCAGTGAGGATCTCTTAAGCAGTAGTCTGTAAAATTTTAGATATGAAAAAAAAAGCATTCCAGTCTGACTGGAATTAAGGACTTTTCCAAGTTTTTGACTGACTTTGTAGTGATAGAGACAGTAATAAATCCTTTACTATGTTCATAGTTCAAATTAAAAATGGTACACTTGGTGCTTTAGATCCCTGGTAAATCAGTCTCTGCAGAGTCACCATCACCAGCATTCAAAGCCAAGCCCCTCTTGGATGGGAAATCAGTTCAGTGGTGTCTCAGCCTGGGCTGGGCTCTGCAGGTGATGGATGGGATTCAGGCTGCAGGTACTAAGACACTCAGCCCTGCTCAGGGTGAGTCAGTCTGGCTGCTGTGAACAGTGATGAGAGCAGCTCTACTGATGGCTGCCCAGCTCTGATTCAGCATTGTCACTGACCTCTCTGAGTACCATTTTTTCCTGCTGTGTCCTTCTCCTGCCTGATTTACAGGGCAAGAGGGACTCTAGGCTGTAAGGTGGCAAGTTAACTATTTGTTAATCCAGTTTGTGGAATATCTGTCATGTTTGTTGTGCATTTCTGACCTGCTAGGTATTTCTCTGCATTTCTTTGAAGAATTGATTTTACTGAGTTAGACACACCAAAATTTTAGAGTTGGAGGGTAAAAAGCATGAATATAGCAAATAGCTATTCCACAGAAGTTTAAACATGCATCAGTCTCTCATTTCATGTACAAGGTCTATACTTGTAGTAGCAACTCTTTTGCAGGATAAAATTATGATGGAGTTGTTGCACTTTATGCTGGTCAGTATATTTAGAGTATGAGTATTAGAGTGAACCCTTCCCATAGCAGGGATTTAACTGGTATTTATCCACACCCATTGCAGTGATGCTGGCAGAAATCTGTAGCCTTGACACAGCCTGAAACCTCAGTCCTTCCAGCCAGCCTCCTTCTCCTCACAAGGACTCACTTTAATGTGGCTATAAATTTTTTAAAGGAACGTTCTGAACCGAATGCCACAGCAAATAAACCATTGTGATAGCACACAGTGATGCTTCATTTCTCAAGGAATAATAAAAAAACTGGAATAATTTGGTCTTTGTTAATATGTACTCTATGCCTAAAACAGGAAAAACAACTGATATGTTTAGCTCCTTGATTTTTCTGCTGGGTTCGTTAGGAAAGAACAGGACAGAACTGGCAAGGTGGCAGGATCCCTGTTGTTGATCCTCCTTGTTTCAGGCCTCACTGACTCAGGGAAGCAGCACCATGCTGCCCACCTGGCTGCTCGAGGTGGTGCTGAACCTCTGCTGTGTTGGCTGCCCAGCTGGCAGTGCAGGGTGTGTGCAGTCAGCTGTGCACATGCTGGGATGTGACAGTGAAGTCTCAAATTCTTCTGGACCTGTCATAACACGGATGGATGTTTATAGATAGGATAAACAGAAGATTTAAACTCCTTGGGGGAAGGGCAGGGCAGGAGAGACAAGCTCTGTTTACTTGAGGAAGTACTTTTCTGATTATTCAGTCAAAACACAGAAGTAATAAATTTCAGGTAATTCCTTCTTAGTTGCTATTTGTTTGGTGTTCGGTGGCTTACTTTAGGCACAACATATGTTAAACAGATAATCCTGTGCAGAATAGAATTTTTCTACACTTTAAATTCAAGGTCACGGAGGTGTTTGTTTCTAAAGATTTATTGAAAGGCCATCCACTCTTTGGGCAGAGAAATTTCTACCTCCTTTTCTGCTGTCAGACTGTGTGATTCTAAATGTCTCCTTGAAATACACACTGCCTATTTCTTTGTAGGTACAGATACTTTTTAAAGCTGTCTTAAAATAGGTGCAGATTGAAGAAATTGTCTGCCGTCAGATGAGTAAGACTTGGCGGGGCTTCTCTCTTCCTTTCATCTACATATGCACACCTCTACAGTCATAAAAATACCCTCTTTAAAACTTGCAAGGATCTACTGCTACTCTCAAAAATGCCTGGCTGTTGTGGGGCAGTTGTGACTGTTCACAGCAGTGCAGGGTATAATGTGTGTAGTTCTGCTTCTGGTGGGAATGTGTCTGCAGGCAGACTAAAAAGTGAAGGCTGAACCAAAATTAATCCATGTTAATCTCCCGTCATGAAGGACATTGTTGAGGTTTGATTGATGAGTTCTGATTCTTGCCTGTGAAGTTACAGGAAATAGAATATGCTGGCTTGAAGAAGAGTGGTGAATCCATAAGAGTAGAAACAATATGCCCCTTACTAGACTCATATTCCCAACTCCAAATGCTCCCTTTCTTTGCATTCCAGCATCCCAGATGGCAGATCTCCTTAGCACAGTTGAAAATTTTCAGCTTACTGAAACTGGTTTATATATTTTTTTTTTTTGGTCTTTTCACCATCTTGTCACTTAAGACCCCTTCATTTAATGAGGATCTCCAGGGTCACATTGGGGAATGAGCTGACAGGATGAATGACAGTGTACACGGACAGGGTGAGAGATTCCACTTCAGTTTGCAACCTTGTTGGCACACAGTCCATAGCATCTCTAATAAAAAGGAGTTATAGCTCTCCAGGTTTATCAATTATTGTTTTAATTTCTTTGCTCTGTTTGCTACTTCATTGCAGCATGGGATGTTACTCTGATTATCTTTGTTGTAGCATTTTAATAATAATTTAAATATGCCCTAAATTCTGTGCTGTAGAACAGTTAAATCAGCCAAAGGAAGAAAGTTTACCCATTGTGGACTTTACCTTTTTTTCTGGTCATCTGGATTCAAACAGAACAAGCAGACGGTCATTTCAGGTGTTTGAATATCCACCAATCTATGACTATTTTCCTCAGATGAAATGGTTGTAATTTTTTAGAGACATCATTAGTGATTTCAACAAATTGAATGAGAAGCAGGCACCTATTTTAACTGAGTAGTGATTTAGCTGTACCCTACAAACACAGGCAGAGCTACTGCAATTTACTTTCAGGAACATTTGAGGCTGAGGTCAATGGTGTCCTGCATTATTTCTTGGAAAGCCAACGATGTGTGCAAGCTCTTTTACTAAAAAGCCTCAAGGTTCTTTTTGCACAAGTAAGAGTTATTTATTCTTAGTTTTCTAATTATATTCTTCCAAAAATTTCCCTCAAAGTTCCAATTAATTTTCGTCTTCACTTCCTCTTCTGAGGAACTGTCATGTCATGTTGTTTCTGAGAAATGCCTGATAGCCACTTTGGATGCAAGGCTCTGTATTTTGCTTAGGAATGAAGCCTTGCTTTGGATAAAGGGTCATATCCACCACCAGCACATGTCAGTGTGATGTGCTGATTATAGGGAAGGTATTTTAAATATAGCAATGGTGAAACTGAGACTAAATATTCATGCTTGGGGTATGGAATAAGGTGTGAGTTTTCACTCCTTTTGCCACATTATCTGTGGTATTCTGCACTCTGAAAGCTTTATTCTTATACCTTAATCATTGTACCCAGTCTCTTTCCTCACTAACAGGAGAGAAAAGCAGGGAAAAACCCTCTCTGAAGAGGTAATGATACCAGCACATATATTGCTTACAAAATTAAAGAAGGGAGTTGGATACACCACTAAAATGCATATCTGCAATTCAGCTATACTGATGCTGCCAAGACTCCTTTTGTTGGCTGCTGCTGAAATGGAAACTTTTAAAAGTCGATAAGAAATATGCTTTCATTCTTCTTCAGAGAAATGGGTAAAACACTTCTGTTTAAAAAAAACCAACAAAACCCAGAAGTTTTGTATTCTATCTATTTTAAAAAAACATTCAAAATTGTGCTTTGTAACAGAGATAGATTTTAAGGAATATTACAAATATTTTCCTTGCAATTTGTTTTATAACCATAGCTCCTTCCAAAGGATTACAAAAAATGAGTGATGAAGATGATCAAAATACCTGGATGCTGGAAACTCTGTGTAGCTTTAGGAAATTACTTCACAGAATCAATATTTCATTGTGTTGAAAATGTGCTGAAAAGTGAGTCACCATCTTGAATTTCAAATGTAGGAAGAGTAAATTATAAAATCAGGGTATATTACAGATGTATAGTTTTTTCTACAAACCACAACTCGAGGTGCACATCCTTTCAAGATGCTGATATATTAAACAGGAATCATTTCTTTTCACATTAGTGCAATCCTGAGCAATACTTTGTGACATGAGTATACATTTAGTTGAAAGAATGAGGGGAGAAGAGAGGTTGTAGTGGGAGACACATTTTTCTCTGTCTTTCACCTGCATATTGATAAGCTGGCTTGGAGGTATGTTTCCTGTTTGTTTGCAATTGCAAATTCTTACTAAATTGCAGTAGAACATCTTGTCTGCATTTTATAAATTCACAGCCACTCTACTTAAATACAGTTCTCACCCACACAGAGTTTCATTTGCACAAAAGTCATAGCAGCAGAATATCAGCAATTCCCACGGAAATGACAGCCTAAGCCTTTAGTTCATAATATTGAAAAATTTCCCTAACTTGCAACGTTTCCTGAGGGAATGTCAGAGTTGGCATACATTTCTGCTGCTTTTCTCTAATTTTTAACCTCTTATTACAAATGAAAGCTTGTAGGGCTTTTTAACAGGTGGTTTTTGCCTGGGAGTACATGACAGAAGTAGAAAGCCAGAGAACTGTGATAAAAATTAAACTCAGCAAATCTAACTAGTTCTAGTGAGAATGCAGCAGGGAGTTACAAATCCTCAGTGAAAAGAGCTAAAGATTGCTTAATTAAACAGGGTTGCAGAATTAGATTTAACTTTAAACTTGAAATTTAAATGAATTTCTTTGGTGAGGAAACAGTGACTTCTTGAATGTCTTCCTAGAATTTAAATCAAAGTAGCTTCTTATTTCACAGAGAAGATTCAAAATCCTGGAGAATAGGCTTCTATCACTATATTTATAAATTGTCTAAAAAGGGATATTAAGTGATGATTAGAGACTGTAACCTAGGATAAAAACCCAAAAGAAAAGGAATTAACTTCATTGAGTACTCAGTTTCTGCACTGATTTGAACAGGCAATATTTAACATACATCATGTTTTCAAAACCTCGTGTAACAGCAGATTTCACTGAAAGATCTTGAAGGACCTTGGAATCTCTGACCAAAGTTTTATAAACACCAGTTAAAAGCAGTGGAAATACTATTAAGAAAGCAGATAGAGATAATTTACACTTGACAGGTTTTGGGCAAGTATCTAAAAATAAATGTAGTGTTGCTTGTCCAATGGGTTGCATTTATGTTTTGCTGTTACCTTTGCACTCAGAAGCTGTAGATTCCCCTAAAAATGATATTTCTAAGTATTACCTTTAGCTTACCTGCTAGATTTCTGAAATGGATCAATTAATGGCATTATTTGAATTTTGAGGAATAACCCATTGACTTTCTGGTTAACCCCCAGAAGCTGTATTGTGGGTACAAGCTAAGTAGCATTAATTCAGCTTTGAGTATCTTGCCACTGTCACCTGAACATCTTTGACAATTGTCACCTGTCCAGATTTTTATTAATGTAAATCTCTGCCTCGTTGTCATCAAAGACTGTGACAAAAAGTTTTAAGGTATTGGGTTTCGTGGTTTCAGAGGTCCTTGGCACAGATCTTCCAGCAAAGGGCCCTGAGGCACTTTATCTGAAAATGCAAAAGTGATGCTGACTGGGGATGTGGCAAGGCCAAGGTGCCTTAGGGAAATGGTGGTTCAGTGCTTCAGCAGGACAGCTTCTCTTGGATGATGCCAATTAAGCTGTAGCTGTCATTTAAAGTTGCTGTCTTCTGGATCGCACCTCCTGTGCACAAGCAGGAATCAATCAGTCTCTGGTGCTGTGTTATAAATAAAAATGAAGGTTTGTGGTTTTGGGAATGTACAAGAAAAGTCCCCAAAACCCAAAACAACATGTTCCCAAATATTGCTTGTTTCCAATAGTGGCAATTATTTCTTGGGCAATTATTTCAGGAAGTATTGAAGTCTGTCATCTCAGAAGTTTCATGTACCAGACGAATGAAACAAAAGCCACTGCTTAAATACCTTTATAAGGCTGTGAATTATTTTTAAATGCAGGCAGTGTTATATCAATAAACAAGCATGTAAAAAGCTATAGTGTAATCAGGTTTATTGTTTCATAATAGGTTTATACGAATTATGAATACTGGAGATTTATTAATTGGACTTTTAATTATCTACTATAGTGAAGAGTGATGTAAAATTACTAATAGCTCTGCTAATTAATATGGGGATTCAATGGTTGTTAATTAAGGGCAAATGGGACAGGGCTAACACAATCCCCTTTTGACTATGATGAATAAAAAGTCAAACCAATAGCTTATTTCCAAATTAACATGATTGATAAAAAGTCAACTCTGAGCACAAATCATTCATCCTAAGGGAGCTGCAATTTTAATGTTTGGATGATAGAAAAAAAGAGATCATGTCTATAGGCCTTGAAATAAAAGGAAAATCTGCAAAAAGCTTCAAAGGACTAAAGTACAGATTTTTAAACTTGCTTTTAAAAATGTAACTTTGTGCACAGTGAGACTTTTCAGATCACTTTCATTTCTCACTGATTTAAATAAAGCTGACACATGAATGACTAGCCATCTGTAATGTATTCCAGGAAAATTATCATTATTTGAC
Organism: Petroica traversi; assembly: GCA_025920805.1. Taxonomy (NCBI): domain Eukaryota; kingdom Metazoa; phylum Chordata; class Aves; order Passeriformes; family Petroicidae; genus Petroica; species Petroica traversi. The sequence goes on from JAHLSL010000008.1 coordinate 6,691,581, forward strand.
TTTCTTTTCTGTTTATCAGACATTCTGAACAGTACTTTACACACTTAGAGAAAAAAAAAAAAAGGTGGTGTTGAGAGGACAGAAGCACCTTGGCAGCAGCTGGGTTATCAGCCTGTGATCATTGCAGTCCATCTCCTTCTGATTGCTGCCTGCTCATTGCTTGGTTTCCTGCGTGTGGCTAAACACTTGAAACTTGTGTTTAAAATATTCAAAAGTCAAATCTGGGGGTGTGTGTGTCTAGGAAAAAACCTCCAAGACAGAATTCAGAGTGTTGGTGATGTGTTCATGTGACACAGATACTGTGGGATGTATTGAGAGTTTTCATGTAGTGTGTGAGGTCTCGAGTTTAGTTTCCCCTTTTCTGAAGGAGGTTAAATCTTCTATTTTCCATGATGAATAGCTACCAAGGTAAGGACTGCTGTGTTTCAGGATGTTTCTGCTTGTTCTGCTACAGAAGTGTTGTGTAACAGGAACAGTGGGCACCTAGGACAAGAAGTCAGATGGATAAATGTGGTTTCATGAGCAAATATTTAAGGCAAGTTTAAGACTATTAGGAAAAACAAAACTTCAAAACATTGAGACATTGAAACATGCTGAAACTAGAGAAAAAACAGGAAAACATTTTGATCTTTATGAGACAGAGATGTATGTATGCTGTTTGACACAGAGTGTGTGTAATTTGCATAGCTGAATATGAATTTAAGAACTTGGGATTGGAAGGAATCTCTTGAAACCATATTGCTTGGTCCTCTTCTATCACAGGCAATTATTTCACATAAAATTTTCACAATCTATCACATTCCAAATTAAAAGAAGCATCTTTTTCTACCTTTGGATGTTGATTCTGTACTTTGGCTCTCTGGTGGTTAGAAGCCTCCTAATCCCTAGGCTAAATTTATTCATGACTGGTTTATTTTGATTTTGTTTATGACCATTTGTTTCTGTTCCAGCTCTGATTTTTAGCTTGATTTCCCCCTTGAACAAGTATTTCTATCTACAAGCTTTTTTGGCTTTCCAAATGAGGCAATTCATATTGGGCTCCTTTTATTTGATAGTATGGCCCTTCCTAATTCCTGTATTATAATTCTCTGCTTCTTTCCCAACTCTCTTCTGTACACAGGAACCCAGGAGGGCCTTGTTAGTGCTTCAAGCAGCCCTGGGAATATTTTTTTAAGCTCTTTGGGAAATGAACTGATTGATGTATCCTACCTGTGATCACATTTGCCATTTTATTAAAGTCTACCCATATCATCCTATATGTCTTTTTCTCCCCCACCCCCTTTTTAGTGTCCTGCAGTTCAGGTTCATGATTTTTATTCTGCAGTTACATACCCTTCACTGCACTGAATTTCATCCTACCTCTATTACTTTACTCCTCAAGGTTTTTTCAGTCTTTATGTATGATATCCCAATCTTTCACGTTGACATTGTCTCCTTTTTTTTTTCATTAGGAAATTTCTTTTATTCTTAACTTTTTTTGATGAATATTATTATAAAAATATTGATTGTTCTACTAACTTTCATTTTGATAAGGGTAGGGCTTTTTTTTCATTATTCAAGGATTTGGTAAAAAATATCTGTGGGTAGTGGTCTTCCCCAGTCTTTGTATTTCAGTAATACCATAATAAGTTACATTTTTTGAAGTCAATATGTGCAGTGTTATAGTGAAAAGATATTTTTCATGATGCAGAGCAGGAACCATGTCATGTGCAGTTTGGTTTTTTGAATGTTTAGCTTTTATTGCTGCCAATACATAACAGTACGTATATGAAAAGCTATATTAGCAATAACATTTTCTTTAATTAATTTTTCCATGAATGAATTCCTATTAGAAATTCATTCTTACTACACTGTATTATGTTGTGATGCACTTTGGTGAAATTAACTCAAAGAGCTGCTCTTTGCAATTTTAATATTCCGCTGGGTTTTCCATTCTAGAAAACTCATTATTATACATGTACAAAGCTGAAAAGAAACAAGAGAGAGGCATATTGTGTGAATAACAGTCAGGGAAAAGAGACAGCTGGCATGATAATTTTCTAATAAAGCTTAGAAAAGGCTGCTGTGTCTTGAAAAAAATGAGAGTTTTAATTTGAGTATTCCTTTTGTTTGGATTTGCTTTGTACTAAAAAGTTCTGAATCCTATTCACACCTTTTATGAATATTAACTGAAAAACAAATATATCTTGTCAAGCCCTTCTACTTGGTAGGTGCAAAAGAATCAGTGGTGTGTATCCAGCGGGGGATGGTATTTCTTGTTCTTCTTATCCACTTATTCTCCCCCAACCAGACTGTGCAGTTTGGATCTTGATAAATAGAGATTTTTCTGAATCATGGACAACTTATTAGCGCATGGAGCCTTTAACTATCTGTGTGCCAAACTGCAGCCTCTAAGAAATGTTTGTACCTTTCTTAATTCCTATTGCTTTTAAGATCCTGACCTTTGGAGGCTGTGCCCACTAGCGGGAGGCTAGGAAGGTTCTAGACAACAGCCATAGAAATTAAATATTTTACTTCTGACCTTTGAAGTCACTCAAATCTTGTTATTTTTAAGTAAAGCTTTAATAATTTTTTTCAGATATGACATTTTTAAAGACTATGTGCTACTTTCTTACAGAATTTAAACCAGATTATTTAAAAAAATGTACTAAGTATTTACATTTAATTAGAAAACTCAAACACACAGCTTAAGGGAGGCAAATTAAGGTGAAATTTAAATTAGTATGAGGGAGCAAAGTTAATCCTTTAAAGTGAAAATTGAAACACCAAATTCTTGCTGCTTGCTGCTACCTTTCAGCAGTGTATGGCCAAGACATCAGGTAGCCTTCCGTAATCTACATTTCTGACTGGTTCCTTGCATTTTGGAAGGCTTTTAGAAATGCAGTTTTGAACACATTATTGTAACAGTGTTTTAAAAATGTATTACTCCTGTAAAATATTTTCTGTTATTCCTCAGCTTGATGTATTGTTCTAATGTGTTTCCCTGATATTAGATTATCCTAACTCGTCTCTATTTTCATCCATTCATCCTTTTTATACAATATAATGCTATTTGCATTAATGAAGTTACTGCTAATTTATGTCACAGTGAGAAAGGAATCAGGCTTGTTATATCTGGTATCACAGTTCATGAGAGAATCAGTTAATTGCATTCCATTAGTAATTAACATAGAAGAATATGAAACACTAATGTTTTGTAAACTGCACATGTAATAGCCCTTATTCTCAGTAACCACAGGGCTGCAGGTGGCAGAGAAACAAAGGTCTCCACCTATAGATGGGACCTTTGCTGCTTTTAAATGAAAAGCAGTGACAATAGTTTTTTTTGAAACCACAGCATATAGTCATGGACCATGTGCCACTGCTACCAAACTGGAGACATTTATCTGACATTTGGTTTAATTATTAAACAAATTATTAATTGGTCCCTTTTTTCTCTATGTAGGTTGAGGTTAGTTAATTTAATTTTTATAAATTTTGTCAGCTTTTTCAGTGGAAGATTTTAACTCATTTATTTGTTCAGCCTTGTCTGGTGAGCTGTGTGTGTCACAGTGGGTTGCTGTCACTGGGTTCAGGTTCTCAGAACCCTACCTAGACCCAGGGCTGTTTCATCAGGCTCAGTGCTACAGGTGGGAAGATACAGCAAAAGGGTCAATTTTAACCATGCTCCTGCTCCACTGGAGGCAGAGATTGAGTGACTCAGCAGGAAGAAATCCTCATGATAAAGTCAAGGGAGTTCAGGTTAAGAAATCTTCCAATTTAAATTAAACAGTGTGGGCTCTGCTCTGTTAGGAGTGTTTGGAAGCTCCCTGCTAAGAGCCAAAAAGCACAGGTACACGAGGTAAACAAACACCGGGGCTTTTTTCCCACTTCTTGGCCTGTAGAATTGGTGCATACAGTTTCCCCATGCAGACAAAGAACTTTTCTTTACATTTCTAAATGCCATTCACGTGTATTTTAAATTTACTTGGCCACATCTATTGCTGAATTTCATTCAGTCTACTGGCACAAAGGTTTTGATTGGGCTGTGATGATACCAGGTCTTATGGCATTGTGAAAGCCTTGAGCTTCATGTGGAAGAACACTGGGGGTTTGAACACAAGTCTGCTAATGGGGTGGTGATGCCTTTTTCCTGATGTTAGGAAAATGAACCGTTAGACACGGTTAAAGAGGTTGGGGTCTTTGCCTCAGTATTTTAATCAGGATCCTGTTTGATGCATCCACTTCACCCAGGTGACAGCGTGGCAAAATGCACAGCCCCCGTCAATCACACACACCAGTTATAGACTTTACACATTAGCATATCTAACAAGGGGGTCCAATAATGGGGCTGGGGTGGGCTCACCTCTAGTTTACAGAATCTGTCCTGCTCGGAGACCTTGGTTTCCTGAGATTGTAGGAATGTTTGATCTCCCTGGCTCTGCAGTTCTGGGGTGTTCAGTCTCAGGCCTGCAGAACACTTACAAAACACTAAGCACTAAACTAAGTGAAGGGTTACAAGTATGCATGCTAATACTTGTGGATACAGAGAACTGTGTAAAAGGTATATAAAGAAAAGACAAAAATCATTCCAGCGTCAGTGGCTTTGCTGCTTAGAAAGCCATGCCGGGATGTCTTTAATGGTATATTTTTTGCATATTCATTCTTTCAGTAGTGTTTATTTGTAAACCTACTTCGTGGCTGGTCTTGGATAGGTATTTCTTCCATTCATGGGGTGTTGAAATGTCTCTTTCAGCCCTAAGTCCGTTCCTTTTTCTTGGTCTTTCTTTCTCTGCCATTTTCTCATTGCTGTACAAAACAAATCCCCAGACATTTCATGTGCATTGCAAACTGATTCACTTACTAGATGATACTGTTTTAAAATACACTGTACACAGTCTAGCTGTGAAATGGAAAGTGTTTTGCAAAATCAGCGAGCAATTAAATTTCGGTTCTTTCCTGGTGGGGACTATGTAGAAGTCCTTTGAATGTAAGAACACATTAAAAAACATCAGCAGCCTCTAGAAGGATCCAGTCCACTTGATCAAGATGTAACAAATAAACCCAATAGTCCCAGTTTCATTTCCTGGTGTTGTAACTGGCATTGTGTCATCCCCCATTGAAAGGTTTGATGAACTCTTACAAGGGAGGGCTGAGATGACAGCAGGTATCAAAGTGTTTGCTTCCAAAGCTGGTTCTGGAATCATTTGTGTTTTTAATACCATTTTCATGATGGTATTAGAACAGTGAGGGATCTTGGTTATTGCATACTTTGAAATATGGGGGACTCAGAGCTTTCCTCCTCAGGTTTTCTCATCTGGAAAACATCTTTATGTAAAATAAGTATAAGCTCTTCTCCTGTGTCCTCCTTTAGTGGCAGTGGCTGAGGCTGGGCCAAAAATGAAAAGTCCTGGCTGAATATTGAATTGTGCTTAACACCTCCCAAAAAGCACTGGTGGCTGCAGTAATAGTGCACCCAGTGCATTTCCTCACTGTTTGCTGCTACTGTAAAATCCGGGTGTGAAGTGTGTATTTAAACAGTGTTTCTTTATTTTCCCCAACTAATTTTAGTCTTTGACTTTGAATGACAGTTTATTTGTAAATTAGGAATAAGTGTGAGTGGGAAGGAATGGATAGCCCAGGTGATAGGTAACAGATACAGAGCCTTTCATTTGTAGCTTGCCAGTTCAAATTTGGCTCGGGTCTGTATTGACAGAAATTCATTATCATCTGATGGTTGTTTGGGAGTCTGTGTGAAAGGAACTGATGGTATTCACATTCAAAAAAAGAAAGAAAAAAAAAAACAACAACAAAAAACAAAACCTGTCACAATTACATTCTTTTTGGCAGCTTCTGTGAGCATGAGGATGAACTTCCCTCTGACATCTTAAAGCAGTCTTTCCAGATAAGGCTTCAGGCGAATTGGCAGGACGATGTGGAAATTTGCAGGCACTGTCCAAGTTTTATCTATCCTTTGTCTAATCAAGAGATTCTAAGCCTGTAAATGATGAGAAGCAGAAGTGGCTTCCATGTGGCCTCTATCTTTTGCTCTTTCAGGTGCCCAATATGCAATTTCTGCCCTCTGATTACCAGAGAATACCAAGCATCCCCAGCAGCTGAAAAGAGATAATTTGGATGAGCCACTCTAGCTTTAAAAATATTCATCTGAGAGATTTGCCCTTGGGCAAATATAAGTCTGCCAGACAGTCAGAAATATAATGGAGTCATTTTTGTCCCTTAGCCTTGTCTGCAGTTTGGCAAAATTAACTGCTAAATGCCAACAAACTGCCAAAATCTTGTAGCAAAGGTAGAGACCAAATCTCTCAGCAGAGCATTTTCTGAGTGTGGTGATATTTAACTTAATTGGGAAAGTGCAGTATATCAATATGAACTTTTCCCACCCCCCTATCTGTCTCGCTGTGAGGCAGTCATACCATTTCATTTTAGCAATAGAGAAACCTTCAACCACCAAAGGATGTGCCAGCCAAAAAACATCACTGCCAACAATTATATGCTAGATGTGTGTGGGCAATAACATATACACTTAAAAGGACTGGAAAAGAAGGTATGCTTGGCTCTTAGCATTTTATCTTGTCTTGGGTTTCAATGTGTCCCTAAAATTAGAATTAATTTCAAACAGCAAAAAGTCTCTGGAAGCAGAACATGTAGGAGCCCTGTGATGAGACAGGAGATTTTCAAACCAGTTTTCTGACTTTTACAAGGGAAAGCATAAGCAGAACTGTCTTCATTACTCTTTTAAATAATTAATGCTTTCAGTATATTTCAGGCATTGATTATCTGACCAGTTGTTAATGGACAAAGCTAGAGTACCTTGTGGTATTTTTTTTATTCTACTTGAAATCTCTAATAACCTGAGCATATGTTGATACACACGTAGGTACAAGAAGTAGGATTTTAGTGGTGACTGGAGTGTGACATGACTCATCTCTAACACATAAAAAATAGGCAAGATGTATTTGTATTATAAAGGCAGACTTAATACAAAAAAAAAAAAAAAAAGAAAAAGAAAGTGTGCAGGATACTTGTATGCATGTATAGAAATGAAAGTGAGGAGATTCAAAAGGTCCTTTACTTACTGGAGTATTTTCTATTGTATTTCTAAATATATTTCACTGTTGATCCAGCATTAACTGGATTCCCTTCTGTCTGTTGAAAGTCAAATTTGGGCCAATCTATATTTTTAGTCATTCAAGATTAGTTAAAATATATGTTTTAAAACCTCCCACTTCAGCCTTCTTGGATGATTAGACAGTCACCCTTTAAACTAGTACTGGGGCCAGGCTAGGAGAAATGGAATAACATAGGTCCAGTTTGTACTTTATGTAAATAAAAAGACCTTATTCTTATCTACACCTATACACTTCTTAGTGTGGCGTTTTGGATCAGATGTCTCACTTTATGGAACTACTCTTTGCTATACCCTGTGAAGAGGATGGGCTGTAGGCTTGGAATTACTCATACACAGAATGTAAATTTGTCCATGTGTGCCATGTCTTTCTCTTCTGAGTACCCAAAAAGTAATTTTCTGGGCTGACCTGGGGTATGATATATATTTATTAAAGCCAAAGGATACTCTGTGGAGCACTGTGTATGTTTTTTACCATCTATTTTCATAAAAGGTGACTACCCTTGGCACAAGTACAGAGAAGGTCAGGGAAGGAAAGAGCAATCATACAGAAAAGCTTTTTTGTTTATTCCAGTAAAGTGAAGTCAGAGAAAGGGTAAAATTTACCCTAGTAATATATTTTAGGATTGATATCCAAGAGGAGAAGTTGGCATTAAGCTAAAACCACATGGGTAACACTGTCAATGAATAAATTTAGACTGGAAATTAGAAGAAGATTTCTGAATACCAGAGGAGAAAGGTTTTGAAACAGCTTTCCAATAGCAGGAGAAATAATTCTGCCTCATATTTTGAGACAATTATCAAATGACATAAATAATATGTCACTTTTAGAAACTTAATGAGTCAAAAGCTATTTCTAGTCTGGGCTCAAGACAGGAGTAGCAGAAATTCTTATTCCTGAATTCTTACCCCTATCTTTGGGATGAACAGCTTAATCTACAGGCGGATTTTATTTTTTTTCTTGTATGGGTCTTTCACTCTAGAATAAGAATTATACAGGAAAAAATGTTTGAGATCTTCTCATGAGAAAGGTTCCTGACAGCCTCGGTTGTTCTGTGGGCAGAAACAGCATTTTCTATCTTGTTCTGCCTGTGCCTGTGCTCAAGTTTCCCAGCTGCAGAGCTTGAGAGCAGGTTTCCTTCAGGAGCAGGTTTCCTTCAGGAGCACCACGAGCTCCGGCACCTGGACATCAGGAGTGCTTGAGGAGTTATTTGTTGCTGTGTGAGAGGTGTAGGCATGGCCATTCTGCCTGTATTTCCTTCTCCCTCTGGTATTGTAATAAAACATAGTTATTCTGTGAAAATAACACACTATTTGCCTGGGTTTAGCTCTGGTTTTAATGCCAGAGTAATTTTTAGCTACAAGCATACTACAGAATCCAAATTAATAATCAGTGTTCAAATGCTATGTAATTATCTATCATGTTTAAAGGTTTAGCTTGTGCTGTTGATGATTTTACATTTTTAAATGTGATTTTTTTGGTGCTTAGTTATTTCTTCTTCCCCAATTTTTAATTTTTTTTGGATGCCACTAGTATGTACAAAATGGAGATTTTACATTTTATATTTGCTTTTATCCTACAGTTGATTCATGCTTTCAAAAGTAAAGTCTGCCTTTGGAATTTATAGAATTATGGCAGAGATTAATAAACTTCATATAGTGCTTACTATTGAAGCTATAATTAAAGCCAAATTATATTCAGGTTGTGTCTATGTATTGTGGTTTGAGAGGATCAGTACACCAAAGACTTTACAAATTATGCAATTTGTTCTATTACCAGTAAAACTGCAGCTACAAATATATTCCTTGAGCATTTGACTTTTAATCCTAGTCTATTAAGAGGTTTGTTAGCATCATGCCTGACTAACACTGAGCATCAGTCACATAACTGAGAGTTATTGATAAACGTCTAAACCTGTAAATAAAACGCGCCTGCTGTTCTAGTCTGCTGGCTTTGATTGGAGATGCAGCATTTCCCCAGATGTTTCACTCACTCACAAGCTCACCAGTATTCCTTTGTGGTGAGCAAACAGTAAATGTTTGAAAATAGCTCTAGCGAAATGTCAGTGCGATCACAGTCACGGTATTCATCAGAAAACTAATGTTTACATGGGTGTCACTTTATGCAAAACTCATTTTTAAACGATGGAGCTGATCAGTGATCTTTTTATTACCTACATCTTCATCATCAGGGTTGTATATGTTGCTTAACTGGAGAGTAGTAAGTTCTGGTTTGCTTCACCTGGTTCCTGATCAACACAAGCCCTGCTGCAAGTGCTGATGGTGTGGGCTCAGCCTTCCTGTCCTTGAAACACAGAGCTCTGTCAGCTCAGCAGGGCAGGGTTTGCCCAGTGCCCAGCCCCGTGAGAGGAGAGGGGCAGTGGTGGCACTCTGTGCTGCAGGTCTCTTTGCCCGCTGGGACCTTGCCCAGGTGACACATCCCCAGCTGCAAATGGAGAGCCCTGGGCCTCCCCCTGGCTCTGTTGCTTCCTTTGCTGCCAAAGGTGAGCAGTTGTCTCAGTGCCAGTGCAGATGGCTGAAGAGTCAGCTTAGCTGTCCCTGGTTTGTGCATTTGATTATATATTCCAGCTTGATGACATTCTGTAATTCTTGTATCAGAATGTAGTTAGCCAAAAGTATTGAATTAATTTTGTTTAGTTTTATGCTGACCACAAGGTCACGGACAGCTAAGTTGATTCCTCCCAGTCGTGGCTTAAATGTGTTGCAATTTTGTAGTTAAACAAATTCTGAGTAAAGTGAAAGGGAAGATCATTCCTATGCTTCCATTCCATGGGGACCCTTTAGTCCTTTGTCCTGCTGGTTTCTATTTTGAAAATAAATTGGAAAAATCTTTCAGAGGAAAGACTTTAGAATATAAAGCCTTTGGGACTTTCCAGTTTGAGAGAGAAGCGTAGCTTTATTTGCCTTTAAATGATAAAGTTTATTTTTTTCTGTTTAAGTATTTATAACAAGGGAGACTGGAGTTTACAGTATGCAGTGAGGAATTCTATTTTCCAGAATCTCCTATTACTTTTTAATTGGTTTATGCTTTAAAAAAATGATAATACAAAATGCTTAATCATTCAGATTAATGAAACAATCTATGTTGAACAGGCAACTACTTTCTATGAAGTTTGGTTTATATGTTATATATCTGAGTAGGAGATGTGCATCCCATGGCAAACCTTTTATTCCAAGAATTTTAGAGGAAAATAAAATCTCTTTTATCTGAAGAAACACCCTATACTTGCCCTGAATTTTTACAATGGTGCTTTCCTCATTGTCTGTTAATGTTTCTGAATTTTTCAGTATCGAAAACACTTTTTCATTGACTGTATTTTTTTGTATTAATCTGGCAGTCTCAAAGCAATTCATTAACTTTAATTAAATTTTTATATTACCTTAAAAAGTTACTTTTGAAAAATGGTATTGGGGAATACAGGAACCAAGAGGTCATTTCACAAGATTATTACTACCCTGAAGTGCTGCAGAGGTTTAGCTGGAGGTTCCTCTACCTTTGGTTTAAATTTAACAGATGAAAAGAAGTAATTTGAAATGTCAGAAATCAAAATATGTCACTAGAACTAGCAGAGTTCAGAAGTACAATAATATATTTGCAATCCCAAAGAGTATTGCAGTGATTTGATTTTTAAAGAAGTATCATACTGAAATGCCCCAAACAATTAAGGCTTCCCAGGATCAGTACCTGAAGTTGCTTTGCTTGTAAACAGATGTGTAAATCTGTTTGGCCAGTGGGCAATTGTTGATAAAAATAAGCCCCAAAATATTGGAAATATAATAGGTGAATCCTGGGCCCAAGGGATTCTCCCACATAATAGTGCTGTATAATCACTGGAAAGAAAAAGTAAAATTACGGAGAGAGGTTGCGTAGGACAAACAGCATTCTGGAGAACTTCAGCTTTTTTTGTTAATGTCTGGCAGAGATTCCTTTCCTGATCTGCGTGTTGTTTCTCTAGGAGTGAAGCTGGAATCTCAGCTCCAGTTTCTCTCTAAAGCCAGTGTCTGTGTAGCAGGCACAAAGTCTGGATAATCACAGGGTATTGCTCATGACTCATCAGTGTTTTAATGCAAAGGTGATTATTGATGAGATCTTAGTGCTCTTGGCTAGTAATTTCCTTAAAGCTTACGTGTTGTGCACATCCTTTTCGTGACTAGGGCCCAAAAATATTTTTGTGGATGGCTTAAGCTAGGCTCTGATTTGCTATAGCACCAGAGTGTGGGGTTAAGATTTAAAATCATATCTATGATGTATGATACACGGGAAACCAAATCAATGTCAGTATCAATGCCAATTTAACCCAACGAGTCACCTGATCCTCACCCTGGTCTCCAGAACAAATTCATGGGTGCTGCCTTTCTGAGCTAAGAAATAATTTTGTGACAGATTTTCCCTTTTTAAAGGTGAAGTCTCCACCTGTATTGCTTTTCTTCTTTCTGCCATGAGAACATGATGTGTGCCAGGAGGCTCTTGGTGTGGGGCTGCCCCTCAGTCTAATGATTGGCATCTGTTCAGCTCCTGGCTCTGGCTGAATTGAGGGTTTGGTGGCAGTCACAAGGTGGGCACTGTTAACTCCCAGATTTGCTGCATCTCCCTGCTGCCGTTCAGTGTCTGACACGGCTGTGTGTGCCATGGGCTGCTCACCCCTCATCCAAAACCTGCTGCAGTTTTCATCAGGGCATTTCCCGCAGAGCATCCTCGAAACCTCGATCCGCAGATCGCGAATGAAAGGGGCTCTCTGAATGTTTGCCCTTTACTAAAAAAAAAAAAAAAATTTAAAAAAACCCTGCCTTGATTAGCATTCAGTTGCAAAGGGAGCCGGGCCCCGAGCGGAACGGGAACAGAGTGATTCAGCCGGCACAGAGCGAGCGGCGTGGGGAGGCTTGCGCAGCGCCTGCCTGCAGTCGGGAGAGGAGCCTCGCTGCAGAGAGAACAGATGCATTTCAGAGTCGCCCGCCAAAGGGAGTATATTATGCTCCCTTTTTAAACTTTCCCAAACACACACCATCTGTTTCACACTAGATACTTACAGGGTTTGATCAAATTAGAAGTCATGCTGAAAGGAAAAACTAAGGTTAGCATGGACAGCTTTCTTAAAGCTACAGAAGTGGCAGGTCTGTTCCATTAAGGCCTGAGTGTTAACCTCTGTAAGCTGGATGAAACATTGCTCCTTAGTGGCACTGCTAATTGCATTTGTTCACTTATAGTCTCAATCAGAGTAATATTTGCGGAAGCAAAACTGAGAAAATATCCTATAAAATGACAGCAGGAGAAAACAAGAATAGTGGACATGGAGTGGCTGATAAAATTGAGTTAAAAGTACTGAAACAGATGTTGGCGGTTTCAGAATAGCTGCCATTAGCTGTGCCTGACTGCAGAAACAACCTCTGCAAACACTGGAGTTCAAAAATCTTCTGGCACAGGGTGGAAGGATCTAGTACCTAGATCTGGGCTGGGTGAGGCACCTGGTAATTGTATGACAGTGATACAAATGAAACTGAGACAAGAGGAGGAACCAGTAAATTGTGATAGGATTAGAATAGTTTTAGTGGTTGGAAAGGAAGGCTAAAAAAAAAACCAAAACATGGAGGCTTATAGATCTCACAGGTTTTGTACCTGTTTCACTTCTGAGGTTGTGATTTGCAAAGGTGTTTAGTTCCTGGTTCAGCATTACAAAATGTGGCTTGCATAGGCACTGAGTCTCCAGGAACATTGACCATTTCTGAAAAGAAAGCTTAGGCTACTTGGGGTGTGTCTCTCTTTAATAGCTGTGCTTGAGGTTTGGTTTAAGATCTTGGAGCTAAGTGTCTTGAGCCAAATCTAAAGGAATTTTCCTGCTTGTCCTCAACCCCCGCTCTGTGCTCCCTGGCAGGGCTGGGTGCCAGTTTTACCTCTACTGAAATATTTATATGCAAACTGCTGTCATGCTATAGACAGTGGATAAAGCAGGTGAGCACTGGAAAGTTGGGGGAGCCCTGCCCAGCAGTCTGAAATCCTGGGCCTCAGCTGCTGGTAGTGATATGTTGTACAGGTCATCTCTTTGTCCTGAGACAAAACAGCAGGAAACCTGAGATATGAATATAGAGAAATCCTTATCAAAAAACTTTGTTTTAGCTGTGTCAAAATTGTTGTAGTTAAAGCTGAAACACAGTCACAAAGAACATATGTCACAAATTATCTTGTTTTGTTAAGTGTTGTTTGGCTTTTGAGACAATTCTAAAATAGAACTTTAGACATATAAAAGGGTTCTAAAATAATGCCAGAATGCCATGGAAAAGGCTGTGTTGAAGACATTTCTAAGACATCTTGCAGCATGATGTAGAGGAATCCTCTTATTTAACATCCAAGATTGTTATTTCAGAGATGTTCCTCTTGCTTCAAAGTAAAATCTTTTCTTGTATAGTGGTGCTGTAGTTAACTGCCAGATGTAGTTAATTATTTAAGCCAAACATCCAACTCTGTAAAGTTCATTCATAACTTCTCATTGCAACCATTCATTTAATGTCTCTTTTATTAAAAGGAGCCCCAGTTGAGGTGTGCTGTTAAGTCATAAATATTTGTAGTGGCCCCTTGGGCACAAGCAGAACACAATTGGTGGGCAAATTTGGAATAATATTTTGATTTGTTACTCTGTTTGAATATTACCTGCCTCTTTCTCTTTCTTCCCAAAATAGACAGGCACAAGGCATCTTACTAGTTTGGGGTTTTCTTTTAATTATATATGTAGAACTTGACATAAAACCGACAGATACAAAGGAGATTGTTCTTCTATTCACTACCCTTCCGAAACCAGGAGGCATTGCAATTTCCCATGTGACATCTTGATTACATTCCTTTGGAAGATAGCATTTTTCTAAAAATTAATTTGCTTTTTAAAGATCATTTCACAAGCCTACACTGACATTCCACATGAGCGGAATGTGATTCTGCCAAACCAGATAATCTATACCACAAAGTCTTGACAATATCTGCTCGGAGGACTTTGAAAGCAGAGCTGCGGGGGTTACTTGTGGCCTGTGGGCTAAGGGAATTTAGACTTGCAATGTTGCCAGGATACTCTTTGCTGATTAGGAATTAATTTCAGATCCTCACTCCCATGATAAATTTTGTACACTTCCACACAGGTATGATCTAGAATATATAAGTACTACAGTGACATGATGGAAAAAGGGATTGGCAAAAGAACTGTGCACATCTGTCAAATTTTTATCTTTACCTTGAATTATTTTTGAATTAACCTTTCTTTTAATCTACAAGCTTCTTGCTCGAGGCGAAACAGTCTTTACTTCACAAAACCATCTGCCTGGTTTCAAGACTTTCATGTCAATGGACAGGCCTAGAATAAGGCACCATGTAGTGATAGGCAATTTGACAGGAGCTTTGACAAATTTGAGATAAATTACATGAACATAAAGAACATACCATTGAGTGCTGAGTGATATACTAATTATATTTTTGTGCTTTATGAGTGAGAGACAGCTAAAACTGAAGGCAAAGTCGTCAGTCCCACTAGTTGGGAGGTGCATTGAGAGCATCGCATATCTCATCAGACAATCTGGAGGTTCAAGGCTTTCAGAAAAAGAACCAGACATTTATCAAGGTAAAACTTTGTGTTCAGTTTTTGCATATCGCAAATAAAGGAAATTAATTGAGAGTAAAGCAGGTTCTCTATCAGGTAGTGGTATCTGCATGGCAAATAATCTACTCCCATTGTTGGTGTTACCACTTTTTAAACACCATTAAAACTAAAATCAGCCATCTTCTGCAGCAGTGAAAACCAACCTTAAATCTAGTGCAAAATATGACAACTACTGTTATGTTTTTCACAGAATCATAGAATATACTGAGTTGGAAAGGACCGACATGAACCCACAATGAAGCCCATCTCTTGGGCCTGCACAAGTCAGCACAGCATTGTCCAGACACTGAATGTCTTAGGAAGGTGTGCTCTAGAATTTCTGGAGGTTGGGGGAAAAAACCACAATGTTTGCAATATTTTTGGGTTGTTATCAGAGCTAAATAGCAAACATCTCCTACTCTTTCTCCAGAACAAGTTGGCATTAGTGAGATCAAACCCAGTGTGAGATGTCATGGTAGCACTTGGAATTCAGTAGGACACCAGAAGCAGCTGGTGGTGTCTGAACCAAAAAATAAAGGTTGCGGTACAACTGTAAACAGAGCATATTTATAATATTCACATCATACATCCTTTCCAGCTGGGCAAGTTTTTGTTATATTTGTACTGCACCTTGCACAGCAAGGCCTGAGTCTGTAAAAGGAGCTTCTAAGTACACATAAATAACAGTGTTTCTGTTGCTCACTGAGCAAATTTAACTAAGAATGCTTTCTTCAGAAATGCAATATGGGGTGAGCAGACCATGAAAACTGTCACTGGGCTTTTCTCTGTAATCTATCAGGTTTTATGTGCTGTTCCTGTAGTACTGGGTTTAGATGTAACGTCTCACAGGGGCACTTTTCAAAGATACACCCTGTTTTTATTTGCAATTAGAGCTGTTATCACTCTCCTTAAATAATGCATTTCATAATTTAAAGCAGACAGGGAAAGCTACACAAACATGAACTTAAGTGTATCTCTATAACACTCTGCAAGGAAGTTTAAAATTATGATATTGTTGTTACTTTCATTGCTAAATCAATGTACCGAATACAGTAATCAAATTTTAGACAGGGGTTACTAAAGGAGTCTTCACTGAAAATTGCTTGCAGTGTTTGGCATTATGAGTTTGTTTATAATCTACTAAGCAGTTGGCAAACATTAAAGATTCACCTATTTTTATGATGTCTTCCACGAAGAATATTTCTACCAGATCTTTAAACTTCACAAGCCACTGCTATTAATTTAAGAGAAAAGGTAACGATGGAGTAAAATGAAAAGAAAATGAAGACTCACTCCTAAGCATACCTGTAGTCAACATGGTATACAGCTCCTTTTCCAAAAGTTCCTAGGGACAAGGAGTATTCTTCCAATGTTTTCACAGAGATTTGGATTTTATCCTGTGAAGAAAGTTAGAAACTCTGTTTGGAAATGTTGCAAGGTCGTGCAAAGAATCAAAGGAGAAGAGTATTAGTTAGAACCCTCTCTGTCTCCTGGACACAATGAGGACCTTGAAAAAATCATTACATTGAAATGCCAAAAACTTCTGAAAAAGTGCAAATCTGTATGTATATAGTTTGAAGTTCTTCTTACCTGACTTGATGACAATTCCAGATATAACCTTCACTTGGAGAGGAGAGAATACAAACAGCAGAATTATTAAAATATGACTAAAATATGAATAAAATAGAGACTAGACTCTTCATCTGTTCACAAGTGTCTCGTCTTTGTTTTAAAGAATTTAAATTTTTTTAAAATATATATTTTATAATATATTGATTCATGGTCAAATTTTGTAATGCTTATGTGAACCTCATTTCCATGCTCAATGTTTACCAATGTTAAGCAGGGATTTTTATTTATTTAATTTTTTACTTAAAAAAATATTTGGTGTTTGGCTTGGAACTTTCTTCCTAGGGTTGTATGAAATATATTGAACTGATCAGCGTTCCCTTAAGGCGATATTTCAAATACTATTTTAGAAAACATCGACAGCAACAGACAGACCACATACATTTCAGCTCACATAATTTATTGGTTTCCTTCCTTAGTAATTGCCCCTTGGATCTTACAGCTTCAGTGGAAACTCCTGAGGCACTCTAATATAGAGGTCACTCAGTGATTTCCATAGACCAGCTGAGATAGCTTAAGCTATGTTTACCTATTTTGCAAACAAATTATATACTGCTTAGTGCATATTTATCTGCACTTTCAGAAATGGATCAATTAATAGAATAAGACCTCCCAGAATTCCTGTTTCTTGGGAAAATGTATCCTGATTTGCTGAAATATTCCTGCCTTCTCAGCAACCAAAGCAGTTTAATCAGGCAAATGAGCAAAACTCCCTTCAAGAGTAGGACAAAAGGAGCTGTAACAGAATTTGGGCAAAATTCATACTGAAGTCAGTGAACTTTATTTTAGTAACTGCTAAGTAACAAGGATGTGGGAAAAGGAGCCTAGGAGTCAATTCCATACGTGACAGAAAAAATTATGTTTAATTATCATATTCAAACATTTCATTGCTATCAAATCTAGATTGCAGTGTATGGGAGTGGTAAACACCTGCCTGGGATTTAAGCTTTTTAGAATTACTTTCCTTTCCCTCTTTTAAAGTTCATATGATCATATTGTTCCTATTTGCTGTGGCAGCAGCATTCCCGTGTAGATCTGCCTTTTGCTGCTCTGGGTTGTGCTGGGAAATGAGTCTCTTTCCCCTGCCCTTCATTCTGCTCAGTGCTGGGAGCTGCTCTGGCCCCTCATTAGGCAAACCTGGCATCTGCTGGCCCCAGATGCCCATCACTGGGAGGATTTTTTTGCTTCAGGTACCATATGGACTTTTAGCATCCCTGTGTGCTTTACTTGCTCCTTTCTCTGTCTCTTCTCCACAAGAAGCTGAGACAGTATTGTTATTTTCCCAGTGACTTCTTGTCCTGTTTTGTCTTGTTTTTTATGTGCCAGTCCACGCTTTGTTTACATTGCTATTTATGAATATATGGAGAGTTCTTTAGCAGTTGGGAATGTTCTAGCAAAAAATACAGGACCTTCATAGTAAACCATTGCTGGTAAAGCATGTTACTCCTCTCTTACAGCATATGGGATATGGAATATGGCAAAACAGAGCACTCTCTTCTCTTTGTCGTAGCCCTGCATCAGCTTATGAATGTGCCCTAGAGAAAGCAGACACCAGCAGCAGCTGAGAATAGCTAGGTGGGCATACAGACAAGGCACATCACAAGAAACTGATGGAAAGGCTGCCCCATTGGTCTAAGAATAGCCCACCTAATTTGCTGCTACATTTGTGGAGTCATGGCATGAGTATGGGACATATGTGAAAAGGTGACATTGATTTATACTGAAAGAGGTTAGAGGGAAATTTTTCTAGAAAGAGTTGTTTGTTGGAAAGTTTTGCTGAGTGCAGACTAATTCCTTTGAAACTGCCATCACTGCCACTACAGCGCTGTGTTTTAACAACTCTCACTTTTGTTACAGCTGTGAACCTTTCATAGTTTCTTTGTCCTTAGGATGTCAGACATGAAAGGGAGGCAGTGCTATGCTGTTCATGAATTCTAGGTGCCTTGATCCTTGATCACTTTGCTAAATCATTAGAGGGAGGTCCCTCTGGGAATTATCAAAAGTCTCTGAAGAGTCACTTATGAAAACAAATGTACCTCTCACATAACATACATCGCTTCCAATCCTGTCTCCAGTCTGGCTTCTCTCTGAAATGTTTCTGAATGTTAATCAGTAATCGGGGCACAGATTGGCACATGCTGCTGGGCTTTGAAGCTATTCCTATCGTATGATTTGTCACATCCTTAGTAGTACTTTGCATGATTTCCATACATATCCTATTAGACTTTCTTGCTTAAGGACTTTAGATTTCAGCAAAATACTTGACAGCACCCAACTGTTGGACATTCTTGAGAGTTTCACATTAGCCAAGTACAAGGTGCCACTTGACAGCTCCAATTGACTAGAAGTGGGTTATTGCTCATCTCTGTTGTAACATCACTGCTGGAGAGCTTTTCCAAATGTCAGGGCATATCTGTGCTTCCCAGCCTGGATGCAGTGAGATTGTACCCCAGCCATTCTTCCCATTTGCTTGACAGGAGACATCCCAATATTATTTGCTGTGTGGAGTTCAGCACAGCTGCTCCCCCCGGGTGGGCAGCTAGTTTTATTGTGATGTAAATTTTCCTCTCTCAAAGAAAGGGTGTAAATCACAGCAATGGCTTATTGTTGGTTAATGTTTCTGTGTAAGCACTGCTTGGCAATAACTAAAACATACCTGTGCTATCAAAACTGTTTTCAGCAAAATCCAAAACATAACTCCATTCTGGCTGCTGCAAAAAAAAAAACCTACTCTGTCACAGTCAAAACCAGCATAGTGTATTTAAAATTCCTTAAGGAAATGTCTAAATACTTTTAAAATTAGAAAAATCCCTTTCTCTGATCTAGTTATAGTCATTCATTCTGAGCAGAATCTCTGCACATGGTTTTCCTTTTTTTGTTTTTGTTGGGGCTTGGGTTTTTTTGGGGGTTTGTTGTTTTTTGTTGCTGTTGGGTTTTTTTGGTTTGGCTGGTTGGGGGATTTTTGTGGGTTTTTTGAGTTTGTTTTTTTTTTGGTGGTTTTTTATTTGTGTGGGAGTTTTTTTGGGATTTTTTTCTTGGTTTTTTGTTGGTGTAGTTTTTGTGTATGTGGGGGTTTGGTTTGGTTCAGTTTCTTGTGGTTTTTTTGGTTTTTTGTTTATTATTTTGGGGGTTTTTTTTTATAGCTTTAAACTGTAAGAGGGTAGGTTTGGACTGGATATTAGTAACAAATTCTTTACAGGGCAAGCTCTGAGCAACATCACTGTCCATGCCCATGTCACTGCCCATGGCAGGGGGTTTGAAACCAGGTGATGTTTAAGGTCCTTTCCAACATAAACCATTCTTTGATGCAAGGAATAAGCTGCAATTCAAACATAATTAAGGAAAGAAAAAAATTCTTGTCCTATTTTCAGCAGTGTATTTTGAAATTTCAATTTTAGTTTTCACATTTGTTTTAGACTTTTATACCCATCTTTAATCACATACAAGTGAAGGAACAGTTGAGACTACCAGCTGTAGATTAGTGTTTGTGATGCTTCTACCATAACTGAGAAATCAAATTAGTTTTTAGCAAAGTCTAAATTTTAGCAGTTTTTCATTATGTTTACAGCAACTATTTACTCTCACTTCCTGTGTGTATATATGCATAGGGTTTCAAAATATTTCTAGAACAGAAACTGAACTTTTTGTTATTAATACGCTGCCAGAAGAGATTTAAAAATGTCTATGAAGTGGTGGGGAAAACATTAAATGTTAATTAGATAGTGTTTGATTCTTTATAAGATTGGGATGGCAGGGGGAGGAGTCAAATTGTGAAAATTATTTGGAATTAATTGCTGTATCTCTTCTAATATCTATCATGTGTCACTTGTTTATGCCTTCTGTCAAAACACCTGATTGAGTTTCTTAACATTTTAAATCAATTTTTATTGTGGTCTACATTTACTGACCACTGAACTGATCTGACCTAGCATATCTTACATTATCCTGCTCCTTTTGCTGGGAAAACATCTCTAGTCATCCCCAGGAATGTGAACAAATAATAAAGCAAGAGGAAATACAGAAACACTTGCAGTGGGGTTAGCTGAGCTCTTACGGAGGAGCACAGTTGCTTTATTTTTGTGCTGGGCTACCAGAAGCTGGAAAGGGAATGTGTGGTACCATTTCCTAGCACAGTTGGATAAGGAGATTGCCTTCCACAGTTGGATAAGAGGCATTTACTGAAGAAATTATTCTGTAAGGAAATAACTAATGGGAAACCGACCTGCAGTGGACATAAGAAATATCTAAAGATGCTCTTGGGAGGAACTTCAGCTATGCAATGTTAGCAGATACAATTATAGAGGATTGTGAAACCACATCTGCCAACTGAAATAACTGGCAGTGAACAAAAGATGATGAGTGAAAGAAAATAACCATTGGCATGGTTATGAAATGCATTATCTAGTCATTTCCAGCATCTGTAACAGAAAGCACATTCCTGTTTATTTGTGGAAGCACAAGCAAGGTTCAAATCTGATAGTACAGCAGTGAATTAATTCGTAAAATTCAATATTATAACTTTATTGTAAGACATTTGAAAATCAGGTGTGTTTGGGTAAAGTCTGGAGTTGCAAAGAGAGAAGATTTGTATATTCTGGAACAGGTTTCCATTTCTCTTTCATTCCCTGGAGTACATATTGAAGGATGATGACTGGTGCATAATTTTATGTCACTGGCTAAGTCTGACCTGACCCTGTCAAGCCGTCAGGGTCACTTTCTCTACTTGAAGAACCAGTTTCCTCACAAATAAATAAAACAACACACAAGCCTGCCAATGAGAGCTTACCTATGAGCACAGTGATTTTCTTTCTGTCATAAATGACATACGGTAGACTGAGATGAAGGAGATCTCTGGTAATACAGATCTTCCAGAAATATTGATGGAGAGAGAGACCATCCAGAGGTGTGAATGATGGGAGACCCAACTTAATTTGCTTGCAAATGCAGTGACTCCATGGGCAGTTGTACTGGAGCACCACATGAAAAAAAAAAAATAACTGAGGAAGGTCAAATTAGTTCATCAACCAGGCAGTATCTCTGAGAAAGGGACCACTTCCCTGAATGTTGTACCTGCAAATGAGCCCTCTTCTGTGAACTACTTGCCACCAAAAGGCTGGATAAGTCAGGATTTAAACATAATTTGTGACATCAGAAGCAAATATGTGCTAGGAAAAACAGGTTCTCTGCCAGGCTGGAGCTTAATCTCATGAGCATGTCTGTCTTTCACAGAGAAGTGAAACACATGAGCAAGCTTTCCTAAATTACACACTAATCTACTTTTCAGTGACTTTAAAATTTATTACTGAAAGTACAAATAGCTGTCAGCTTGGAACTAATTAAAATGTTAGGATTAACCTAAGGTGTACTGTTGCCCAAGCTTTCAGCAAATGAGAAATGCATAGAAGAAATAAATGGATGTTTAACTGGTACTGTCATAGAATGGAGTTCTCAGGGTAAGTGAAATATCTGATGACTTCAGTGAAGGAATGGATTTCTTAGCAACAATTAGAAGTTTGCAGAAGTTAGGGGTGTCATGTAATGTTCCGCATTACCTGAAGTAACGATGCTCTTAAGAATTGGACTGAGAATCTGATTCTTCTGATTTATAAAAGCGAATGTAATTTATAATGTGTCATTTCTTACCAGCCATAGTAGCTGAGGATCCCTTCATCCCTACCTGATAGATATGGAACAGTTATTTCTTCTAATGGACTATATATGAAAATATTACCACACTAATCTATAAAGCCAGAGGAATTATTAGGCCAGCCCAATCCCCTCCATGTGCACAGTGAGGGGTGTGGGTGTTGTACAGCCTGGATTTGCACACCCTGTTGCACACAGGCAAAACTCCAGAGCCTGTATTTCTGTATGGCATTTGTTTGGGCAGATCAGAGACACTTTCACCTGGCTGCAGCTCGATGCTCCTGGGGCAAGGACTGTGGGTTTGGGAATACCCTGCTCTGAGGCAAGGGTGTGCAGGGGCTGAAACTGCAAAGCCATTCTGGGATCTGGCTGCAAACCCAGCTCTGGTGTTTCCAAGTAGGGCAGACAGGCCATTAGGATCAAACCATATCTTCAAACAGTTCCTTGGTCTGTTTTGCTTTTCCCTTCTTTCCTTTAATTCCTTAGGTCTAGCTCTTCTAGCTTTCCAAAGGCTTCCTCCTCCACAGGGTTTCATCATTGGGAAGACAGAAATCAGGAGGATGGGAGGAAAACCTTCTGGCTTATTTTCCAGATCAGCAACTGAACCTAAGAGGAAAACATGATGACTGCTACAAATCAGAACACGAATCTTGGGGGAGTTTATTAAGATTTTACAAACTTGCACAGAGAGGAGCAAATTGTGATGATATGAGAGTTTTTAATCTGGACAGAGTTCATTCAACAGTCAAAGGAACATCTGAGTCCAAACATTTAGTGTGGGAAGCTTTGGCTTAAATCATGAGCTTCGTCATAATTTCAACAACTGAAAACCATTCTTAGTTAGTTATGATTCAAAAAGCTTGAAAAGAAAAATCTGTCCATCATATCTTTAATTCAGCTAGTTTTTCAGCTAGGGGAAAACTAGCATAGTAGCTTTTAAATCAATTATTGCTTTCATTTGATGATTTGGCCCCATTGGTAGTTCAGTGTTTTTACCTCTGCAATATGTAGCTATCACATTTTGCTTATGTTAAATTAATATTTTTGTATTTTAATTTTGAAAACATTAAATGTTTATTCTCTGTTTCTGCCTTGAAGTCATCATGCTTCCTTGAAAACATAATATCTATGGAGAAAAATGAGTAAAACATAATGGTTTCAGATGAAGACAAAAGCAGAGAAACAAATGAAATTCCCAAAATCAAAGGGCTTTCAGAAAACTTACCCAAAAAGCTTGAAAAATCTGGGGTTTCTACAGAGAAACATTTTAACTAAAGTCCTTCTCGGTGTTTTCCATTAAGTGTGAGTCTTAAATTTCATGTTCTAACTGCCTGGGTGCATGTGGCAAAAAAGTAATTGGGTAATAAATTATGAGCATCTGCAATGCATTTGAGAAAACAAGTCAGTCCTTGTTGGTCTGAGGGGCACTGTGAACAAAGTGAAAGTTCTACATTTTGTCTAGAAAGATGGGCAGTTGAACTTCACTTTCAGCTATTGTATTATTACCACAATGGAACTATCATTCAGCCAGCCAGACACATTAACTAAGCAAGCCATAAATTCCACAAGATCTTGCAATTGTACTTTTCAGCTTTTTACTTCTTTTAGCATTCCTAAAAGTTATTGCTCTTTCCCTGGCATCTTTCCACATATATAAAGGTTCTGTCAGCTTTGACCTTCACCGTGAGCTTTTACCAGGTGCTTTCTATCACTTTCTGAAGTTGCTCTGCATATGCACTGGGGAGCCCTCATCAGTCAAATTGTGTCACCCTGCACCATTCCCACCTACCGCCTCTTGTCATTCTGGCACTGAAGGTTTCAAAAAATACATATTTGACTTCTACTGACCTGATTTTTAAACCCATGCTTAGAAAAAGCCCCTGTATAAATTAGCCATTGTGATAGTTGGCATCTCTGTGACAGGAAGGACTTTGTCACCCCTAGCCACTCCCCCTTCTCTGCTTTCTAGAAGTCACCAAATGGACCCTACAGCCTCGTGGGGAAACAGCCTGTGCTTAGTGCTTCATCAAGTTCCCACATCTGCTGCCTTGTCACTTCTATGAACTCTGTCCCATGGCTGGGGAAGGAGGGTTGTTGTGGGCCTTCAGTAAATGTGAGACAATTGATTCCCTTTATTGTGTTACATGACTATGACTTCTAAGCAGTTTCCTAAAAGGGCAACACAAGAGGTATTAACATTAATATTAAAGCAGGCAAATGTGCTCTGCCCTTATTGCCAGTCCTGGTGTGTGTGGATTGGGAGTCAATCCATCAAAAAAATCATGATATTGACGGAAAAGTCATGAGACTGAAACACTAATATTTCTATGAAGAAAAAGGCTTGCTCCTATGGGAGAATGAGAATTTAGAGAGCCTCAAAAGCAGACACTACTTCCAGAAAGACAGGCCCATCCACAGGGTGCCATCACTGCTGTGCCTTCCCACCAGATCCAAAACACTCAAGTTCTTCTCATGGTCTCTTCTCAAAATCTCATTAGCTCCCTTTTTTTACTTCCTTACTCTCTGCAAAGTGAGGCCAGTTGGTAATTTAAATTCAGCTGAAGGGTACTGAATTTAAATTCAGTGCCCTGGGAATGTGTCCTTTTATTGTAACCGTGCAATGAGAAGCTGTGCTGAATTTGGGTTCTGAATACCTATTTCCACCCCCAAAACTACTGTGGTGCTGTTGTCCTTCCTTCTACTCAGTTATTAGGCTCTAACATGACATGACTGCATTTTTCAAGTGTGGGAGACCTGGCTTCAGCTCCCGTTTTTATGTGAACAAAATCAGGGTCTCATTCCTGAACGAGGTCTCCAATCCACAGGTTGTTTTAGAAGGGAAAGGAGGATAATCTCACCCATCAGGGCTTGTCAAACAGTGAGAGTTAATGTCTGATGGCAATGCTGTTGCTCTGTGTTGTCACAGAGCAGCAGAATAGCCTGGTTTCCCATGATTTTGTTTTAATTTAAGGACATTTCAGTGTGAAGAGTAAAGTAGTCTTTGGGAGCATACAGTGGGATGCAGACTCCCAGCATGGGTGAGTGTTTCCAGAGGATTGGGGCTGGCAAACTTTGCTTCTCTTTCCCCCTCCTCTTGCAGCCAAATCATCAGAGAGAACTGAAAGCCTCTCTCCCAGTCCTATTACCCTTTAGCACAAGTGGCTGAAGTGCTTTGAGGCCTTTGCAGCTGAAGTGAACTTTTTGTGCAGCTGCGTTCTGCTGCCCAGACACTCATCTGAGCCCTCCTGGAGCTCAGCCTGGCTTTGGAACACATGCAGAAGCAATAATGCATTAGCAATTGCTTAATAACTTATTAGAGTCTGGCTTCTGTTGAGACACCAGGGAAAAGCTACAGCCAATTAGCTGTAAGAGGGTGGTAGAACGAAGTTAAACTTTAAATTATTGCTGGAAAGGTGAGCTGATAAACTTTAGACGAAACTAGTGTATCAGCACTACAATGGAACTATCAGGTTCGTATAAAACATTAGTATGACAAATTAGTGCTTTGATCGTGCTAGATATAACCATATTCATTTGTTTAATTAAACAATCTAGGCTTCTCTCGGTGTGGGTCATTTTAAAAAATGTTAAAAATAAAATTAAACACATAATTAAGCTGACAAGAGATAAAGACCCTTGTGCAGCAAGTTGAAGGCAGTTAATTTATAAGGAGCCTGGTCCCTGAAGGCTGTGTAGTTTATTAAAGTTACTGAGGCAAAGATGTGATAAAATATTTTATGTAGTGCTTTAAAGGCTAAATTGCTTTGACACTTTTAAAGTCCATGGGATATAGTCAATTAGGATGTCTTGTTATCATGTTTTTTCCTCATAAAGTAAATCTAAAGTAATCTAAACAAAATCCATGGTTATAGTAATAATTTCATAAAGTTCCCAGCTTAACCTTTTCTAAAATACTTCACTATACTGAGTGAGTAATGGCCCTCATTGGTCACTCTGATCATGAGGAAACCCATCTGAAATATTGTGTCTCTCCCAAACTGCCAGGGTAGAGATAGACAGGGAGTTTGGTTGGAAATTTGGTCAAAATCAAAAAAGAGCCACCTGGTCCTGCAGGTTTCCAGGTACAAGGTCTGTAAAGTTGCTGTGTGAGGGGAAAATATTGGTGTTGCTGGACCTGGAGGAATTCTGGTCAGGTATTTTCCAGGACTTTCACCTGGATTTGAAAACTAAGCACAATAAAATGACTATGAAAATATGTGCATTAGATAATTAAACAAGCATTTGCACTTTCAACCTTGCTTTCTTGAGATATTAGAAACACCTTTGAAAAGGTAGTTGTAGCACTGAAATTGTTTTCCATGTTTGGGAGTATGCAAATGTGTCAGCTTTATCTCTGATATTTGTGAGGGCTGAAGGGGTTATTTCTCCTGTATTTTCTAATGGGATACTTCCAATTTTCTTTTTTTGCTACTGCCTTTTAGCAGTTTTAAGTCAAGTTTATCCTTGATCTTTATCAAGGTCACAAGGGCAGCTACTAAATTTCTGTTGGACTTCAAAGAGTTTTTTATGTAACCCTCAGGCTTCTAAAACAAACAGGAAGAGGGGGAAAAACCAAAGGATAACAAGCTTCAGGAGAAAGCTAAGGAAAGGCAAGGATGAAGAAAGAGGAACTCAACCCAAAACTTATCTCCTTGTTTCAAATGGACAAAGATTTTTGAAAAGGATGTGTTACTTTTTAAAAGAGACTGGGTGAGGTCAGTCCTTGGCTTTCATACTCCTGGTCATCTCTCCTCCTCAAAATACTTCTTTTTCATCTGAAAAAATTTCTCTGAGCCCTGTATTTGTCATACAGTGTAGTAAACTTAAAATTTACTGAAGCATGGGACATACTTACTTTTAACTATGTTCACAAATGGCCAAAAAATCCCCCACAAGTTTATTTTTAATCATCTTCATAGAAAATATCTGATCAAATGGATATTTTTCTCTGGATTCTGCACGGTCCGTGTTTCAAAAGCACAAATTAAATTGAAGTTGTAAATTTCTGGGGGTTTAGACACTTGTCTGTAGCACTGAGGTTTGCAGCTGTCAGAGCCACGTTGAAGAACTGCAGGCAATTGCTCCCTTATAAAATATCCTTGTGCAGAGAGAGGGGGTGCCAGGGCTTGGCTGCTCAGAGATGGGTGACTGTTTGTTCTGCAAACAATCTATAGCTTTGCACCTTTTTCTTCTGAATCTTCTCATCCTTCATATTTTAAAATTAATACCAAGTCAACTGTGCCTAAAATTTCACTACTACACTGAGATTCAAGATTTGCTTCCCCCCCCGTGTTGAGGGCAGGCCTGCCCAACACTGAGAAGAGAATGGGATACACAAACTCTGTGCTGATCTTTCAAGGGAAAGAAGATGACATGGGAATGTATTGACAATATTAATGCAGATCTCCTGCCAGGCCTTATAGCCTGTCTCATTCCAGATTTTGGAGATCTGCATTGCAGATCTGAGGGCCAGCCTCAGATCACAGAAAAACAGCTAGCAATAAGTGATTCCCAAATGAATTTTTGCTGTGTCTGCACATAATTCAGCTTTCGAAACTTCTATTACTTTTGACTGTAGGTCAGTTTTGATTTATCATTTCAACTATAGTTACTATGTGAATATAAAAAGAATAAGAAATTTTCCTCTTTGTTATTTCAGTGTGATCAAGAAAAGCTCCTTTTAACTGAAACTTTTTCACAAGTTAATTATATTCAAATATTCTGTGAGGTTGTATCTACTAACCCATAAACACAATATTTGAGAATAAAGATTTATATACTGTGGTTCAAAATTTTGTATGCAGGACAAACAAATTATTATAAGTAAATTTCCTTTTGCTTAGCACTGAGATTTTGGAAGCATTTAAAGTTCATGCTTGAATGCTTTTGTGTTTTTTCGTAAAAATTATTTTTGCATATGAAACTAAATATTCAGTGTCTGAAAGTAAAGAGAGAAATTTGGTTCACTGTGGGATAATGAAAACTGAAAAACAATTATGTTGCTGCAATCAAGATCTCAGCTACAAATAACTAATTTCAGTTCTCTTCCACTGCTCTAAAATATACTGCTTATTGTTCTTAAAATATTTATATGTCTTTGAATTATTTACTGAGCAAAGGACGCTTGTACTCTTTTAACATAGAAGGAGATGAAAGATTATTTCGTGTCAACATAACAGAAGACAATAATAAATCCATAATGTAAATAATATGCCTGAGAAAAAGAGCTGTGTATTATTTTTGTGTGTGTGACTAGATTGCAACTGGGCTTTTCTTATGGAAATACTTTTTCTGGCAGTGTAGAAACACTTGGTTTGAGTGAACAAAGTAATCAGGAAAAACTCTTCTGCAGTTGTCTTCTTTTAGAAAGATACTTGAATAGTCACCTTGTACTAGTTTTAGATTTGATTGCTCAGAAGATTTGAGGATATGGAAACCAGCAAACAATGAATTAATTTCAATTTGTTTCCCATTTCTGTAGAGGTGGATTTGCAATATTAATGTGAGCAGTGTGAATTCTGACCTTTTCTGTCGTTGTGTTTAGGAATGAGATATTAGGAAGAAATTTCTGGTGGGAGAGGAGAGGCATTGACACAGATTTCCCAGAGAGGCTGTGGCTGCCCCATCCTTGGCAGTGTTTCAGGCCAGCTTGGATGGGGTTTGGAGAATCCTGGCACAGTGGGTGGTGTCCCTGCCCATGCCAGGGGTTTGGGAATAGATGATCTTTAAGGTATCTTCCAACCCAGACCATTCCAGTAATGGTATTTTAGTTTTCCCATTCCTGTCTGCCCATGGGCCCTTGTCCTTTTCTTCTTAATTTCTTCACCAACTTCCTTCATGAATTTTTACTAATAATGTCTGCTTTATTTCAAGTGTACTAAAAAAAAAAACAAACAAACAAACCCAACTAACAATGAAAAGCATCTCTGTGGGAAAAAAATAGATGAAAACAGGATATTTTAATGTTTTTCACTTGTGCTGAATACATTTTTGCCTTTTCCACAATTTTCCTTCCCTTGTTTCCTTCATAAAAATCTGTCCGTTTTCATGTAATACTTTGCATCTTCAGGCTTATGTATAAAAAAATTAGCTATGTTTTTTAATGCAGAGCATGAATATAATTCTGTACATCTTTCCAAGAAATGAACAATATCCAACATAGAATTTGACACTGTGGAACAGAGCAGGAGTCTTGTCAGCCAGCAGTCTCTGAGAGCTGACAGTTTAAAATAATTCAAAGGTGCCCAAGAAATACATTTCCCTCATGGCAGTTTCTTTCTAGCCCCAGCAATTATGTTCCGACTATTAAAATTTTGAAATGTGGGGCAAAAGGAAAAGAAAGGACAAATGATAAAAGAGGGAAGGGATAATGATCACAAATGTTCTCCTTGTGTTTCCTCCAGAAAGGCCCATGAATGGAGCCTCAGAACGTTTCCTGCTGCCATTGAAACCAATTAGATTTTTTGCATTAACTTCAGTAAGAGCAAATGCAGGCCCCTGGAGATAAATATTTCTGTCAATACAGCAAAAAACCTGTTTCATTTCAGGTCCTAATGTAGACAGAGATATGATTTTGTCTTCTAATCTGGTGTAGGATTTATATGACTGAAGGAGAAAGGCACTTTAATCCTTGGGTTAAAATGATTATATTTTGTCTTCTACCAAAAAAAAAAAAAAAATCACTCAGGAATGTTCTGTTATAAGACTATTGAGATTCTTCCCTGTACTAAAAGAACAATCATCTGATCTTTGCAGTTACTGATTTGTGTAGTCAAAGAGTTGCTGGAGCGTATTCTGTTGTTCCTATTTTAGGAAGAACAGATACTTTAACAATGCTGCTAAAAATTTGTCGCTTTTTTGGGGGATCTAACATTTGAAATGCCATAGACCTCTACTGCAATGCTTCATCATTCAAGCTGCCCTTTTAAATCAGTGAGAGTAAAGATCATCTCCAAGAATTAGAGTGCAAGGTATAGATCTGCTAGAAAAGGTCTCTATAGGAACTGGGAAGTTCAGTACTTTGGGGTTTTCTGCTCTGAAAACAGATGTTTTGAGCTTTCAATACAGCTGAACCTCTTTCACCAATTAATGCTGCTTGGTTTTAAATGAACATATGTTCTAGAAATATTTACATTTGTGATTTTTTTTTGTTTCATTTTTCTGCCACACCCTTCCATGGAAACTCTAAACCGTACTTGATTTATTTATTAATAGTAATCTTCAAACAGCTGATTATTAAAGTGTAAAAGTTTTCATGTGACAATGGAAGAATTTATTAGGGAATTGAAAGGTGTATATGGATAGTAATTTTTTCTCTCTGAAGTTACCAGGATGAACATATAAATAAGTCATTTCTCTGCAGAAATAAATCTGAATCTTAATTCTGTCCATTGACACTTTAATATGTTTGATTTTAGATATCCTTCTAATAATGTGATTTATTAAATAATGTGCGTCTTCAATGTCTGTGAAATTGAACAAAAAAAAGTAATCTGAAGACGGCAGAAATCTAAACATTTTTTTACTTTCAATGAACAAATTGTGCATGGTCATGGTTTTGCAAAAATTAGTTGTGCAAAAGTTCTTCTCGAAGTGGGTGCAAAACCAGAAAATAGAAAAATAAAACCCAACTCACAGTATAATTAAGCAAATATTTGTTTGTAAAAGTCCTGCTTTGTTTTCCTTATCAAATAAAATCCGGATTTTTTTTTTTTTTTCTGAGGGGAAATAGATACTATGCAGCAAAACCTTGGAAATTCCTTGTAACTGTGGACAGAAAGTAACACAATTCCCATTGGTTGTGTTTGCCCACCGATAAATAACACCAGGGCAACTGATCAGCCTGTTAAAACAATTCCTTAAAATAAAACAAAGCTGGAAGCATTTGGCAGTTTTTTTGTTCAGATGGCAGATTTTCCAAGACCCAAAGAGGTTGCCACAAGACCTTTATCTGGGAACTGGCTCCAGAGTGACTGGAAGCTGGGAAGTCTAGGGAACATCCCAGTCTTCCTGGCCTGGGAGCAACCAGGAGCTTAAATCCAAACTAGTCTTTGAGCTGGGAGATGCAGGCCAGAGTCCTCCAGAATTGTGCCTGACTTTTGCCGAATGTTTAGAAATGGAGCTATTTCTCAGAGTGTCCTTATTTCAATATTCACCTAAAAACATGTCTGAAATTTTCTGAGCAGCTTTGTGTAGATTTGTTCAGAGGTCTAAGAGTGGGGATGCATTGGACCCTCCATAGAGATGTTGTTTTTATTACCTAAGCTGGAATAAATCCATGCTGTGACCTCCTTGGACAGATGAGGCAAATTCCTGAACAAGTGCAGGAGCAATTTCTCTCATTCAAAGTTGATGGGACAAACAGCCCACTTTAAAAATGTGTCTAGAGAATGCTGATGTACACACTAATAATCTGCCTTGTTTTCTTGAGAAATGAAAAACAGATAATGTGAGTGTCTGCAGAATAAAATAACAGGTAAATTCAATGTAAGTAAATTTCAGGTGATGCACATGAGAAAAAAACAAAATTCCTAACTGCCTAGGCCTATGATGATGTCTTGTGATCTTATCCTCTGGGTTCCAGGGTAGGATATTCCAGTGACTGTAGTTAAGTGCCTGAGGGTGTCAGTTCAGTGCTCAGTAATGGTTAGAAAACAAATAAAATATTGGAAACCATCGGAAAATTAAAAAAAAAAGAAATTAAGAATATCATCATTATGTTGTAGGAAAATCCATGATCTGCCTCCAACCAGACACTGAGAAGTTTTTGCACCCCTGCAGACCTCCCTCCTCCCCAGCCTCCAGAAGGCTGAATAGAACTGAAGAGGGCTCCATGGAAGGCCTAAAAGATAAGCAAAGCATGGAAGGGCTTCTGTGTTAGGAATGATTAAATGAATGAGGATCTCTCAGTCTGGAAAAGAGAGGGCTGATGGAGACTGTGATAGCAGTCTATAAAATCATAAAGTGCAGATAAGGCTCAGTTGTTCTCATTCTCTGTGCAGAATCTTGTCCAAGAGCCAGGGGAAATCTAATGAAGGTAGCAGGAGCCAGATTTAAAAGAAATAAAAAGATCTCAGGTAGTGGCTGGTTGATCTTGTCAAAAGATTGATGGGTGCTAAAGTTCTCTGTTGGTCTGAGGGGAGAATGGTCAAGTTCATGAAGGAGAAATTCTCTGAGGTTTAGCTGAACACACGGATATCATGTCTGCTTCAGGGAGTCCCTAAGTCGAGAAAAAGTGGAGCTTGGGTGAATATTAGAGGAAATATGATTTATACTTGTCCTGTTTTTGTACTTTTCCATACTTATCCACTTTTGGCCATTTTTGGAGACAGAACACTGTGCTAGAGGGGTTTCTGGTCTCAGTATGGCTGTTTTTATGTTCTTAACTGCTTTTCAAATTTACTTGAATTTGAGGAATTGTGTACTCAGTGTGCTAAAAAAATAAAACACACCAAAAACCAGCAAAACCAGGTCAGACTGAAGTTTGAGTCTAAAATGCAATTTCTGACCTTGATGTGAACTTTTAAAATCTGGATAGGAACAGAAATTCCCCTGTGGTAAATATATCATTGTAATTAAATAAACACTGTGCCTGAAGGTGCAAAATATAGGAATATAACCCCAAACAGTTCAACACTGATTTTCCTTTGCCAGTTCCTGCTTGTTTGCAATGCTTTTCAAGACCTCTAAACAGAATGAAGTAAAGGGACAAGCATTTATTTCAAAATTACCAAGCAAATAAGTAAGAAAAATGCACTTTAAATTAATGAGCACAAATTCAGCAATTTATGCCAATAATCTGTCGAGTCTGCATTGATAGGTACATGTAAGCAAACAAATTTCACCATATCTGATGGGTCAGGTACCAAAAGGAGAATTTGACTGAAACTTTTAATGAGGCACTGCTCCCTTTAACTTTATTGCTTCCCGCTCTGGCAAGTTTATTTTAATTTTTCTTTTAGAAAATGCATTCAGAAATGCTTACAAAAGTAAATCCAGAACTCAATGTTATTCTTATGATTTGACACAGGCAAAAAGTGGAGTCTGGAGGAGCAGAAATGCTAGTAATAATCTTTGTGATATGTTTTATGAACTGGCTATGCTTGTTGTGTAATTGCATTATATGAAGCTCAGAAATGATTCTTACAACTCTTTGAGAACTTGAAAATTACTCACAGTGAGGACTCTGAACGTAAAGCAATATATGTAACTGTGAACAGGAAAGTGAAAATTCCAAATCAATCTGAGAGACAAAAAGCTTTCCCAAAAGTGCTTTATTACTGAAACAAAGGATGGAGAAGGCACAGCATTTATCTTTCATTGCAATCATGTGCAGTGCATTAGTGGTGTACTGGATGTAACCAGTGTGTGAGAGCAGAGATGCTCATGCAGCCATGGAGCTCCTGCTGAGCTCTTCCAGGAGTTTTCCCATCTGGAGATTCCTGGGTGATTCTCAGCAGCAGCTGCAAGTGATGTGTAAGGAGCTGGTCACGGCCCTTCTCAATCTGCCCATCTCTGCTGGCCACTAAATGCTCTTAAGCACAGTTTCAAAAGTGAGTGCAGGGAGAGAGTTGTTTTTCTCTGAAAGTGAGTGCAACACATTCTGCAAGAATGGTATGAGCTATGAAGAAGAGAAAGGGAAAATAAGTGTGATCATTAATGGAACTGGCTGTGAAACAACATTCTTTCCCTTTCTTAAGGCACTAGGCTCCAATTAATGGAACAACCACTGGCGCTTTGCAGAACATCAGGGGCAGATACCACACAGGCTGTCTGCTCCTGCCTGGCCACTCGGCTGAGACCAGGCTCTCTGATAAGACAGACCCATGTGGGAGCCTTCATACCAAATCTAGGAATGCTTTGGGGAGGAAAAGGTGGCATAGTCTACCGTTCATATTGCAGATTTTTGTAGAAACTGCTATGCCAGGAAATAAAACTATAAATATTTCCAGCGCCTTTAATCCATAGCCTGCTACTTATTTCTCTATTATCCTATGATGCTGGATGATCATAAGGTAAAGAATCACTACATAATCCTATTATATCCACAGACTCTTTCAACATTCACTGCTTTAGACAATTGTGTAATTACTTTTCATTCATTTCCACCACTTATTATGGAAACCTTTTCTTTCTACATCCTTGAAGCATCGCATCCCATAGGTATGACAGGATATCTTGTGCTAAGAATAATTTTCCCCTGTAAAGCTTTTGAGGCATTATAGAATCTCATTTTTTCTAATCAGCACTCTAGTTTCTTGTGGGCTAAAATTAGGCTTCCTGTCTCTGGCATGCGAGGCGTCAGCATGCGTGACCTTCAAGCTGCCATCCGGCCTTGAAGTGCAATTTTTGCATCGGGAAATCTAGAGGCAGCAGCTTCCCCCTCCCGCCCCCCCCCCCTTTTTTTTTTGTTTTTTTGCAGCAAGATCATCAGAAACAGCCAAGTGAGCAGCAAGTGCAGGGCTCTTACTCCCGGGAAGCCATGTTACGGTGGTGAGCACAGAGCTCTCTCCAGAGCGGAGAACGGGGCTGCTCCTCTGCCTCTCTGCCTTCTCGCAAGGTGACCAGCCCGCAGGCTTTGCTTGAATATTAATGGCTAAACTGTGGAATGATGAAGAATCAATACTTTAATCTGCATAAGGGCGATGCGCATTCCTTATGCGTTGTGGAGCTGCTGCGCTACAGTGTCTGAATTTCGCTCGTGCGCTGAACTCATCTGCAGGCTCTCTCTCCTCCTGAATTATGCATACATTCCATAGCCTGTTGCCTACAACAGATTTATGACAATCTCATTGCACCTATGCAAATCGGTTTTGGTTTTAAGCATTGAGCACTTAATGTCTTTACCGAGGGAGAAAAAAATCATTGCGCAGGAGTGGATGCAAAAAGGTTTTATTGCTCTCACTGTGTGCTGCTCTTCCCAACTTTCATATTAGTTCCACATTGTATCTGGTCAGTTAAATGACCGTTTTTGCCATGCTCTCAGCACTTTGTTCACTGCAGCTACAGCACAATATTCTTTGTCCTCTTTTTCTCTCACGTACTGAGCACAGCAGCTGATAATAACAGAACTGAAGTTACAGCTTGGAAATCAGCGTTTTAGGTGATTTTAATTATGATGGATGAAGGAGAAAAATGGCAAAAACATGCTTTCAGTAGTACTGAGCAAATATGACATGGAACTGATACACAGAGCTTATATTACAGATCTGTCAAATTACCCAAGGATAATTTGGGTAGCTGGCGGATTCCCAGCTCATCAGTTCAGAAGCACAGGCAACACATGCTGGTTAGTTTTGCTTGGGCTTGACACATAAATTTCTGACCATCACCAGAGCAGCTTTAATTGATAATGGACATCTGATTTGAAAATAGGTGTGTTCCCCTTTAAATGGTAGCTGTCACATCACATCACGTCACATCACATATGTCACGTCATGTCCCATTAAATCACATTATGTGTTGGCATGATGCAAGATAGCATGATGAGGGGCTAATGGGACGTGACAGCTAATACCTGCTAACAATTTGAGTGGTGGGTATCAGGTCTGAATGGGTGCCAGCCTTCAGCTGGGTGTTTGTGACAGAGTGCACAGTCTTTGCCCAAAGATCGAGCTTTTCCTCAAAGAGTAACTTCAGCAGATGCCCAACTCCATATTTAAAACCAGAAGTGGTAAATTTTAATTTTTTATAAAGTGACTTATGACACCTTAATGGACGTGCTAAGGGAGAGATTAAGCTCTGTCAGAAAACATGGAGAAATTTGACATACATGGTTTTCATTTCTCAGCCCCTGGCTGATTTTAGGTGCCAAAGTACTGTGGGGATTTGCCTAATATGAAAAATTAATTTATGAATTGGATGAAACCCTGCTTAACACAAGAAAGTTCAGCTGAGTGATCTACTAGGAAACGCTCAATAATCTGCAAAATCTGTGATACTGTTTTAATGATCGGGTTAAGTTTCCACACGGTGTTTATACAGCCCCCTCTGGGATCTCCACAGGTTAAATTACAGTATATGCAAGAGTGAGTTATGACTTGAGTAAAGGCAACAGGGAAAGCACAGTATGTGCAGCTTCCATTTTTCATTGCTTGCACTACATTTGCAGCAATGTCAGTAACACAGACCTTGGGGAATCGGAGTCATTGCTAAATCACAGGGGAAATTTCTCATGTAGCTCTTCCCAAATATTGATTGTTAGGCAATCTTTGAAACCTGCTATGTAAAGAATTTTTTTGCTTGTAGACTGCAGGGATGCAAAGGTTTCTAAGCTAAACATAAAGCTAGATAAAAAGTCTCCTAATTGGTGAGGTTTTGCCTCAGGATTTTTGTTGTTGCTTTCTGCACTAGGTCTCATTAAAACCCTGAATAATTCCCGTGCCCTGTATTATCTATTTAAAGAACTGATTGAGTTGTGGGGTGGTTTTCTCCCCAGTACATTCTCTTTGAGTCTTAATTCAATGGGGAAAAAAGACCAATCCTTTTCTGGAATTGCTATGGCATCATCATTTGCACAACCATTTTAAAATCTGGAAGAGTCTGCATCAATCATGCATGTATAGTAATGGCTGTGGTAAGAGTTTCAGGGCGCTTAATTATTATGAAACATTAGGATTGTGTGTCTGTTTGTAATCCTTCTGATGGCCTTTTATTCCCTGGGCCGTATCTGTAATATCCTCCACTGCATGGAGTGCATCAGTCTCTCAACAGGTAAGCCCTTCCGAATGCTCTTAAATCCTGGTTTCCTCAGGTACTTTAGCAACAGCTAGAGTGGTCATTATACTGAGGATAACCATTTTTTCAACTAATTAAATTGATTCTGATAACTCTCAAAATGTCAAGACTTCAGCTTTCTGGAATCGCTCATGGGAGATGCTAAATTGACAGTGATCATTAATTATGGATTTTCACCTCTTGCTGGGGTTTACTGTAATGGGGTCTGTTTAAGATTACCTTTGGAGAGCTGCTTGGATCTGCAGCATGTGCAGGGAGCAGCAGGACCAGCTTCCTGCTGTAGGGTAGACGTGTTTCAGTCTTGAGTAAATTCTCTGTGAAATTTCAGAGACACTATTTTTGTGTCCTTTTCCTTGCAGGCCATGTAGCATGAGGCTCACAAATTGCTGGTTTCAGAGATGCAGAACTTTGGTCTTTCTTAAAATCCATGTGGCTTGAAGGGACAGTGGGAGGAGGTGGTAATTCAGGTGCTGCCTTGACACAGGATGAGAATGGAATCAATATTTTAGGATTTTGGTGTGCCAGAAGCCAAAACTTTCTTCCTGCATGACTACAAAGATGGGCATCAGTGCAGGGGCTACCTTGCTGCTCTGTTCAGATGGGGTAAATTCTACTTCAGCCTCTGCATCTGGTGTTCCCATTTGACTTAGGCTCCTTGGCAGCTGGAGCCAGTGGAGATAAAATTCCAGGTACAATGACTGGGATGGAATTGGGGCTGCCTGCAGAGAGCACCAGCTGTAGGTGCCTGAGAGGGCTGAGTATTTTTGGTAAAACCTGTCCATCTCTCACCTTTTGGTGACCTGCCAAGGTCTGTACACTGTACAAAGTACTGGGTTTAGATTGGACACTTTATCAATGGTCCATTCCTTCAAAGGGTTTCCTTCTACTGAGCATGGCTTCTATAATTTGTTAATTTAGTCCAGTTATTTATTTATTTTCACTTTTAATTTGTTGTGTTCCTAGAGACTGTGGTTTGTGGATGCATCAGATAACTGAAAATATGTTACCACAGCTGTTGTGTTACAGCATAAACAAAGAATGAGAGAACAGTGACTTGTTATTTTTAATATATAAAAATTTTTAATATATTGGATTTTAAATATTTGATTAACATAAATGCTGATAAAATCTTTCATCTGTAATGCAGATGTGGAGGCTGTTCAATATTTTTTACCAGTAGAAATAATGACATACTGTTCTGGTTTGTATCGCCAGCTATATTTTATCTGCCCAGTCACTGGTACATATTTTTTTTTTAGTCACCCCAACTCTACGAAAGCTCACGATCCCTCATCTCCACTCTTATCTGCTCCTGTACAACTAAATCCTGCTCCTTGCTGTGCATCAGGTTTTTCTGTCCCATCACCCATTGCTGCAGACACTGAAACAACTGGTTTAGGATTGTCACTTCACTTCTGGCTTTTATACCTTTCCTATTTGAATGGACTTCTTCTCCCTGGTCTGTATGTTCTAATTCTGCTTTCTTTCAATCCTTACCAGGCCCTCCACAATTCCTTCCTAGTTTTTCTTGTTCTACAAATGAGTTTACATTGCATTTGGATAAAGGCACGAGATATACATTAATATATGGAACTTAACCACTGAATGAATAATTTGTAGGGAGTTATTCCCATTGTATGGAGTTTTAAAGACTTGTATGTGATTTACCAGGCAAATCCTCCTGCCCTTGGCACTCACGCAAAATAATAATGCAAAATAATTCCCTTCATTTCAGTGGCATTACAGTACTCTGTGGGTAAGGAGAGCTGAAGTTGGCCTGCTGAATCATTTTAATAGATTTGTTTGAAAGATGGTTTTGTCTGCCTCAAAGTCAGCAGTCTGTGAGAGACCCCATCTACCCTTTTACCTTCCTTCCCTGTGGCATCTGGTGTCTTATTTTCTCTTACATGTTTTGTGTCCCTACAGCAGCTTGAGATCCATCAAAAAGGAGGGCTGTTTTTTTTTTTGTCAGTCTCTGTGTTGAGATAAGTACTGGGAAAGTGAGGATTTGGGGCCAAATGGCCTTTTTTTAAATTCTGATGCAAATTTCATGTTCTTCATCTAAATTACTGTGGGTCCTACAGAGATAACAATGTGCAAAGGATGGCAGGAGCAGTGGGATGGTGATGAATGCCAGTGGCTGCCAGTAGTAAAAGCCCCAGGTGATGGGGATTTGTGCAGTGTGAAAGGGTTTTGTTTCTACATTCATGCCAGGGATCACCAGGAACTCAGGTGATTTTGCTATGACTGGCTACAGCGCCAAAATTATTAGCAAGAGTGCGATATGTAAGTTGTGTTATCATTCTAACTATTCTTGACTTCAGTTTTAAAGCACAAAATAGTGATGCTTGCTTTGCTACACTGTAATTTGTGATGTTTTGGGTTTTTTTTCTACTTCAGACATATAAGGTCATAAATGAGTTACAAAACTGTTGTCCCAAAATTGAAGGGATTGATATGTCTGTTCAGCAACCTAAGGGGTTCTGTTCCAGAAGCATCAGTGTGATATCAGGTTTTATCATGAGGGGTATAATTTCATCATAAAGGACTTAATTCCTAAGTGTGAAACAGCTTCCAATACTGGTTTCAATTTACTCTACAAAAGCATTTTCAGTGCTAGCTGAAGGATCAATAAGAGGGGGGAAATAACCCCAGAATGATGCATCAAATTACAGTATCATTAACAGATAAAGGAGTTATGCAATGTGCTTTATATTTTATATATCTTCCAGTATTGCCACTGATTTTAAGTACGAAAAATCTCAACATAAATACTATTTTTTCCCTTAAAAGAAAGCTTTTTATTTAAACAGCAATAGTAAATGAAAATGATCTATGACTATCCTAGTACTTCAGCTCTTTTGGTGTAAATCCCCCACAGAATGCATAAGGATTTGTGTTTTGCCATCTTGCCAGAAAGAGACCTAGGATCAATTTGAAAAACTGGTGGTTTTGCATTTTCTACATGTCCCAGACAGTGCCTCTATCTTGCCCCTATCTCCTCCCCCTGGGGGAATGTTTGCCATCACTGCATTGAGACCAAGGAGTGTCTTCCACCACTCTTGCTGGGTGTGACAAAGGACCAACTGGGATCTGTGGTTCTATCACAGGACCAGCTGGGAACTGTGGTTCTATCAAAGGACCGACTGGGAACTGTGGTTCTATCAAAGGACTGACTGTGAACTGTGGTTCCAGCTCCTCTGGAGCTGTGGATTCTGGAGCTGGAGCTTTGCCCACGTAGCCCAAGGTGGGGTAGTTGCAATTCTCTGGGCAGGAGGAGCAGCTCTGTTTTACCTCTGCTTCTCCTCATAGAATTCCGGGAGGCTGCTCTGAATGTAACACTGGAGAAGTATAGGAGCATGGGAATACAACCCAAATGACTGCTCCTGATGGACCCATGCTCTAATTTGCTGATTGTCCCTTCTGCAGAGTGTGCAGTTAGTCAGGAGGCCACGTATTGAGCGCTACAGAGAAAGCAAAGTATAGAACAGCTGCTCATCAATAACTGTGTCCTGCCTTTTGTTTCCTCAATGTTGCTTGGATTCCATGGAAAAAACAAGCAATGAAGATTTTGCTATGCAATGAAAAATTCATTATTTTGCATTTGTAGAAAGGGGATAGGTCATGATTTAAAAATTCATCTATTTAATTTTGCAAACTTGCTGCTATTTTGACATGCCCTTCATTTTTCTACCCATTGTGCTTATCCACACTTTCCCATGTGCTATGTATGGTACAAGTGCTGACCAGAATGTTACTGGGCATCTGTGCAAAAATACAGACACTTAAACAGCTGCTGGAGTTTTTCCAACTTCTATTGTTGGTCACATGCAGACGACAACAGCAGCAGGCAAAGCCCCTCCTGCAACCTTGATTCATACATTTGCACGTTAAAATTTTCTCTTTAAATGCTAAGGTTTTGTTGACTGGAACAGAATTGTTCTCCTAGAATTATGTATCTGTAGACACAAACAAGAACATCCTGAAAATTAGTGATTTCTTCCTGTGCTCCTTTTTATGTTTCAGCTGTAGCACTCCGGCTATGATGCTAATGCTTGTACACGTGTCACACAGTGCAACATGAAATTGCTGTAAGCTGTTCTGTCAGTTTAAGTTGTTTAAATTAGCTGGTAGTAGTGACTGCATAGTCAGCTGATCCTAGAAAAAGTGAAAGTATAAACACAGTCAAGTTTAAGAACATTTCTTACGTTGCCTACTTGGCAATACAGTGCAGGATATAGATGAACATGTGTTCTTACATGCACGAAACTTGTAAGAAGAAGTGATTAAAGATCCAAGTTTATAATGAGAGTTGAGAACTGTTCCTCTGTGGGGGATGTCAAGGAATTGGTCTGCTTCTAGAATGAAGCACTTAAAAAGTATGCATAGAGAGGAATACTTGGCAATTCTGCTGCCACCTCTTGATGGTACCCTGTAGTTACAAATAGTGGTTGAAAATTTCCTCCTAGTTATCGAAGCTGAAAGAAGTATACGTCTATATACATCTATAGAGGAATAATTATTTAATGTATTGGTGCTATAATTTTAGCTGAGCAGGTGGCCATCTTAGGCTCTGCAGTTGATGTACAGTTTTATTAAGCAGTTTTGTTCAAACTGTATAATAACTTATACATTTAAAATGAGGACTGATAAAAATGATAAATAACTAATGAATTGCAGCTATGTTCTATTCATTTCTTCAGCTTATCAGGTCTCTACTGCAATACATTTTTATTAAATGTAGCTTAAACCAGGGCTGCTCACCTTCTCTATCATTAAACTGACCTGGCTTTCTTGTTCTTTGCTACTGATTTCCAAGGGGTTGCTTGGAGGTTCCTCAAGTGTCTACAAGTCATCTCTTGGGCCTGAAATACCAGAATCTCCTCTCATGTGAATGTCTTCTGAATGTCTCACATATCAAGGTTGCATATGTGTGTCAGATTGTGTGATGGGGCTCCTTTTTGGATGAACACAGCTCCTGGTAGGAGAGTAATGCCTCGTTTTTAAGAAGTCGTGCACTTCCAAGCACATGATGGTGTGTGGTACTCATGTGCTGTGCTGAAGCTTTAGATAGCTCACCCACACCAGAAATTTGAGCAGTGGCCTGCTTGGTTTGTGAGAGTGTCCTGTGAAGGTGGGCATAGTGCCCACTGCAGTGTGGGTTGGTTTTTTTGGGTTTTTAGACATCCAAATAACAGATTCTGGACTTGAACTGGGATGGGAAGTATGATTGTCAGGTCTTGTGCTCATTCCTTGGTTAATCTTTGGCATTTTCCCAAACTTCCAATCCGTAAAGCATAGCCTGCTGTGTAGGAAACATGTTTTAGAATGAGTTCTTCAGGGATCAAATTGTCTAATGCTATGCTGTGGTGGCCACATAAATAGCTACAGTGAAAAAAATCCTCAAAAGATGATGGTTCTAAGAATAACCTGACTATTTGGATCTATTACCAGTAGGGAGATATTAAATTATTATACAATAAAGATAATTTTGTAACAAATGAACAATCTTCTTCACAGTGAAATTTCTTATTATGAGAATTTGGATCTATGTTTCAACTTGCTGCTGCCCTGGAAGAGTGTTATCCTGGCAATACAGATGTTCAAACTTGCTAGAGAGCTACTATATATTTTTCAAATTTACATTTATTATAGGATTGAATCAGTGACAGGGTTATCTTTGAGATTATTTATCTCCTTGGGTTTAGATTAATTTAGAGAGGAGGGTGGCTGGGAGCCACAGTTGGTTCAGAGCAGTGTGGTTACAGGAAATGTTTGAGGGGGCTGCCAGCAAGGGGGACAATGTTTGAGTCAACAACCCACACTTGAGATGTTTGTTGGCATATCAACAGGCAGAAATGTGTATTTTCCAATTCCTCCTAAGAATGGGAAATAACCTTGGAGTGCTGGAAGTTATTGGTCAGGAGTGATTAGCAAGAGCCAAAGCTTTATGGGGAAATTGTTTGAGGGCAGCCATGGTCCCTCCTGGAGGCAGGCCAGTCCTGGAACACTGCAGCAACAGGGATACTGGAGTGGTCAGCATTATGGATAAAGTGTTTATTAGTAATAAACATTAAAGTCTTGTCAAAGCCAAGGGGTGAAATGCAGGGAGGGAGTTCTAGAAGAAGCTGGAGCAGTCTGAGAACAAGAACTGGAATCTGGTTTAGGTGGCCTTTTGTTTTCAGGGCAAATTTTACCCAAATACATGAGAAATCAGGTTTGTAATCCATGATAATGGCTGATGCACCTGACTGGTAATAGTCCAAGCAAAAACATAATGCACAGAAGTGCTCAATTATTTCATAAAACTGCCTTGTGAACAGATTTTGCTCATTTGCAGCTGAGTTGTTTGTGCTTCTGTTTATCTCAGATACCCATTACACTTCCATTTATAGTGTGACAGTGTTTGGCTATATCTGATTCTCACAACTCAAGGCAATTAAAACTGCTGGCCCAGTGTCACTTTTTTCAAAACATGTTCAAGCAGAGTATGACTACTACAGCTTTCCTCTAAGACTGAAATGTGTGTGTTTAACAGCTTTAGCAGCAGTGTGGAATAGACTGATTATAAAAGCTTTGGGTAAGTGGAATTGTTGGAAAGAAGATGAAAAATTAACCACGGTGTTTTGGCCTTTGTGTGATGACACCTGTGTGG
Source organism: Petroica traversi (assembly GCA_025920805.1). Lineage (NCBI taxonomy): Eukaryota > Metazoa > Chordata > Aves > Passeriformes > Petroicidae > Petroica > Petroica traversi. Next base: position 6,735,010 of record JAHLSL010000008.1, read on the forward strand.
AGGTGACAATACAGAGCTCATTATGGCAGAGTGTTGGCCCAAGTGTTGTATGTTCACCCAATTTTACCACAACATATTCACCCCCTGGTAGCTGTCCTCTATAGCAAACCAAACACCTTAAAAGACAGCAAGGGAAACTGGTAAAGTTCATATCTGCCAGCTCCTAGTCTGTAAATGCACAGAGATTTTTTATTTATCACAGAGGAAGGTGAGTTGGAATGTGAGTGATGAAGCTGAGACACAAATGTATAGAGCTTGGGCTTTTAAAAAATTTTTATTGAAGAATAGTGTGTCTCTATGTGAGAAATGAATGACACAGTCAAGAAATGTTGGCTACTTCAAGGTGAAGTAGGTCAGCTGGGAGAAACTCTGATCAGGAGTGAATCTGTCAACTCTGGGATGGCACCTTTTACCACATCCTTCTGTACCTTTTTTATTTTTTTAATGTCTTATGTCCTTCTGTCCATTTCCTATCATTGACCCTTTTCTCACACAATAATTTAGTTGTGGTGGGTCTGAAGGGCTCAAACCAGTTGTCGGGGGATGGAACAGGCTCCCCAAGGAAGTGGTGGAGTCACCACCCCCTGATCTGTACAAAAATTGAGGAAATGTGTCACTTAACAATATGGTTTAGTGGGCACAGTGGTATTTGCTTGAAGGCTGGGCTTGATGATCTTGGAGGTCTTTTGCATCCTTGATGTCTCCACGATCCTATCACAGTGTGGGCCCTGTGACAGAGCATAACTGTGAGACCCACCAGCAGCATAATGGTATTCCCAAAAGCTTCCCTGCAGCAGTTGAACTGAGTAGTGATCTGTAATCTCCAGAAGAACATGCAAAGGAAGGTCTGTCTTATCTGCTTCAAAATGACAGCTTGGCTGCACACAAGAAATGAATAGTGTTATTCATTAAGTGTGGTAGCAGTGAACCTCGTTGCTATCTGGTGACAAATATGTTTTGCTTTTTAACAGATTATCATTGGTGCTGGCCCAATTTGGCACTGACTCCAAATGCTTTGCTATTGCTAGGAAAGGTAAAAGTCAATAACAATATAGCAAGAGCTGAGGGTAACATAAGTGTTGACACCTCCTAATTTTACAGCCACAACTATGACTAAATTGGACTTTTCAGAATCCTTCCTTGAAGCACCTATTCAGCAATACCTGTAGGAATAGGGTTAGCTTTATCAATTTCAATGGGATTTAAGAGTGTATTCAGTTGTGCAGAGTTGGATTGAAGAGTGATCATGCCTTTTGTTGAGGAGGCTCAATGTAGCAAAGCACCCACATGTGGCAAGGAGCAAGTGCCTGGCCTGTGCTTGCACTTCTTTAACAGCTGCCCCAAATTAATGATTTGGGACATTCCAGCTTCTAGCATTTGATACAAACTGAAGACAGCAGTGAGACCAGACCAGACTGATGACAAAATAGCCCAGCCTAACATTGTCTAGCTTTAATGGAACAATCAGTACTCTTACTTGTGGCAAAGATTCTGTTTTTGTCTAATGGGTAAAAATGTGTCCAGTAAAATATTTCATGATGGTATTTCTCAGTTACCACCTTTCATTCTTTCACTATATAAAGATGAACTAGATAGAGGGGTAAATGCATTGCCTGAACAAATGTTTTACTGTCTTTGGAACTTTTTTCTCTCCAGAACTGTATTTAATACCAAAATCTTATTTTGTATTATTTAATATTATTACATATAATTTGGGGTTTTTTTCCTGCAGCTAATTTTTTGCTCCACCTGTCTTTATGGACTAACATTAGGCATGTTTCTCCCACATGTTCATTAATGAAAGGTCTCAGAGCCTTCACATTCAAATAATTTAGTTCAGTAGATGATGACTCAGATGCATAAACAACTTGTTTCTCTTCTTGCAGTTACCCAGCTGCCAGGGCATAACAAGATTATTCTCTTGGATGTTTCATCTGAGCTTACACCCCACTCTGGCAAAATAGTCGTATCATTTACACTCTACTTAATTTCTGAGAATGCAGTTGCTACATGAGTCATTATAAACTGAAACTCTTGCTTTAGGACATCTATTACTGTTGCCATATCTTATTTTGGGGACATGAGTGTGTGTGTGTGTGTGATCCAGTGAGACAATATGTCAGCTGCTTCAGATGATGAAACCACCTCAAGGTTAAGGCTGAGCTTTTGATTCCTTTTTTTTTTTTTTTAGCATGGAATTTCTTTTTATTATGAAGTATTAGCAGATGCTCACAGTAAAAGTCTCTTTCTGACTGCATTGTTGTTGAGAGGAGGGCAGCACAGCCTGGGTCACATCCGATGTTCCCAATCACATCTGTCACACTTGTCATTAGTCACCTCCACCAGCTCCTTCTTAGAAGCAATAATGAAGTCACTGCAATCTTGGTAACAGAGACTTCTTACTCAGCTCAGAAACAAGTGGAAAGGAGCATCTCTCTCCACTTTGTCACCCCCTTTAAGGAACTTCTCCCAAATTCAGCCCTGCTCTGTCTGCCTGCTCCATTACCAAGCAAGCAGGGGGTCTCGGCTGAATTCTGGAAATTGCATGTTTATTCCCAAGGGCCAAGTGTTCTCTTACAAAGCTTCATTTGGAAGTGTCAAAGACAGAAGCAGGTATTCTGAGGCAACTGTGCCCCAAAACCTACTGACTAATTGGGCAGTGGCAGACACTTGTAATGGAAGCTGCCTCTCCAATATCCCTGAGCGGGGAAATATGATTCTGCTGAAGCTTTGACTCGTCACTTTTTTGGGAGGAGATCAGATATTCTTGCTGGATGAGATGTGATCAAAATATTTTGTTTCTCTTACTCTAGTAATCTAATTCCCGAAATGTAACATGACCCCTTTTTGTGAAGCATCACATCCAAATTGGCATCATCTGTCTGAACTGAAACTACCAGCTATTTCACAAAAAAGCACAAAGAACTATGACTCCAGTTTTATTGATTAGGGAGATAAATATCTACTTTAACATGATCTGGGAAATTTTGTTTGAATTATATGCTTGGCAAGCTTGCATTGTGTTTTTACCATGTTACACTGCTCATTAACCCATAGAGAAATGCAGAGGTGTTTGGGCATTATTCTCAAATGTCCCTGCAAATTTTGACATGTAATAAAGGCCAGAGATCTGTGATTTGCAAATCTATACAGTTTATCTGGTGCTTGTATATGAAGAAAAATAAGATAAATTAAGAAGTCCTGGATTCTTAATTTTTTGCTGTAGATTACATGAAGAATATATTTAAATAAAGAACTACAAGGGGGAAGGATAAAAAATTTTAATTCTCTGTTATTCACCTCCCAGGTTCAGTGAGCAGCAGTGAAGTGTCCCCTGGTTTAGGGAGAGCAGAATGAAGGGAACAAACCCCCAGGAGGCTGGGCCTTCCAAAGTCTGAGTCAATACTGTAAGATGGGTTTTCCTGGGAATGAGTTGAAGTAATCTATTGTGGTTCCAGAGTGTTGAACTGGAAAAGGAGCATATCTTCACCTTAACACAAAGAATTAGCCCTGGCCATAGGTAAAGGAGAGCATACCAGTCTCTAAATGGAGAATATATCCAGATTTATTACACATTATTTTGGTGTTATGATATTAACAAGTGAATTATCATTGTGTTGATAGAAGTCTGTGAGCAGTCAACATCATTGATGAGCTGCATTTTCAGGACACAAATACATGTCTGAAATGAAAACTGGCAGCTGTAGAGTTGGATACTGAAATTATATTGGGCTCCAGCTTCATCCTTGCATTTGTAGTTTGCTCACAGCAAGTGGTGGAAAAAGCCAGAGTTACCTATATCTTGGCAAATATCGAAGTACTGACCAGCTGTATCTCCATTTGCAGGGGTGACTTCTGAATAAGGAATGATTGGGAAAATCAGCAGCTCCCAGGGCTGGACACATGGCTCAGCCAAGTGTGGGCATGCATTGGAGGGATCTGTGTGGATGGGTCGTGCAGGTGTGAGAACACATTCCCGAGTTGTTAGCACACACTCAAGGTGCACCATATGCTTTCTGTAGGTGCTTAGCCAAGAGTGCTGGCACAGCTCTGGGAAGAACACGGGCACATGGGGAGGGGTTCACGTGTAGGTTGTGGAGGAACCACAGCCAGCAGCTCGTGTGGCATCCTGCTGCTTGTGTGCTTGTCAGGCGTGTGAAGAGCCACTGAAGTGGAGATGCACCCCAGTAAGGAGATGTGGATGCCTTTGTGCAACAAATTAGTTTGACCTCACCCTTGCTTTTTGCTGACCAGCTCCAGTGTGGGGTTTTGGGCACTGATCAGGCATCCTGGGTGGAATTCCTTTCCTATTTTCTGGTCATTTTATGTTTTCTTGAAGAAAAACCTTAAAGCGCCAGCTCCTGCCCCTTCTGAAGCAGTAAAGGCATGCTCTGCAAGGAAGTGTGTTGTAAAAGAAACTTGGAATTTTATCCTCCTAAGTATCACGGTTTACCCTCAACAACTCAGAACCACCCAGCTGCTCGTTCATATTCCTCCAGCAGTATGGGGAAGAGAATTGGAAAGACAAAGTAAGAAAACTTGTGGGGAAGAACAGTTTAATCATTTAAAAAGTAATAATATCATTGATTTACTAAAAATAAAATATAAAAAGTGGAGAAGCTGAAAAGTCCTTGACAAATGTAAATATTGCTCAGCAACAACTGAAACATCAGTGTTAGCAATATTGTTCTCATCCTAAATCCAAACCACAGCACTATGGCAGCTACTAGGAACAAAATTAACTCTATCCGAGCCAAAACCAGCACAAACACTAATGACTGTTGCTGTAATTAAGAAAATGGTATAGACTGTTGTTGTACAATACCAATCTCCTGCTGCTGCATAAGTGTTGAAGAATTTATTTTCCAAGCAGGAGACATTGATCCTGTGGCAGTGTTCTGTTGCCTTGACTTTGTTTACATCATAGAGGAAAAATGATTGATGTAATCATTTAATTTATGGTGCTAAGAAGTGTCAGTTTCTCACTCCACCAGTATTGATCCAAGGTGTTCTGACTGGCTTATGCATCAGGCCTTTCAAAGTTTCAGATAATTGGAGACCAAAGAAAAAGTACAGGCTGATAAACATGATGCTTCCCAATTACTGCTGTGCCATTGATTGCACTTTCCCATAAAATGGCATGACCAGTGAGTGACTACTTGTTATGAAATTACAGTTTTTAAGAGGCATCACAAGGTGTAAGAAAGCAGCTTTAAAAAAAAAAAATACTGGATTGTTTGTATACAATTCTTCCTGAAAATTCTTTTAAATTGGTTGTGCTTGCTTTCACTGTAGTTGCAAATATCCTCCAGGGAAGATTAATTTTCAGAAACAAGATCTTAGGGCAACAAAGCTGGGGCAGGGTCTGGAGCACAAGTCCTGTGAGGAGTGGCTGAGGGAGCTGGGGATGTTTATCCTGGAGAAAAGGAGGCTCAGGAGAGACCTTACCCCTCTCCACAACTCCCCCAAAGGAGGCTGCAGTGAGATGGGGGTCGGTCTCTTCTCCCAGGTAAAAAGTGAATGACGAGAGGCAATGGCCTCAAGTTTCACCAGGGGAAGTGTAGATTAGACATTAGGGGAAAAAAAAATTCCCAGAAAGGGCTGCCAAAAATTAGAACAGGTTACCCAGGAAAATGGTGGAGTGGCAATCCCTGGAAGTGTTCAGAAAATGTGTGAGTATGGAACTTGAGGTCATGGTTTAATGGTGAACATGGTGACTTGGACTTGATGATCTTCTTTTCCAACTTTAACAACTCTATTAACCTATGAGTGTGTTGATTTCCTTTTTTTTTTTTTTTTACATTTTCAGTTAATATATGTGTTTTTATCAGTATAATCAAGGTCTTTTCTTGAGGCTATATGGATATCCATAATCTATCAAGAAGGAAAAATAATTAACATTAAAAGATATGCAATATTACAATAAGCAAGAGTTTTAAAACATGAAAAAGAAAATGTAAAGCTTTTTAAGGATTTCAAAGGAGTAGCCTTTAGTATTTGTAAATTTAAATAAGTAAGATCTAAAATTAGTGAAAACACCATTCAGATAAAGTTTGTGCTTGAATGCAGCTGTGTGGGAGCATCAACCTTCACAAAGTTTTAAATATATTTGAAAAGAAAACCCACCAAAACTAATTATACACCATTTTACTTCCCACCAGTTTCCCTGAAGAATGAAGAAATTGCCCTCTTTAGGTCCTTTTCTACAGTTTATACCATTAAAAATAGATCTTTCTTCTGCACAACAGGAAACACTGAAAGCCTGGTTTAAATTTTCAGGAAACTCCTTTTATTTTTGATCCTTTGAAATTGTAATGTTAATACATTTTCAATTAAATATGAACAACTCTCCGTGCATCTCAGCATGAAACACAAAGGGATTTTGGGACCCTTCCAATTACTAGGGCTTGAAGATTTTTCTTAATTATTTAACTTTTACAGTATTTCTTTTTATTTAAAATAAAAATTGTGCTGTGGGGCTCCTTCTAACATGGAAAGGAATATGACAGCATTCTGTTTGCCCTTTCAAGTAATTTGCTACATAAAGTCTGAATTTCAAGACAGATCTTTTGCTGTAATGTTCTTTTGCTTTTACCATCTGCATTGCTGTCCAAGATGAAAGCTTTTGTTTGTTCCTGCAGGAGAGACGAGGACTGAATCAAAACTACGATAAATCTATGTTCAGTTATTTCATCTGTGAATAAATATGTTCATTTGATTGCCACAAAATGGCTCTGACATCTCACCAACCAATTTGGGTAGTCAGGGTCCTTTGTGCAATATCCTCTCTCTGACACTGTAATACAAAGTGTTGATGAGCGAGAAAAAGGTGTTTTGCGTGTTAGGATGTCTAAATATGCCTTGAGGTGACAAAAGTTCAGAGATAACCTCGGGCTGACAGGCATGGGCTGAGTGTTCCCTGGCTGTGAACAGCAGACCACGGGGAGAGCAGCCAACGCTTAAATGCAGGTGACAGCATCAGTAACAAATCGTTATATTTGACTGATACCATTTAGCAGTTACTGCTTTCCATCACTCTCCTGGAGGACACAATGCACTAATAACACCCAGTATGGACTTTTCACTTGGTGCTCTTAAAATGCTGTTTCATTAAATAGCTGTCACCTCCTCAGCTGAGTAAAATTGGAGGTTCAGGGTGCTGAACTTGCCTGCCTCTGACTCCTCAGGCTGTGGCAGGAGTTGCAGAGTGGTGGATTCGCGTATTACTGACTCCATATTTTTAAATTTTCCTGAAAATTGGGAAAACAAAATGTTTTTACTTTCCTTGTTTTGCTCCCTCATCTTAAACATGTTCTGTTTTGTTACAGAGATAGTGAGAATTCAGTTCTAGTCATCATGGTGACAAGTGTGTCCCTGTCTCTGAAAATGGTGTCTGTTGCTGCAACCTTAAAGCAAGACAGCATGCAAATTAGTTTTGTGTCTCGTAAAAAGATGTCTGAGAGGTTTTATTTATCATCTCCTCATATGTTAATTCTCAAAAATCCCCAAAACTGAAGAGAAACAGGGCATAAAGCAGTGATATCTGCTGTTGCTCTCAATAGCATTCATCCCAGCTTTGTTTTACGTGTCCAAGGGGCTCCTGGGACTGTGTCATCTTCTTAACCATGCTTTAATTAAGAATACAGGAAAATTATTACCAAACTTGGGTTTCTGAATTGCTACTTTAAATCTGCATGTACAGCCAGTAGCAAGGAGTTTGATTTTCAATAGCAAAGCTGCACCACCTGTAGCAAAATCAGTATTCATAAATCTGTAGGTGCTCTATAATGGATTTATCCACCTGGCCTTAGACAACGTGGAGTGAAAATCACGATAGTAGTTTGCAGCTTTGACATTTTTCAGGCTGTGTAATTGATATCGGTGCTTTTAGGGATTCTCGATACGGAAGTTAATGTTTATCACATTTAGTAGTAAAGTTTATCATGGTGTATATCCCATTCTCCACTCAGACCAAGGAAAATACCATAGATACATTTCACAAAGACAAATGTTCTGGATATTTTAAAACAACTCTTCTTTTTTTCATTGAATGGAAAATGTGCAGAACTGGAAAAATTTGGAATTCAGGGCTTTTTTCCCTGTGTTTAGCAGCATGTTTCACATATTCTTTTAACTAAATGAAAGTGGCAGTATCTGAGTTATGGGGTGGCAGATTGTGGAGTGTGTGGGTTTTCTGGTCAGATATTCTGTCTTGACCAGATCTCTATCCTGCTCCCATCACTGAGCATTTCATGTTCCATCCAAGTATAAAAGCTTGAAGTGTGATGGGCAGCTCAAGTAAAATTTGTTTTACACCTGTTTTCCTCCTATGTTTCAATTTTTGGGAAAAAAAATCAGTTTCTTCCCTTCTTTCACAAAGATGGTATTGTGTTAGCAGGACTGGATGCCTTGATTCCTTACTCAGATGGGGCATTTGTGCATCATTTGTACAACGTGTTTTTCTTGTCCTCATAGAAATACCTGAAAAGATAAAAGTGTCTGGGCATTACACTAATTATATGGAAATACAAACTGTAGTATTTTACAGTTATTTTTATGTTTAACTCAACAACAACAATTTATTTTTTTAAAAGTTTATCTTCTTTTGTGGTTTGGGTGTTGGTTTGTTTTTTTTTTTTGTCCAATGAAGAAGTGAAGCTAAACTTCAAATAAGAATGTTTGAAGTAATTTGGAAAATGAGAATAGACAAAAATAATTGTTAAATAAAAGCATCCTGTGAAGACTTTGGTCTTTAATAAAAATTTCCACCCTAAACAGTGTTTTTTAAAGATTGGCTACTTTACTTTTATAGATCATGTGTACTGAATATCCTTGAGTTACTCTTGAGAGCTTTCACTGATGACAGTTTGGTTTAATTTAGCTACTACTACAAAGAGATTAGGTTGTCAAGAAGATACTGTTGGAGGTTTAGGGATTGCTGAAATCCTTCTGAAATGAAAAGTAATATACACTGTAACTTTCTTTGATAGTTCTTTCATGGAGAAACTGGATGAAAATCAACCACAAGGGAACTTTTTTATTTTCTGGACCAAAGAGAGAAAAAAATCTTCTCATGTTTAGCACATAATGAAAATTAAAAAAAAAAAAAAAAAAGAAAAAAAAGAAAAGACCCCCAAAACACCCAACCTAAAAGAAAAAATGCACTTAATTTTTTTCACTGCAATAGGCCACCTAAACTTCTCTCACTGTATGTACACTGATACTTGCAGGTATCCACCTAGCTAAATATTATTTTGATTTTTGTTCTGTCTACACATATGGGGCCCCTCAGGTCCTTGCTGAGTTGATTTCAATGCAGGCACTGATTTAAAGTCAAGCCTGAACCACCAAAGGATATTTCTTTAAGAAAAAGGTGTTTTTCAAGCTTAATGGACCCCACATTAATGGAAATATGCTAGAAAAGCTTGTTAGATTTAGAACTTTCTATAATTTTTGATTATCAGTGCTACATAGTTCTATTTAATGCTTTCCTTACTATAAAATAATTTTTAAAGCATTAATGTTGCATTTCTGAGGCAAAATAATTTAATTTTGCTAGTTCTAGGCAGAATGATAGTAAATAATGAGTATGGCTGAATTTTACCTTTAAGTTTTATTTTTGCTGCTTAAATTTGTGTGAAGGCATCTGAGTCATTGTCCCAGTGCTAAAATAAGCATAATCCTTGATCTCCCATAAGGAGACTTTGAATCAGAGTAATCTATTATACTTTGTTTGCAATTTGCTAATCCTCCACGAAATAGTTTATTCTGTTCTTCTACTTCAAATGACATTTTATTGTGCTGGATATGAATTCAGATTAGCTGCAATTTTCCAATGTACAAACCTTTACAAGAGACAGTTGTAATTAATTTGACCTCCCAGGTTGGCCTTGCACTCGGACTGTCTTTGGGAGTTGCAAGTATGGAAACTGAGCTCATTGCCCATGTAAATAGAATTTATTTTCTTTTAATGCAATTGTAGAAAGACACTGCCAAGTTGGAGGGTTACTGAAAGCATGAACTTGCAATTTCTGACAATTTTTTATAGCCTCTAGTGTTTTATCTGCTTTGGGCAGTGTTTTGAAAGCTATTTCATAGAAAATTGTTTACAGCACTTTGTCTCTTTTCCCCTGAATAGCTGTGAATCTTTAGCTGTATGTGCTGTTAGCCATCTTGTGCAGTGAGTTGCATTACCTTGTAAACATTTTGCTTTATCCTGTGAATTTTGGCAGATTGGTCTCAAACAGCTATAATTCAGTTGGCAGAGTTTCAAGCAAACTGAATCATAAATGGCTACAGAGAGTTTTCATTTTATGAAAGAATGTGTGGAATTTGTCCACATAATCCCCAATAACCTAATCTCCTCAGGCCATGGTTCTCCTGCTCCCTTGTCTCAAATGGAACTCATATGCTGATAAAAGGCAGCAAAAAAGGACAGTAGTTCTAGGCATTCACCGTAGAGGGGAAGTTCACTGTGTCTTTCAGTTTGACAATTCTTGTCCTGTGATCAATTCTGAGATTATTTTATTTTGGTCATATTCAGAAACCAGACTGGGGTTTATTTATGCCCTCCAGAGTTAGAACAGCCAAATGCTGGACTTCCAGTTTGTACCCTCCATTCCTCCAGGTAAGAAAGTGCACTTCATGTGAGTTTACTGATCAGAGAAAACATCAGAATGTTGATTAATTTAAAAGCAACAGCAGCACCATCAAGCCTGAAAGAATAAACTGAACCCACCATAGAGCCACATTTCTGATTTTCTCACTGGCCATTTACTGTAAAATGGAACAATCTGCAAGTTTCCTAACCTGTGAAGTGGCGTGGGGTACTTTAAACCTGTGTTTTCCAGTACAAAATTTGACCTTGATCTGTTCAGTCTGAGCAGCAGCATCTGAAGCCTTTGTAGGCTGCAGTTTGCATTAAAATATTCAGGGGACTGCATTGTAGAATTCAGTGGCTGATGCGAGAGCTGCCTCTGATTTAAACCCCTAAATGACACAGGAGATGCTTGAGAAATTCTTTATTGTAACTGGGACATAAAATGAGCTTTCTTCCTACATAGGGCAAATCCCAAATCTCTCTGGAACTGTAATTGACTCGGAATGTGATTAATGTAACTTAATTGTCTTGACTGTACATACATCAGGCACATCACCACCATCTGAGTCCAGGGTGCATTGAATCGCTGTCTAATTTCCAGAGGCACTTTAAAGGATGTCATCCTCTTTGTCTAGACACTGACACCTTTTAAGATGAGGAATACCATGTTCTGAAGTCCGCGTTGCACCTTGTTTATACCAAAGATCTGATCACTGCCTACAATGCATTAAGCACATCAGAATGGCATTTTCATTCATCAGCTCCTATCTGAACTGTCACTTGCAGAAAAATTGAGGAGACTGACAAAACCTTCTTCCTTTTCAACCTGAAATGAAAAAATATATTAAAAATATTGTCGGTTAATGGACAGCAGCACATGACACTAAATTGCAATGCTGCTCTCTGATACAATCTCAAAGAAGTGCAGCTGATTCACTTAGTATTTCTGTGTGTAAGCTCAGCCAGAAAGTTTGAAACTAAAAAGCTATTTTTATGTAACTGGTGATTTACCTGCCTGTCCCTCCCTCTTCCAGGTCATTAAGTAGGTGGTGTTGTGTTTTTGTTTGGTTTTAATATGTCTGTGCAATAAAAATATAATAGATTTCAAATTTTTTTATCCATTTGCTCCTGAAATGGAGTATAAATGAATTGCACCATGAGGTGCAGAATAGTGTAGGGATTCAAAGAGGTGATAATAAAGCATATGAACTCAAATGTAGACACATGTATATATTTAAAAGGACATCTCAATTTTGACAGAAAGCATTAAAGACATGAAATTCATGGCTACAACTGAAATGTACCATATGTCCTCCAGCACTTAGACACAAAGAGCACATTAGCAGAGTAATTAAAGGGCACCCTGTCGTGGCTAGGTGGTGGAAGACATATGGTGTAGCATGAGTAACCATGAATTTTTAAGTTCATATTGTTTTCGATCATAACCTTGTTCTTTGTATTTAATATACTGTAATTTCTATGCATTACTGTATGTTTCACTTGTGTTGGAGGTCTCTGTTTTAGCACAGAGCTCTAAAACTGCCAGCCTAACTAATGTGTGTGTTTTTTTGTGAAATTCTTACTTTAATATAAAATTACCTAAAATGTTGAAGTCACAGAACATTGACTTCATGATAAAGGGGGCAGCAAACATGTTCATAGCTTTCTTCTCTTTCACACTTGCACTTCCTTCTTACCAGTGCTAAAGACCCCACGAGGCATGGAGACACTTGAAAAACATCGATTGTTGCAGCCAGATTCTGCAGATTCCACCTCCTCTTGAAAACAGAGCAATTTTGCCTCCTCCTCTTTGTCACTCATAACAAATATGATGCTGCCAAAATTCAGCTGGGAGGTTTTGCTGATGATGTACAAAGCAAGATAGGATCCACTTTGCATGGCTTCATGTGAGAGAGTTCCAGCTGGAACAGAGCAAGCCCATTGATTTATCTGTAAATGTGTTATTCAGGGACCTAGAGGTGTGTAAGTCACTTTATTTACATAGCTGAATTTCTAAACATAGCCATCTTCTGGAAATGCAAGTCTCTGATGGGGATATAAAATCAGAGTATAAGTAAGCCTTTTGTCTTTAAGCAAACAGAACATCTTTGAAAGTTTTGTTCTAAGACAGTGAAATTAAATAGCTGCCTCAGCTCGAGCTGTTAGCTGAAACCAGGCTTTGGCCTTGTTTTTTCCTCTGGGATGTAGCTGATCAATATGAAACTTGAGGCTGACCTTGGGGAAACAGCAATGAGACAGTGAGTACCTGTCTGGAATTGGGTCTACCAAGATGCAAATCTAAGGATGCTCTTTGCAGCTGAGATCCTTGGAACTCCAGGGTATGGTGGGGGCACTAATCCAGTTCACTACCAATATTCCTTGGCAACCTAAGCTGTTGATGAGTGTGCATGGACACTGAGCCAGATCTGTGCCAATTGCACTACAAATTTGGCAGGTATCCTCAAACCACCTCTAGCACAATTTTTCTTCCTCTTATTCTCAGGAATTAAAGTTCTTGGAATGCAGGGTCCTTTGCAGATCTCTGAAGTCCAAGAAAGTAGTATATTTTTAAAACAGCTCAATTTTTCATCAAATACCTAAACATTCATAGTACCATATACATCAGCTTACCCATAATATTTCTTTTTATCCAGTAAAGATCTCTTGTAAAATCCATATACATTTGCAGGGAGTGGAGCATGGAAACTCACTTAGAGTCATCAGGCTGGAGGCAGGGATTTAGTCATTCTCCCAGGACATGGAAAATACAAATTTGGTTCCATCAGACTGTTCAGAGATTTGAATCCACTGCCTCCTACTCCCAGTGTGAGTAATCCAACCATCACGCTGCTACAGAAAAGTCAGGCATCAGCACCAGAGAGTACTGTCCTGACCAAATTTGACTGTTCAAGTGCCTCTGGGAGGCTTTAGAGAGGCTGATGTATGCTAAAATCAGATTGTGGAGGTTCAGCTAAGGAAACTAAGGCCTAAATCCAGAAATTTTGTGTTCTTATACAGTTTTTTTTGTGTCTTCAAGGTTATGTTTCATCAATGGACCAGGTTTAAGACTCATGGCGCAATTTCTTCCTGCTCCATTTGGACAGAGCACTTAGCATCCATTGCAACAGGGAGTGGCAGCAGCTCACCCCAAAAAAAGATAACCTGCATCTTGAGAGGTGGAAGGTTTTAGCTGAGATGCACTTGGGCAAAGGAACTAATTGAACCAAGTGCTTAGCACTCCCCTGTAGTGCTCAGCCCTAAGCTCCAGTGAAGATGAAACTTTGTTCTTAACTTTAACTTCATTTCAGTCTTGACTATTATTGTGTTAGGTGCCCAGTTCCAGACTGTGCCTAACCAGAAGCATTAATTGTTCAGAAACAAAAGAGGAGAGAGAGATTTCCTGTATTTTTCTGACAATAAACCAATAAACCAATTTCTCTGTGCAGCATCTTTCTGCATGTGGTAGTGCTGTAAGCTTCACGCTGTGTGTCGTAATGGAAGTGGAACTAGCAAAAGTTTTCTAACTGTTATGTTGCTATTCATTCAGTTACCTTTTCTGATTTTTTTTTATTTGAGTGGGAGTTTAGCTCACTATCTTAAATAGATAAATGTTTAATTTAACTGTGAGGTATTTTTTTGTAGAAATTAAACACTTGCATGGTCCTGGAACAATTACAGTCTGTAATGTCTGGGTAATGCAATGTAGCCAACTGTAACCTTTAATTAGGTTTGCCTTCAGAACATTGCCAAGTGAGAATCTGAATTCAGACAAATGTCCAGATCTCCTTCTTGGCATCTACTTTTAATATCTGTGAGAGCTTATTTTTAGCTTGTTATGCTGTTAGCCCTACACGCTCCATTACTGTTAGAAGAAGTCATACAGGAAGAGTTTCATTTCTAAAGGGTTGTTTTACAAACTGACTTTGCTGAAATCAGAATTTCCTCAGTCGCCAATTTCTATTCATTTAATCTTCAATGCTAATAAAGAGAAATGTGCACATAAACAAAAAAAGTTATAGTAATTTAGCCTTCTAAGTGAGAAGAGACTTTTCTTGGGTTTTTTGTCTCGTTCTTTTTGGATTCTCAGATACAAAAATTTAAATGTAAACTCTTGTGGGCTTAGAGTCTTATTTCTCTCTGTGCAGCACTTCACTGTGTCTCTCTCTGGTTAGAGCATGTCTTGAAGAGAAAAGAGCTATCAGGAAGTGGTTTTACTTCATGAAGTGTTTGAAAAATGGAAGTGAAAAGAATGGACTTCTTTTTTTCTTTCTATGCTTATTTCCTGGGCTGAATTTGTTTAATGAAGTATTAATTTGGTGGAAGTGTCACTTTAGTCTCTCTGCATTTTATAGCCATTGATCAGTGATCTTCTCTTGGGTGTTTGTTGATCACCCCACCACATCTTTATTTTCTGTAAAAAGCAGTTTTGAGATATTTTGACCTTGTGAATAGGTGTTATGGAAAGTGCAGCATTTCAAGTCAAAGTTTTTCATAATTCATCAACAACCTCTTAAGATGTTTGTCTTTATGTCAAACTACCTGCCTTTTACTCCTTGGTGATTTATAGCTCTCCTCAGCAGTGAATTTGTTTTTTTCTACTATTTTTATATTGCATTGAGCTTGATTTGTGGGCAGGAATATATTCTTGATAACCAGTATTCTTCTGATCCAAGAATTGCCTGGGATGGATCTCTGTTTTGTAACCTCCGTCATAGGCTGGTCTTTAAAAGAAACTCTTTGGTTTCAGGTGTTGTCCTGTTCTCTTGTTCCTTCTGGTTTTTTGTTCCCCACCTCTGCTCACTCAAGACTGTACTGAGTTTTTTGAAAGATTTTTTTGCTAATTTTCTTCTTTTTTTTTTTTTTTGAAAATTAGTCACTGCAAACCAGCAGTTTGTAAAGAATTTGTGTCTAAATCCAGAAAAATAGAAAAACTAAAATAGATAACTTCAGGGATAATGCTATGTAAAACCCAGGTCCCTGTTGAATGTATAAGGCAGTGGTCAAGGTTATGTTAGTTGCATATTTTGCTGATCCCATGGCATAGCCAGGCAGAAATAAAGCACAAGGATATCTTCAGGATGTCCCTTTGGTTTAATGAAGAAATACGCTGATGCTCTGCAATGTTTCATCTTTAATATTTAATCAAGGACATGAAATCTGAAAAACGAGAAATGTTTTGTTCAGGGAAGTTTATTTTAGAAGCTACATTTTTGCTTTAAAAAGCCTATTTTCTTTCCCGTCTGCTTTTTTTTTTTAGTTGAAAATGATTGTGGGGGTGAGTCAGAATCTTATGGGAAAAATAATCATGCTGAAGTGACAACAAAGCCTACTTTGTCTCGAAGTGGTGGCAAATTTCAGCACTGCTGAATTCCAGTGCTGACTTTACCGTTTTCCTGATCTCCATTTAAAGAAGTACAAAAGACCACTTTCATTTAGTAATGAGATGTGATTGAAAAATGTATCCTTGTTAGATTATCATCACTGGGAGATACAAAAAAAAAAAATAGTGGAAGTGTTCCTATCTTTCATTTCTTTCCATGCAGTTATTCAATTGCAGTATTCAACCTACTTGCGAATGCGAGGAAATCTATGTCAGAAGATTCAAACCTTTCACACACAAGTTCATTTTCCTCCACTGCTGTTTGATTTAAATCAATGCCTGAAAGGTACTTTTAAGTCCTTTGTATCCTTTGGAGTAATGATGTAAGCTGTCAGGGAGCCACCAACATTAAAGCAGCAAAATAACTCCTGCTTTGAACAGAATCCTGGAAATCCAACAGAAACTTTACAATTGGAGTTAAGGATTCAAATGCAATTGTTTAATGAAGATGTTAGCAGGTGACGTTTTTGAAGCAACCTGTCACTCTAACAGTCTTCTTAGGGCAGCTGTTTTTACAAAAGAAGGAGGAAAAAAAGCATTGTAAATCAAAGTCTATTTGGTAATTTATGGGTCATTGGGAATTGAGGACACACAGGTCCAAAGTTTGTAGCTCAGGTGCCTGAACTCTTTCTTAGGGCTGTATTCTTTAAAAAGGATGGGTCCATTCCCAAACATACAGAAGTTGCATCAAGAGTTCTGTGGAATGTGTCCAGTCTCATCTGCTGTCCAGTGTCCAACGCTTTTGCCTTCTCTTTTTGCAGTTCAGGGAGTTCCCAGTGAGGGAGAACAGCTGAACACAGCTATAATTTTACTTTAGGCTTCTGATTTTTTCTGCCTTTTTGAAAGCCCAAGGGGGAGAAGTGGTGATGATCAAATAGTTTTAATTATCCAGTAGAACAGAGCTGTGGTCCTGCGACGTGTATTTCATATGTTTGAATTTCATTTTCATAGACATCAAAATATGAATCATTGTTGAGGGAATATATTTAACACTGGAGGGGATATAGGAACCTCTGCCAGGCTTACACTAATGTGGGTGGTTTCCCCAAATCTACGTTTGTGTTTGCTCTTTGAAGGTGCCAATGGTGTATCCAGCTCCTCCCCATCTCAGGGTTGTCCACTTGGACATCAAACACCTTTGTGACAGCGGGGCTGTGTGGCCAGACCCCAGCATGTGCTGTCCAAACACATGAGGCTGGCATTGCCATAGTGGGGCATCAGAAGTGACAATAGCGCTCTCTCATTTCTTTCTCTCCCATCCTGACACCCCCAGCTCAGTTTAAATTTCCGTTTGTGTGCCTCCATCATCTGTCTCAAATGTTTTATCTCAGCAAATGAAGCTCAAATTCAGGATACGTCATCAAGGATTCTGATCATATTTGCAGATAAACAGAGAAAGGACTTGGAAATGGTTTTTATTGAGTACTGAAGACCTGGGCAGCATTTAAGAAAGCTCTGACCGAGCCCAGGCAGTGCTCAACGTCAATTTCAACCTAAGATTGAAATTTTTGCCCTCCTAGTCAGCCCTAAATATTATTTTCCTTACATGTATTTAGGAAGCATTTCAAATACTGTAAGTGAGCAGTGATGGTAAAATATTGGAACAACAGAAATATACTATGGTTTTCTTTAAACATCTATTTATAGAATGCTTTCTGCTCTAAGGATTAAGGGAATAGAAGCTGGGATTTTGCTGCTCCTTGATGAGTGTTAGTGAAACATATTTGCTAACACAGTTTGACATACAATATATTTCAGTGCTTATGGTACCTTATGGTATGGTACTCCTGGTACAGTACCTTATGGCATTTTATTTAATGTTTGCGAGGTTTTCTGATTGCTTCCCAGATAATTTATTTTTATTGGCAGCTAGCTTTGTGCCCTTGTATGGAAATAAAGCTGAAGCAGGGTGGATTTTAACATCTACAGAATTTCTGAGGCATTTTAAAATAATAATACCTTGCTTAGCTGTTTTGGCTAACAGATTTGCCTCTATCAGCTGGAAAGTTGGGAAATTCTTATCTTGAATAGTTATGTGCTACTAAATTAAGATAAAACTGATCAGATACCATAGATATTTTCTTAGCTTGGAATTCTAAGAATCTAATGCTCCCACAGTCATTTTCAGTCTGTCTGCTTGGATCCAAAAGAACATTTTTTTCTGTTTAAGCCATGAAGGATGGACTCAGCTCTCAGCTCAAGATATGAATGTTCTTTCTTGCTGAGCATTGATAAAATGTTTCGTAGTTATCTTCTGCCTTTTGTTTATATGCTGTAGCATACACCTCTCCCCTATAGTTCCCATTTGTTTGCTGCCAAGTAAAATTGCAAATCCCAGAGACTTCAGCAGCTCTGGCTCAATAGAATTCTATTTTAATCACGGTAAAAATCTAATATGAAAGGACATACATATTGTATTTTCTTTATGTAGCATTGTGTCTCATTTGATGATAAAAGAGAGATGACTTCTCAGATAAAGACAATATGGAAGATCCTTTACACATAAAAAACACACCACAGTTATCCCCATTTTAGTTTAGAAAATACAGCAGCATCACAAGTAGGACTATTAAGATTTTCTTTTAACTGAAAACAGACTACAAATGTGTAAAGCCAAATAAAGACCTTTTCTTCAGCAGATGTTTTGCTGTTTCAACACTGATTTTAATTAAAAAGCATGTGCCTACTATTGTGTTTTGTATGGTCCAGTCACGTATCCAGGTCACTTTTTAAACTCCTTCATGCCTGAGGAGCAGATGGTTTGAAAAGCAAGCCTTAGTGCAACAAAATCCAACATCTCCCTGCTTTCATTGTTCAGAGCCCTGCTCTTGTTTCTTGAGCTGTGCTCCCTCATGCTCCTCCCAGCCAACTTTTAATTTGCTCAAATGGCCTCATTTCTTTAGCTTGTCTTGGAGAAACTGTATTGGAAACCATATCAGAAACCATATCAAACCAGCTTAACTCTAAAATATTGCTTTATTATTATTATTATTATTATTGTTCCTGTTTTTCTTTTGCTATGCACAAAGAAGAAAATTCTCTGTGATTCTCAGTTTTACTCACTGCATGCCAAGCTATTGGCAAGATCCATAATGAGTCTGAAGAGAGATGGAATTAGGTAAATACAGGTGAACAGACAGGAAAAACAAAAAAGGGAAACTTAAATTAATAATCCCCAAAGTAATAAAATGTATGTCTTGGAGACAATGGGTTAAATGTTGGAACAAAAAGAGGTATTTTATGTTTTCCTCATTCTAAATATACTTTAAATGCCAAAATAATCTTCTGTTCTGTCCTTACAAATTGATTCCAATTTGTTAGTCAAAGACTGTAATGAAATGACTCAAACCACAGTCTTGTTCCACTAAGCAGTTTGCTACAGCTTTTTTTTTTATTATTAATTATATTCAGCCTGCAAGAACTGTCAGGATGTTAAAATTCCTAAGGATAGTTTGCCAACATCTATCACTGGATTAGAAACAGCTCTGCAAAACCTTCAGCAAAGCAAATAATATTCCATCATAAAATCAATACAACTAAGCATTGTCAGCATAGTGCTGACAGCTCCAGCTAAAACAATTTATAATTTTTGAATAAGATATGTTGTAAATAAGAAGCTAAGAGGTCTGTGAAATATGTGGCCAGCAAACAGAACCCAGATGTAAACATTTTACTGCTGGGATGTGTGTGTCAGCTCTGCTTGCCCTCTCTCTTTACCCAAATTATCCCCTACCCCGAGTTCTGAGTTGCGTGGATCAAGTTTATCTTTCAGGAAGGTACAGCACCCTGCACTCATCACCTTGCTGATTCCACTGTCTGTGCACTAGAAAGAGTCCAGGGGCCTCTCCTTTGCTGGAATACCTGCTTCTAGGAACACTGAAAAAACCCGGGGAATAAACCAATATCTGCGCTCATAAGAATGCAGAGAGCACCACTCTCCTGGCTGCTAAGAATATCATGTACCACCATGGTCATCTGGTACTGCTTCTCACAGAGAACAGATTTTAGAGTAATACTCATAAATTCTGCAGTGAGCTCAAAATGTTGGTCTGAGTTACAGTGTATCTTCCAGAAAATCTTCTAGTCTTGATTTTTGGATGTCAGGAACTAGAGGACGATTAATAGAATCTTTTAAGACTTTTTTTTTTCTTTCTGATGATCAATAATCCTCATGTTTGAAAATGCACACCCTGTTCTTACTTTGAATTACTTCAGTTTCAGCTTTCAGTCGGGGACCTTCACTGGCCCTTATACAGCTGAGGTTACAAATGTTTCTGCCTTCTAAATGTCACGCCCAAACCTGGGCAGCTTTTTGGGCTGTTACAACTGCCCGAGCATGACTGAGCCATCTCCCAGCCTGCACTGCCCATTTGAGTGTGACCACACTCTGCAGCATCAGCAGTGCTGTGCTGCAGACCTGCCCTTTCAGTGAGCCACAGATTAACTATGATTCACTTCCAAACTTTTCCATTATTTCAACTTTTTTTTTTTCTTGAAGTGTTGCCATCAAAACTATTCTGTCTGATGGTGAAGACCTGAACTCATTGCGTGTGTGTGTTCTGCATTTGGTTTTGCTGTTCCATGTTTGTCCATTGAATGTCTAATTACCACAGTGTTTCATCCTACCCAGTGTCTCCTTATTCTAAAGTAAAATAGTTGCTGAGTGATTTGCTGTCTCTTCTTAGGCTGTGTCCTGCAGAACCTGTATTTGCAAATGCAAAGACACTTTTGACTTAGATGGGCCACTGACCTAACCCAGTATGGCATTCCTTATATTAAAATACGTGAATTCTCCATGTCATTATTCTCAAAGTGTATTCTGCATATGTTACCCAGCATACCACCATGTTTTCTTTCAGTCCAGTTTTCTTTTTTTTTATTCATAAAGCTGCCAAAGAAGGGTGAATTTACAAGGGGCCCACACTAGAAATATTTCATGGAGTGATTCCTCATGTTCAGAAACCTTCTGGCTCTATCAATGAAGTCAATTTAATTAAAGAAAATGGAGGTTCATGACATTTGGATAGAGCTGTTTTCATTCCAAATATTATGAGAG
The DNA here is from genome assembly GCA_025920805.1 of Petroica traversi. Taxonomy (NCBI): domain Eukaryota; kingdom Metazoa; phylum Chordata; class Aves; order Passeriformes; family Petroicidae; genus Petroica; species Petroica traversi. The sequence goes on from JAHLSL010000008.1 coordinate 6,756,046, forward strand.
AGGAAGCCAAATACTTTGAGAAGCCTGCAGCAGGGTGTGTTGATAGAGTGCCTGTCATTGCCCTGCAAAGCAGAGATCCTCACCCCAGGGTGCACCCAGCTTGCTTCACAAGCGAGAACAGTGCACTTGCTTCCATGTCATCCTCTCCCTCACCTCTAGCCTTCCTGAGAAGTGGGAAATATTCTGTTGGAGGTGTCAGTGCTGTGTAAAGGCACATTTCCAGGACTCAAATTAGGATCTCTGTAGCCTTATTGTTTCCTCAGCAATCCCTTAGAAGGGATAACTTTGTTTTGAGTAGCTGCCCTGTTATCTTTATGAAACTGTAATCTTATTTCTTTGAAATTACCTATGCTCTGCAAATCCTATTGTTTGTTAGTAATTATCATCTGTTTTTCTTCCTTCTTGATTTTTTGCATATCTCTACATTTGTCTGTGGATTGTACATGAGATGAAAAGGTCATGTTTTGAATCTTTTTGCACTGTAAGTCTTTTCATAATACCTGCAGAGATGTTGTTATATATATCCTCAGGACCTATTTGTGCTCATTATTAGTCACTGGACATCAATTTGGATGAATCTTTGATCTGTCCTAATGCAGCAGTTTTTATACAAACACACCTACTCAGTGCATTTTTTCTCCTGGTAATTCATGCCATTGAGCATAAATCTTCTGGAAAACTGAATATTTGCCAAGGTGTTACACCATGAAGGTTCATCCAGATTCCAGAAAGAAGTGTGATGAGTCCCTCAGTGAGAAATACATGTTCCTGTTTGGATTCTGAGCCTAACTGTGTGCAGTTGTAATAATTTTCTTCTGAAACTTAAAGGCTTGTTTTTCAAAGCGTCTTTGAACAAACAGTTGGGAGCAATGATTTGCCAAACTGTAATTAAAAGGAAATAGGCTAATTCTGAGAAGTGTAAACAATGTGCTGAAGATAACAAAAATAGGGTCCTTAAACTGATCAATGGCGAGTCGGGAACAGGACTTGAGTTTGAGGAGGATTTAATTGCTGGGGTGAGACCCAGCATCTTGCAGGACTCTGCATTTAGTGTCCTGCAGCAACACGCGCAGTTTCTATGGGTTTGCCTACAAATTCATGGAATTTTTTGTCCTCAGCTGCATCAGCTCCCTGTTGCTCGTTAACATACTTTGCCAGGAAATTCATGGCATTTTTAGGTCTTCAGCTGTGCATTAATCAACTCCCTGTTGCTAGCTAGCATACCTTCTTTTTCCTCTCTGTGATAACAGTTTTTTGCTTTACAAATAAAATCTGAAAGTAAAAGCTTGACCTACCTAAAACTAATGTCAAAACATCCTTTTTCTTAGAAGCAAAGCATGTGGATTTCTTACAACACTGTTCTCAGAACAACTTGGCTTCAAATAGAAGCTGTTATATTGAATCTGAGAACTATGGGGCCATATTTTCGTACTGAACCCTCATCTCATGCTTTCTAGCTGTTCCCTTTGATCTTATTATTTTAGTTACCAGCTTCGAGTAGTTTAATATATTTTCATTAATCTAAGAAAGCCCATCAGATGCCAGAGGTGGAAGCAGGGAAGCATTATTAGAAGAATGAGGGAGAGGACCTTCGTTTTCTCTTCAGCTAGAGGGACACATCTGGAATATTGTGCCCAATTCTGGGCTTCCCAGCACAAGGCAGTCATGGAGAGCTCATTGTCACAAAGATGGTTCAAGGACTGGAGAATCACTGATTTGGGAAGATGCTGGCACAGCTGGGACTCTTGAGCACAGAGGAGAGAAGGCTCAGGGGGAATGTTATAAATTTCTGTAAATTCCTGATGTCCAGGCTAGGCAGGGCAGAGCCAATTCTATTCCTGCTGGTGCCCAGTGACAGGGTGAGGCAAAGGACACAAATGGGAATGCAGGAAAATCATTTAAGTGTAGGAAAAAGCTTTTCTTAATGGTTAAGGGTGGTCAAACACTGAAACAGATTGCCCAGAGATGTTGTAGAGTCTCCAGTCACTGAGTTATTTAAGCCCCACTGAGGACTTTTCTAGAGAGCCTGCAGTAGCTGACTCTGCTCCAAGGCAGGGCTTAGACTAAACAATCTCTGGAGGTCCCTTCCAACCTCAACCATTCTGTGTTTCTTTAAAATCTGTGAAGAAAAATGAATGAGAAGCAAAAAATTTTCTTGGTTAGTCTAACAGCTTGCTATTTAACTTAAAATATGTACAGTCACTTTTCTCTGAATCACTTTTATAATTATTTTGATATATTTTGTCATGTATTATCATTTTGAAATATTGGCTCATTCAGAGACAATTTTTTTGTTTCAAAAATGTGTCTTTTTGTTATATTTCTAGGATGTGTAATGAAAACATGAAGGAGAAAATTTGCCTGTGTAATTTCTAAATATCTTTACACTATGAAAGAAACCTAATTATCTTATAAATAAATATCTGTCAATAATACAGGATTTTTTAAAATTTAAATACATGAATGTAATAATATCAAAAATTGAGACTTTTTCTAGGCACACTTTTGGCATAAAGAGAATAGGTCTTTATTATAAGACAGTTTCTTCAGATTATTCCAAAAACTGTACACTTTTGCCTGGAAATGAAATTTTTGTGGTCAGTTGCTGGACAGGCACAGGTATAGCTTGACCCTGGATTTCTCTGTAGGCTAAAGCTGTTTGTGAGAGGCTCTTTTAGCATTTTCTATCTTCCTGTTTCCTTTCTGCTCTATTTCTGCATCTATTTTACAGATCAAGTTATAAACTGTAAAGTGAGGTAGTGAGTTGGGGTTTTTTTTTAAGCCTTTACTGGTTAGGTTGTTTTTTTTTAAAGACTTGACTGGTTAGTTTAGAGTCCAATCCCACAAACCCATGGAATAAAGATGTCCCTGGAACACCTCAATTTGACCATGTAGACTGATAACTTAAGTTACAGAGCACAATTTTAATGTTTTCTATTTTTCTGTAAATCGTGTGGCTCTGAGTGTCTGTGAGCCTGTATAGATCTCTCAGTAATCTGATCTGAAGAAGAAAAAAATGTATTCCAATTATTCATTTTTTATTAATGTGCAGAAATCCATCATTCATGTTCAGAGCAGCAATTTGTTAGCCATGTTGAGTCAAAGTGACCATGGAAAGTGCTACGACATGGTCAAGCCTCATTAAAGGGAGGAAGTTTAGCCCCTGTGTAATGGCACCCTTTATTCAGTGAATGGCTGTTCACATTTATTTCTATATTCTGGTTTCTGTCTGTCAGTGGTAGTAAAACTACTTGAAATTCCTTCTGTAGCACAGTTCTTTTTTGCTTCACTAAAAATTGGATATTTTTTTCCTCAGTCAAAATGAAAAATTTGCTCACTCACTGACTGGGAAACATGTAAGGCAATGTATGCCCATGCTTTGCTGTCCACTCAAGATAAAATTTTTTTTTTCTACATCATCATATCTTGAGAGAAGATATCACTTGTTTTACTTCTGGCATTTCTGATTTAGAATTTGCGTGGGCTTTTTTTTCTTTTCATCTTAATCTGAAATTTTGTTTCAACTTCTTTCTAAAAAAGAAGATAAATCCAAGTAAAGATATTAACCTTTTTAGTTAATGATGTTCTCACAGAGTTATTACTGATTGTACAAGTGAAACAGTGTCAAAACCTGACAAGAAACATTATCTGACCAACAAAAAGTTCCCCTTGTGCTCCCCTTGTAAAGCCTTTTGTCTCGTGAAGAAGAAAGGCCATTCAGGGCATTCTTTTTCTTCTTTTTGTACTCATCCATTTAGAAATTCTAAATGTCACTGCTTGCAGGCCAGGTTCTGGATCTGGTGGATTTGGTTTATAAACCCTGGAGTATCAAGGTTTGCAGTATTTTTGTGGGGGGAAAATGGATGTTTGGTGAGACTGATGATAACAATTTACCAATGACAGTGTTATAGAAATCACAGTTTTCCAGTTTCTCTTGCTGATAATGCAGTAATTGCTTATCCTGCTCTGAAGGACTGCATGCCACGGGTTCTGCAGCACCCAGAACTGTTCCAGGGGAGAAACCCTTGGAGAGGGACAGATCCGGCTCAAGGGAGGACTTGCTTGCTGCCTTAGGCTGGGCAGAGTTTTGTTCTGTAACAGGAATTGGTGTGAAGATGATATTTCTGAAAGGATTGGCCAGGCTAAGTTTTATCTTCTTATTTTAGGCCTTTGGAAATGCATGAAGTAACAAATGTTACATCTTTGGTGTAAGAGTATCCTAACCCCTTGGAACTGCATTCTCCTCCAGGCAGAGCACAACCATGAGGTCCAAAATCAGCATTTCCAGGGAAATACTGACAAAAGAAAGAGGAGTGACAACATCTGCCATTGTTTCTGATTATTGTTATTCACACCAGCAGCTCTTCTGGGGTTGCGAAGGTGACCTGAGCGGGGCTGGAGTAATTTTTGGAGCATAATAATGGGGAGTATTGCTATCTCTATTCTTTTTCCAGGTCACTGTCTAAGCCATCCCAAATACCTTCAGAATGTCTGGATTTGCCTACTAATTAGTCTGAATCAAATATTCATCACATCCATGTTGATGGGATTGGTTGGAGATCTGATTAACCTTCAAGTGGCTCAGTGACCAAACACGGGTTCTTGTCTAGCTGATGGGATAATTTCCCTGCTACATATATTTCTTGTTCCTCCAACATGAAATTATTGCAAAGAGATGCCCAGCCTGAGCATTCTTTGACCTTAGTTAGGCACAATATAAAATCCTAAAAGAGAGCAAAGCTATCATTTTATTAATAGAAGAAAGCATAAGCCCTATTATTAAATGAAAGGAAGACTTCTTTTGAGGGAAAAGATGAGGCTATGAAAATGCTGGAAGTGTTTTCATGTCTTATTCTTATAAACCCATTACTATGGTTCACTAAGATTCATCTTTGAAGGTTATGATCAGGTTATAATAGAAAGAAAGCTGTGTGGAAATAAAAGTGGGTTTGCAGGTGGTATGTGGGGGGAGCAGGTTGTTCCCATTAACCATTCTGGTACCATCGCTGCACTGCAGTCAGGCCTTTCCCTAAAATCCACAGCCAAGCTTGCTGCAAAGTTCTCAAATAGCCAAAATTAGAAAAATAGTGTAAAGTTGTGCATAAAAATGTCTTGTACGTTCTTAAGCAAATATGAGTTCTATAAAGCTTAACAAAACCCAAGCAAAAATGCACAGTCTGTTCAATAAAATAATTTAAAATATTGTAGCTGTGCAGCAGCAACATGCACTTATCAAGAAAATGTTCCTAAAACAATAAGTTGCTTTCAATAAACGAGTCTTTAATATCTCTAAGTATTAGAATATTTAATTTCAATTTTAATGTTGCGATGGGGAAGGTAAATTAACTTGTGAAATTAATCATTTTATTTTTTAATGAAAAAATATAAATACAGAAGCAATTTTCTATCTATAATATGACTTGAGGGGATGATGATTTATATTTAAAATACTATTCTGCTGGAATTTCTGCTACTATTCGAGATAATTTAATTTGTGTCATTTGCATATGAAAATATGCATTGAACTAGCAGCAAAATAACCTTTACACAATTCCATAATAGCATAAAACACAGTACATTACACTTTCAGTTATTAAGAATAAAAATACTCCATCCAATTTTGCAAAGAAGATGCTTCACATAGTTAAAAACCCCCACAGAACTTGTATCAGATCTTTGCAATTTGTCTTGCTTTGTTATCAGACAGAGATCTGAATTAGCTAAAGGTATTTCCACCTATTTTATCCTGCTTTTTCTTTTTAATTAGCTTCATGAGGCAGAGATGCATCCTGCATTTTGCAGGCTTTCCAGTCAGGTCATCCCCACAATAGCTCAGAGCCAGCCAGGGATGGGCAGGGCAGAAGGGATGAACTTGTGTGTAATGCTCCTATTACCTGTTATTATTCTCCCACTGAACAGGCATTTTCTCCAACAATTCCTCCCTGTCACAGGAGTACCTTGCTAATAAACCAACAGTCAGCATTCCTCATTAATGTTGGTCTATTGCTATCATTGAGGACTCCCATCAGTGGCTGATTAGTGCCATTAGCTGCAGGCTCTGGTTCTTTCCCATCTTTATTTTGTCTCTACTAGAGGTGCATCCATTGTGGTAAATGGGTTCAGAGTGTAAGATTTCCCCTGGAATGGGCTGAGTTGAGGAGATTATCAAAAATATATTGCTGAAAATACTGAGGAATATCCCATCCTGCCTGATTCTTGTATGATTAGGGCATAGATTGCTAAATACCATTAAGAATTGTTCTAAAACTTCTCCCAGATTAATCTCTACTTAAATGTACTACATAATGTGGGAGGATTTTTAAATGTATTCTTCTTCCCTTTCATTTCTGATTGCTTAAGCAAGCAACCCCAGGCCACATGAAGTGGACACTGGTATTCTGTCCAAAATGCCTTTTCCCCTCTTTTTTCATTTATTACTATTATTAATTATTTCTGCATTCTGACAGCCAACTTCTCTAATCATTCTTAATCATATTTCTTTTTTTCTCTAGTTGCTGCCCTGATAACTCAACCCTGTTGACTCAGATCCTTCCCTGGCTGGATCTTCCCCTCTCATCCCCAGAAAGCAGCTGCAGGTTTCTGACTCCCCCCCAGCAGTCTGCCATGCAGCCCTTCTCCATCACATTTATTAAAAACACCCACTTTCCAAAGAGCTGGCACACTCCACCTGTGTTTACAGAAATTTCCCCTGAGCATTTGGCCTACATTTTAATTGGCTTATGGAAGGCTATTTTTTTTGTCTATCTTTCTGAGGTACTTTAGCAGCATCTCTTCCTTAGTGACAGCAGGGAAATTTTGGTGAAGGCCAAGAAGCAGCAGTGTGAGACGAGGAATTACTTCCTGCTCCTCTGGCTCTGAGTGGGAAAATCTCCAGACACGCAGCCCAAAGCAGCACAGGAGAACTTCCTCCTTATTTAACCCCACTGCCTGTGAGGGCTGGCACTGGGTGAGCTTTGGCTGCTGTTGATTTCCTGAGATGGCTTTGAGCTCCTATGGAAAGCCAGAGCTACCCCTCCATCACTGCCCATGCTCCTTGCAGCAACTTTTTAATTCTATTTAAGAAAACCCAAAGAGAATGCTTATCCTTCCAAGTTTGCTTTTCCCTCTCTACACACCTTACAAACCTGAACAGGTTTAATTCCTCCTTTTGAACCTTCCTTTGGAGCTGCTGAGGCTTGCTTGCAATATTTGAGATCTCTGATGGTACCAAAGTGGATCTGCTCAGAGGGCCAGTGGTCTTTAGTGTCCTTTAAGGCTGCCCAGGGCTATGTTTGAAAATAGAGATTTGTGCATAATTTAATTCACGTCACTCACTTTTAAAATACTTATGTTTTCTTTTTAGAGACCTATAACTTTTGCAAATTAATTCTTGCTATATTTCAAAACTAGTTTGATTTTTGTTTAGGCCATTTTGTTCTGAGTAAGTCAAAACAAATTTTTCTTTTGTGATGATTGGTTTGAATTTTGTTTTCTTCTGGATGAAATGTGTTTTGAATAGTTTCAGTCATTCTGAAGTTGCACTTTTACACATTGCACTCTTGCAGTCCAACTGTAAATAAAAATTGTAAGATTCTAGCTGAGTGCCTCATAACTGTTAATAAACACACCTGTTCTCTCTATTCTGTAAGTTCTTCTACTCAGCAGAATGAAGAATAACAGTCAAGAAGGAAGCAGCACAGACTCAAGAGTTTACTAAAAAGAGTAATCTGGAAAGACTGATCAGACATGCAGATCAGTATAATTACAATAAAAAATACTACTTTTTTCCCCCCACTATCAAGATAAAGTGCTAACTCTATTCTGATGTTGATTTTATATTACAGAAGTGTTTAATTTTATGGCATGGGCTGTTGAGCTCTGCAAAGAGAAAAGGATCAAGCAGCCTTCTTCTTTCTCAGCTTTGGACCAAAAAAAAAACCAAAAAACAAAAAACCAACAACTCAGAACAAAAGATCTATTAAAAGACTAATTAGCTTGATTTTCCTCTCTTTTATGCAAATCAACATAAACACCTCAGAAATGTATTATCACATTAAAACTTATTTTTCAAAGGATGTTAGCCTTTAAAAAAAATTAAAGTACCATCTTCTATACCCTATAAAGAGAGCTAGACTTGCCCTACACAAGTAATGCAGTTCTGTGTGGGATCTATGCTATCACTGCAGACAGTAAAGGAAACCTTATGTTATGAAATAAAGATTTTCCACAGCAAGAAAAAAAAAAAAAGTCTTTAATGGTTCAGCAATCCCAAAGTAACTGAGATTCTCACTCTGAGTGACTTGTATCAATTTTTCAGGTTAATTGGGCCTGAGGTCAGAAAATTCCCATTGAAAGGTTCCAGCAAAGACAAACACCTCTTTCCATTTTCATCTGGTGTCCCTTTAGTAAAACCTGGACTGAATTAGCCTCAATAGTTTGGAAATCTGAAAAGCCTGCCAAAAAGAATGAGTAGTTTTACAGCCAGTCACAGATTTGCCACCTCTTGACAAAACTCTTAGAGCCAGCTGCCCCTTGTATCCTCATCATCTCATAGTTTTAGACAGGTTCTGGGCCAAAGGCTTTTCTTACACCCTGGGCAGGTGGCCTTTGCAAGGCCCATGATGTCCACAACGCTCTTTTCTAATGAGATTAGAAATCGAAATTATTTGTTTTTGTCTGAGTTGTCCCACTTTGATGTTCATTGCTTTGTAGGCCAGTGCTGCAATTTCATAGATTTATTGGTCAGAGTGAACAGAGCAGTGTGTGATTGCCAAATCCAGCACCAGAGAGTTCTCTTTTTTATCAAAAAAGCTTACCTGTTCTTTCTTCTTCATGCCTCAGGTATAAAATTTCCTTCTCATCTAAGTCTTATGGATTGCTGTAAGATATGTGTTTTGTTTTAATACTTACTGTGAATCTCTTTTGTGCATTGATCTTTATATCTTTATGTGTAGGGTTTGGAATTATTGTGACTAGCAGATTTCCTGAGGACAAAAACTGAAATCCAGGTTTATGTAGCAGCATCATAGCCTTGGCCTCCAGAATGTGAGCATACTCAAACCTTTTATCTAAACTGCATCACAGCTCAGGGATCTCACTGTAATGCCACTTTTTAAAAGATCCTACACTATCAGATGAAGGAGAGCGAGCACTTTTTGATAAATGAACAAAAACCCCCACGTGTGGCTTCTGGAGTGAGAATGTCAGCAAACCAAGGCATTTCTTTGCACCCTTTTTTCCTTCAGGAATGGCATCAGGCAGAAGGATTCAACAAGGTTGCCAATAGTTCTGGAATAATTTCCATCTGTGGCCCTTCTTTAGCAGCCAGATGTTGCGGCCAGAGCAGCATGGTGGGGAATGCGGAATGTTCGCTGAGTTTTTAGTGACAGTGGAGCTGTTTGAGAAGAGATGACAAAACATAACTGGCGTGTACTGAAAGACTTGCATCAGACAGATACTTTCAGTGTCACATATCTGGCACTTACTGGAATACCTATTCTAATGGATGTCACTCACCAGCCAGTGCATGTGTCACCGAGCGACTCTTGATGCCAGTTCTGTTCCAAAAGCTGCTGCCTGCTGCTCTATTCTGGGTGATGCTAGGGAAGAGAACGTTTTAATGCTACTGAAAAGTACAATTATTTTGTCCGTGGGATGGTGTTTATTGCTGTAGAAATCCCAGGTAGATCAAATCCGTCAAACTCCTGGTGTCAGGCCAGATCTGATGTCTGTGTACTGCTCAAATCCAGTATGTAGGGACTGCATGGCTCCCTGAGGAATGGGCCACCAAGCTGTCCTTTGTTTTCTCATGAACACTGGTGGGTCGAACAGGCCATGATGAGTCAATTTGACAAACAGCTGGGGCTCAAAGAGCAGAAACTGAGAGTGCAACTCTTCTTCCTCATAGTCACAGTATGATATTGCCTGAATATTCTGCATAAAAATATTACACGTGCTCCTCATCAGTGCAGGCAAGCAGAGATGAGAAGATAAAAGGAGTTTTCCCATCCAGTGGAGGTTACTGCATTTATTGTTTGAGGCTCTTGAGGAGGGTCCCACAGCAGTAATTCCAGCCCTGCCCATGTCCCCGCTGGCAATGCCACCTTTGTGCAGCCTCAGTCCTTCCAGCCAGATAAATGAATCTGGCCATCTGTATTTACACTCATTGTCTCAGCAGCTCCCAGAAAGCTCCTTTATTGCTTATGTATACAGTACTTTAATGATATGGAAATTCACTAGTCACAACTTTAATGAACAACTTTTCTTGTATTCAAATGAATAAGATGCTGATGGCTGTTTCTTTGTACACAGCAAATGGTACTTCTATAAAAGCCACAGTAAATCAACAGCATAAGCTGATTTAATTACTAATTTGTTGCAAAGGCTATTCCCATACCTAGCATAACACTGTGTATTCAATTATCTTTCACCCTAATGCAGGTATGATTTGAGTTACATCTCTAAATAGCAAAACAGTTTTGGAATTTTTCTGTTTGTTTTTTTGTTGTTGTTTCTGTTGTTTGGGGGGTGGGGGGCTGTAGTTCTTTTCCTTTCCTTTTTCCCTTTGCAGCTGGTAAAACTAGCAGCAACTAGCATGTGTCTAGTGATTAAGACTTTTTCTCTTTGTAATTGTCAGATTGATTGGGACAATTGAATGATAATGAAAAACAGCTTGTTCCCTCATTTCCAGAGGTGACACTTTCTGCATAATACTGCAAAATATAACAAAAGGGTTTTCTTGGACGCTGCTTAAAGTTAATTGACAGCATCTGTTGTTTGGAACAACGGAGAGAAATAGCATTCCCTTGGCTCTTGGTCATGTTACTCAGGATTAGGCACTGTCACGCCAGCTGATATCTGAATACACTGTATCTATCCACAGGGTCTTAGCTGGGCTTTCTCTCACATCAAGGTTTCCCTTTGTACACAGCTGAGCTCAAAAAAACAATTTTAGTTCATTACATTACTGATAAATTTCCTGAAAAATCCGTGGTCTTTATTAAAAAGAAGAAAAAAAAGAGAGACAAGTTACAATAAACAGTGGGATGTGGAAATAATGGAATAGTTATGAACTTTTTATATTTTTTTAAAAGCATCTTTTACTTCAAAAATCTAACAGCAGCTTTCCACTGCTATTTTATGTCTGCTTGGGGTCTGTATATCTATAATAGCAGTAATCACTGCAGGCACAGGGGTTGTTTATTTTGGCAGATAAAATTCTAAATAGTTTTGAAAGTCTGTGAAAAAAAATTGGATTCTATAATTCTCGCAAAAAAAAATATAGCTTAATTTTGCTCTTAGAGTGGCAGTCTGTGTTCTGAGTGCCTGAGTATCATTAAATATGCACATCCTTTTATCTTCTGGCAAACTTTTGCTTTCATTGCTGCTCTTTAGTCAGATGTGCATTTTTCTTTATGGGATTTAATATTTCTCTTTTAGAACATTGATCAGTGTCCAAAGTCACTTAAGACCAGTGGAAAAATCAATAGTGAGTGTGGATTGGCTGACTTGGAGCTGCTGCTGCTGCTGATCACCAAGAAAGCAGGGATTTGATTTGATTTTGCATTTTCAAGTCATTCCCTTGCTCTGCACTGTCTGTCAGTAAACTTCAAAATTGCTGATTTGAAAATAAATGAGCACATGTTACTGTTTGAATCTGTTTCTTTTACTTTTTTTTTTGGTCCTTAACACAAAATGGCAAACACAAATAATAGCATTATTGTTGCTTACATGGCTGCAGGTGTGTGGCGAACTCCAAGCTGAACTCAAGGTCAGATACTTTATGATGTAAACTCTTGAAGTTAATATCTGTATTTACATGGAGGGTTCATCAAGCAGCAGATGTTAATGAGCCAGTTTTGTCATGTTGTTCTGGCAAGTAATTTGACATTTTGCTGTAATACTCTTATGTTGAGCTCGGTATCATTGGCAGTCAGATATTGAACTGATTGTGACCAGGACCAAGAAAATATTTCATAATCTGTGCTGTAATGTACAATATGTTATGATGTAAGATTATCTCTATAGTATAAAATGTAACAAATTGCCTTATTTCTTATTTTGATCACTTAAGATATTGGTACAATTATTTCTGAATTGAAACAGAACTAGATTTTTGCTGGAGTTTATTCTTCTATTTAAGTTTGATAATGAATGTATTATATTGCTTTTGTTTATAAATAATATGCTTGGGAGAGGAAGGGCACTAAAAATGCTACATGTTATAATAAAATACAGCATAGTTATACTGTGTTAAATTACTTGTTTTTAATTTGTGCCTATGTCTTTAAAATATTTCTGGGTTTATATATTTATATGTGTGTGTATGTGGCTATTGCTGCATAGTATTTATAATGATCTTTATATTAATGTTTATTTCATATTTATTATTAAGAATAGCTATACCAAACCTATGTTGTGCTCTGTTTCAGAGCTAAGCAAAGGAACACTTGTGAGGATCATGTTCTTTTTAATATCAACTGAGTTTTAACACTTGTCATAATATAGCTGATGCAATATCCACTTTTCTGTGCTCACACCTCAGCAACAGATCTAAATTATATTTTAAAGAGAAACTGTAAAGATTTAAAATATTCATACTACGTTGGTGATGCTACTACAATACTGAGAAACTACATTCAGAATTGTATAATTTGAAAGTCCTTAACATAATTGAAAAATATATTAATGCCATAAATACCGGTATGAAAGTTCAGGAAATGTGCTTCTCTCCCGCTTTCTCCTCTCTTTTGGACTGGTTAGGGCTGATCTCAGCAGTGTCAGTAATTATTATTCTGATGACTTGCCCCTGAAAGGCACTGGCTTGTACCTGTGGGGACAGAGAATCCATTTGCCTGGCGCCGGGGAGTCGGAGGCACAGGCTGGCGCCAGCCAAGAGAAGGAAAAGATGATTAATATGTCTTATAGATTCACTGTCTCTTCACTTGTCCTAGACCTGCCAGTAATTCCACTCCCCTGTGGTTCCACCTTGATCACAGATAATGGAGGCAGATTGAAAGTTTGAAGACACAAGCCTTTCTCTCCTCCTGATCTGACATTACTCACCCAGGCTAAATGAGCTGTACAACCACCGGCACCTGCCTATGGGAAGGGATCTCAGTGCACTTAGCAGTAATGCTGCAATAAAGCAGCAACTGTACTCTAATTAACCAGGTTCCCTTTCTTCCCTTTTTTCCTTTCTTCCTTTTTTTCTTTTCCTTTTTTTTTTTTTCCAGCTGCGCAGCAGGCTGCCATTAGCAAAGCTATGATATTGCAATGGAAACAGTAACATAAGTATTCCTTCACCTCTGAAATATATTATAACTTACCTTTCCCTTTTTATTTCTTTGCTGAAATAGTATAATACAAGGTTATTTTGTACCAGCAAGGTAGCTGTTGCATTATAAGAAGTGGAATTATGAATGGAAAAATAACCCAGTGAAGAACATCTGTTAAAAATTTCCTTACATAGGTGTATCTTTTTAAAGTTAAACCTCTGTTATTTACTCTTTTTTCCCAAGCTAAACTTGACTTTGTAGTACAAGTGTCAAAATTTAATCTCACAAGACCATCTATGCAAAACTTCTAGCAGAAGTAAGTACTGTATATTGGTAAGAAAATTTATTTCAGAGACAATATAGCAAAAGCAGAAAACAGAGTAGTCGCTTTCAAGGGGTTTTAGGTGATGTCACAGATTACAGTAAATTACAACATGCATATGTCCAGTTTGCATCTTCCTTTTAGATAAATGCCTTATTTTGAATTGGACTGTTAGAGACAAAATGTCCTTTTGACTTCCCAAAGTCAGACTGAGCAGAACATATAAAAAGGTTTTACAGTGGGAAAAGGCAATGTCTTGTACAGTCTCCAGAGAGATAAGTCATAAGAGGAACCTCTGAACATGAGCTTTTTTAGGTGTCCATGAAGTATTTTGCTCTGTAGCTCTCTGTGAAGGAATGAACATTTAAAGAAGATATCTGGTATTTTTAAGTGATTTTGATTTCTTTGATTCTTGGGAGAAAGCCTGACAATCCTTGGTGGACGCAGTAAGTTTTATATACCTTCGGCTTATTTTGATTTTGAAGGTTTGCAAAGCAGATCTATGTTGTTTGGGCAGTGCATAACTCTTTAAATTAAGTTAACCCCTGTGTTTTATATAATTATACTTCTAATAGAGATACTCCAAGAATCTGTACATAGTGAAATGTATTCTGGTTAAAATAACAGATCTTTATCTTCTGAATATTAAAGAAGACTAGGTCTAGCTAGAGAGCTAAATTCCAGACATTGGCAGACAGCCCACTTTCATATAAGCAAAGTGATACCATTTTTAGGTATCTAGGGTATTATTATGAGTAAGGAAGAGAAGAGGAATAAATAAACAGAATAGCCCAAAATATTTTCAAATGCAGTATAACCAGGAATATAAATCTTAAGAGTCATGCTCCTTTAGCAGATGAACTCCAGTAACTGTATAAAATAGGAAATGTTTACATGCTGCGAGGTCACAGGGAGTAATTTTGTCAGCAGCAAAGGATGCTAGACCTATTAAAAAATAAAAAAAGAAATTCCCTATGTCATTGCTCACCTCATGTTGCCACTGGGGAGAAATCAGTTTGGGGGTGACCTTTGAACTTCCAATTCCTGGTCCTGCTAGCTGGGTGCTTGAAGGGATTAGCTAATGCAGCACCAGGGGCAACCTTATTACCAAGGAGAGAGAATTGGGGTTATTGTGAGAAAAAAACATGACTCATTCAAATGGAAATTCTGGGCTCTAAAGTTGTAAAGGTCTCCAAGCCACTTATAGGTAAAGGCTGATTCATCATAACAAATAATGGGGGAAAGTTTTAATGATCTTTCAAGGGAAAAAAATCCTTATTTTAGGGTAAAGAAAAAAAGCCATAGCATATTAGAATTTCATAATTCAGTCCATGATCCATTAAATTCTTCATAGCCATGATCTGTAAGGAATTTTCAGACAGGCATAAGACAACTTTCACTGGTCTCCTAGGATCAAGGACTTGTGTCCTAAAAATTCACACTAGAGTTTACAATAAATTACAGAACTTGCGAAAAAGGCTGATACCTTAAAAAAATAGAAAAAGAAAGAACCAAAAGCGTGCGTCTTCCAAATTTTTTTGGTGATTTTTGTTTGTTTGGGGTTTTTTTGTTTGTTTTTGTTAAATGAAGTTAATTCTAAAATGTCATAAAGCAGTACATGAGTAGATCTCCAGTCCATTCCACCATTTCAGCTGTGAAAGTGCCTTTCTTTTCAGCAGGATCAGCTGGTGCCAGGCATGTTCACAAGGGCAGGCACTGCTTTGCAAGAGTCCCCCTGCAAACACTTGTGGGCTATTAAGAAGCAGCTTGTACTTTGCTTGTCCTGTTGGGTCTAGAGCCTTATGTGAAGATGGCTTTTTTTTTTGGGCAAAGGATTGTAAGCCCTAGAAAGCATATAGAGGAGTGGGCTACATGTCTGCATGCTGCTTAAAAATCACATACTAATAGTCAAAAAAATCTGCAGGATGGAGCAATAAACTATGCAGTGGATGTAATTTATCTCTCACAGCATTAGGATAGCACACTTCCATTTCCTCATTGAGTCTGTATAGACCACACGGGTAAAAAAAAAAGAAAAGCCAAATATGTTTTCAGCATATTTTTCATGGTATATTTTGGCATCTTATTACTGATGTAGCTAGAAAAATCATAGTATGACATTTGTTGGGCTGGCAACTATAAACTCTTACTTGTGGGCATAACGCTCACTGCCATGAGTAGTCTGTCTGATTTACTATTTACCACTCTGATTTAGAGCAGTGCTCCTAATGATAGCAAGCATTGCACCTGCTGGTAAATGATTTCAGATTTGGCATTTTTAATACTGGATATTGGAAGACTAGATGTTGAGTTTAGATATATAATTTTGTACACAGTGCCACCTGGAGAATTTGGGAATAAGGTTTTGTATATTGAGTTATTTTTTTGCCGTGGTTTTGCTTCATATTTATTTTAGCTCTGTGGGACTATTAATGAGCTTTCTTGAAGTCTATTGTGTTTTGGTACTGTTTCCATTTGGCATTGTAACATTCTGCCAGTTGACTGGTCTAGAAGATGGATCTGCACTGGGACTTGGGTTAGAATCAAGCCTGATTCCAGTTATTGAAACCCAAGAATAGATGTGAAGTTGTTAAAGTCCCTTCAGAGCTGCTATGTAGCTTTTTAAGTTCACAAGTATTTTGGGTCTCTAAGTTCCTATGTGTTGACTTCTGAATTTCTTGGATTCTTAAAGATCTATCTCTGGATGCATCCATACGTTTGCCAGTCACATCAGGAACAAAGTCCTAATCTTTGGCCTGCCAAAAGTTGCAAATTGGGGATTCTTCAGCCTGTTGTGGTGCCTGATCTGATGGGAGGAACCAGGTCACAGAGAACTTTCTAGGTTTTGCAGAAAACAAATACGTATGAAGTAGGTGGAGAGAGTATCTTTGCTTGGCTGCTGAAACTTATCCAACAAATCTCCAAATTCCCCTCACATTAAATGGACCATGTACATAAGAACAGAGGCATTTCCTGTCCAAGCCAAGCCAGCAGCAGCCTGGGGACACTTCTTAGGCAGAGGTAAGAGTCATGGCAGGTCTCTTTCCAGCTAGGCAGGTGACCTGAATGCTGTTCACTCCTGATATAGAGTGTGACAAGTGACACTGCCACTGTCTGCATGTTCTGACTGGATAAACCTCTTGAATAACTTGGTCTGATCTCATAGCTGTTCCTGATGTGAGAAGGAAGTTGGATTTGACGAACCCTTGAGGTTCCTTCCAACCTGAATTTTCCTGTGATCATAGAGCAGTTGAAAGTGTCCTGGTCCTGGGAATTTCCTGAGCCTCACATTCAGAGGTATCTGATTCTTTGCTTGCATTGGACAGGCAGCAGATGCACTTTATTTAGACTTGAGAATCTGTTGAAGATTTAGCTCTAAACTTCCAGCCAATGTTCTAAAGAAAAGTCTCCCCTCCACAGACTCTTTGGTCTTCCAGGTGTCCAAAGTCCAGTGGAAGATGAAACAATGTTAAGTTTTCCTGCCTCATTTCATCTGTTATGGAAGCCTTCAAGTAAATTTGTCCCTGGTTTGAGCAAACAGAGGCCTAGATTTTAGGGAAGGCTTGTGCTGTTTATGGCTCACATCAAGGTCATAAGAAACTTTTAGGATATGCATATTCTCATTGTGAATCATCATGGTTTTGAACAAGTGCTGTTTTAAGAGCTTGACTTTATAGTTTATAAACACTTTGTAGTGGTGAGAGTCTCAGGATAAAATCTCTAATTTCAGATGAATATTATGGTAAACATAAAACTGCAATAAACAAATACACAGCAGTATGAAAAATTAATGGGTTTAGTATTTTTGATCATTTTCGCCCCTAATTTAAAATACAATTTTCAAAGGTTCTGCAGGAGATTGACTCTCACTCTGTAAACAAGGTACTCAAATAGAGAATTTTCATATTCTTAGCATGTATCATCTTGATATTCAACTTTGTCCAAAGATCTTATCATTCCTCAAGAGCACTCTACAATCGAGCAAAGTTGGTGAAGCTTTTATAACACAGCACTATCATCAGATGATCCTATTTTTAAACACAATTGAAATCAAAGAGCTGGTAGATGACCTGGTGTTTAAAAAACATGAATCTTAGTCAGGATAATGCACACTTTCAAAGATGATCAAATGCACCAGAAGCTATTTTCATTCATCACTGGAGCAAGTTTGGGCATTTTTTTGGGTCTCTAGAATTCCAGCACAATAAGATTCTGTGACCATGGATCAGAGAAAGAAAGAAAATGAAAGTAGGTTTCGAAATAATCATATGGGAACTAAATTACCTCTTTGTGAATTTTCACGTCTAGCAGAAATGTCGAGGTGATATGAGGGTTTCAAAATATCCCTTTTTTTTTTTAATGTTTTCTCTTCAAAGAAAGAAAAGGTTTAATTCACTGAAAGGTTTTCAAGGTGTAGAAAGAGACAGAGATTCTAGTCCAGAGTTTCTCCATCCCTACTGTCCCTTCCTGGCTGTCTCCTCACAGAGGTACTGGACTGATAAGCACTGCTCATTAAAGGGCCCTGCTGCTACCTCAGAAATGAGCTTCCTTCATCCTCCAGTGCTGCCAACTTCTATTATGCCGACATAATTTCTCTTGGAAGAACATTCTGTTAGTTCTTGTAGGATCCTCTCACAAAGTGGTTTGTTCTCATCATTCCTGTGATGAAGAGGCGCAGGGAAGAGTAGTCAGAATTTAGTGTTCCCTCTTTCCCAGCCTGCAGTTGGATCATGGGGCAAGGTAGAATTTACCTGCATTTATAATCACTGTGTGGTTCTCGGACTCATTCCTTTCTGTCCATGATTTTTTTTATGCAGAAGGGGAACATATGGTCCTAACTCCCTCACTTGTTCCGAGGAGAATGGCAAAGCAGAAAATCTAAACTGCTTGGAGTCAAAGCCTTTCATAAATAAAGGCTTTTTTATTCTACCTCTGCTCTGAATGGTGTAGAATTTTCTTTCCTGTGTGATTTTTGGTGTGTTTAGTGGCTACATGTGAGCGTGGTGACATTTATGTGAAGTGAATCTATAAATTCTTTATAATGAATAGCATGTAACTGTAAAACATATACAGTTTTCTCATTTTGCCCTCCTCTGGGAGACTACGACAACATTTTGGCAAGTAGGAGTAAACAGCTTTGTGTTGGCATGCAGTAAATTAAACTGAGTAATTAAAATCAATAGCAAAACACTAGCTAGGCAGAAAGGTCATATAACACAACAGAAAACTGTTGGGTAGCATATTGCAGGAAATCAAAATAAATTCCTGAACTTTTCATTATTCTTTATATGCCTGAAACTGGTCTTAAAAGGCTGGGGAGATACAGTGAGGTACTGATAGAGACAGGATCATTTCTGAGATGGAATAAAGTGTTTTGCTACTAATATATGAGATTTTGAAGGGCACAAGGCTGCCAGACAGAGTGGAAAAATAGAAGACAGGACTTAAATTTAACTACTGTAAAAAATAAGCTGTTTTTGTTTAGATTGGCTGAATGTATTACATAGTAATGCCTGCAAGTGCTGAAGTCAAGTATGGCAGTCACTCATCTCTGTCACTGCAGGTATCATTTATAAGTTTAATGTTAATGTTTCCCTGCTCAGCTGGAATGTGGCCTAGCAATTCAGGGGATAGTCCAGGTTTTAAAGCTACACATAAGGTCTTTACTCTGATTATCAGGTTCGACCGACAGATAACAATTCTGATTTTTGAATGCTGTTCTAAATCACTGCACTTCTCTTATGGCCATGGTACCCTAAAGGAAGTCTGTGATGGGGTTTTGCTTTTTTTCGCTGTTGAAATGTGTTACGGTGGTGGAGGGAGGTGGGAGGAAATCATGAGACACGATTCCGGGAAAAGTGGAGATGTGAGATGAGTCACTTGGAGTGTTTGCTTGGGAGATATCAAAAAGGAATCAAGGCACAACTAACCGGCAACAAGTAGGCTCAGTCATGGAGTGGATGTGAGCTAAAGGTGAAGTATTTTATGAAAAGACCTGGCTGAATTGAGAAAAGCAGGAAGCTTTAAGACCCATGAGCTCTTCTGGCTGGATGTGTTTGCTTTTCCCAGTTCAATCTGTTGTTCTAACAGGCAATGCTGCAGGGTCTTTCTTATCTCCCTTGAATTTGCCAGCTCCATTAGCTCTCTCTCAGACAACTGTCACAGAGATCTTGTGTCATCACTCAGGAGGTATGAAATGCTACATTCACAAGCCTTTCTTTAGGTGTTCATTTTTGGATTTACAGCATTTCTCCTGTCCAGCTTTGAGAAGCCTTTCCTGATGGTGCTGATCCTGGGTCACTGTGTGGCTGTAACAGCTCTTGGCTGATCTGGGGTTTTGGGGGGTAAAAGATTAATTACAGAATGTTTATCTGGCAGATCAGAGGCTTCAGCCAGTCAGGCACTGGACAGAGAGCTGTGAAACAAAAGCACTGGCTTATGGTTGGTGTGTGCTGTTCCTATTTATTCCTGAGACAATTTAATTTCCCTTCTGATGTTCGTAATTTAAGACAATATTTTATTTTTTTTAATGTTTCCATTTATATAGTCTGTTTTGAATTTAATAGTAGCAATTTTAAAATAATAACAGCGAGAGTCAGTTTTTATGCTGGCTGTCTGCAATAGCTGTGTCTTGTCACTTAAAGCCACACTGCATTCTAACAATCGAGTGCTGGGAGCTGGCTGAGAACAGCAACTGTGCAAAGGGATCTGTCTTTGAAAGTTGGGCTCAGATTTGGTTTGCTTGAGTTATGAGAATGGCTTTTAGCCCATTCCCCTGAGAATGTGATGTGTGCACAGCCTGCAGCAGCGTGGGACAAACACTAACCAGGCTTCCCCTGCTGGGAGGCTCCAGCAGCAGGAGCACTGCAGCCCCACGTTATCTGCATTAGCATTGCTGTGTGGGACGTGGATTATATCTGGTGTAAGTGCTTTAACCAGCCAGGCCCTCATGGTTAATGGACATCACGTTTAATGATTCTGAGACAGAGATTCACAAAGGAATATGAGCATGATCACATCCAGCTGAAAAGGTGATAAGCCATAATATTTTCTTTTTCTCCAGTTTTAGTCCAGGTAAACAAAGCTAAAGAACTTTTAAAGATTTTATATTTTCATTTTTAGTGCTGTGGGACTTAAACTGATACATATCCTCATTTTTATAAATACAAATAATGTATGAAACCACACAGAAATATTTTTTTTCTTCTGTTTTCCTGTTTTAATGCAGAATGTAGGCTTTCTTTTTTAAAGTCAGCTGTTAACTTTTAAGACCGTTCAGCATATATTTTTCCCCTGCTTGAATTTTTATAGTCATTAATGGAATGGGAAATGGCATCTACCTTCCTTCCTGTTAATGCTAAACCCTAATTTATGAATCATACTTAAAACTGTGGTTCATATTCAGCAGGATTGTGCATCTGCTTAAAGCTAAGCTAATATACAACTGTGGCAAAATGAGACTGATGCAAAGTCTTCTACAAAGATTTCAAACCAGTGTGCTAAGTAATATCTTGATGTATTTTTTTAATTAATTGCATTTGTATGAGTATTGAATTTCCCCCACTATTTCAGTGAAAATACCGTACATTTTATCTTCAATATTACACGGCTAAATTTCCTAAGATGCTGGCCATGACAGGTAACACCCCCTTGCATTTGGATTTGTAACACCTCTGTGCCTCTGGTCCCATTTCAAGACCAGAGAGACAATGTTTGATACATGGTATTGCCTGGAAAACCATCAGATAAGAAATTGTCACTCGTGCTTGAAAGCCTTTAAATATTTGAGGTTATTACAAGCTAAATTTTCACCATTTGTGCATTTAAGTTGATTGCTGTATATATTATTTTTCAAGTACTCTTACAAAAATTTCCTACAAATATATTGACAAATGTCCTGTCATCCTCCTGGAAAAACACAATATATGGAGCATTTTGAAGACGATTTTCTTGTAAAAGCCTTTGTATCCCATATGTTGCTTTCTCTTATTTAAGAATAAATATTATTGCATCTTGACACTATTTAGAAGACTTTAGATGCTTTGTTTCAACACCTCAGCCCTATTCCAGTAAAGACTGCTGCTTTTAGTTAAAGTGCCAGACCTGTGAAGCCTTATTTGTCTAAAAGGGAAGGTAGTATTTGGACCAAACCTGTAGAAATATGAAACAGATGAGTACCTGGGAGAAATGTAAAATAATCCCCAGGATACCTTACATCAAATAAAAATAACATGCAGTGCTAGTTCTACTGGCTTTTCTGTAGGTGTTAATGTTTTGTTTTCAGAGTGGTCTAACATGGTGAAGGCAATAGCAGGGTAAAAACTTGAAATAAACTGAGGAGCTTTACTGCTACTTCCTAATATTTTTGAATATTAATACTTACTAATGATTTGGAAATCAGAAAGACAAAGCTGATGGACTTGATAGCATTTGGCTTTACATAACATTTTCACAGCTTTCAATCTACGACTTGATATTTAAATTGTATTTTACAGTTGTTGGTGCTGATCAGTTCAGGAAATACTGAGACACATAGAAGGCTGTCCCATCATCTCAAGTTCATTTGTGTTTTCCTTTTTTAAATTTTATCATTGGACTCTGTGACCTGAGTCTGTCTTTTAGGTTTTTCTCTGCCCACTTTTTCGTCATCTGAAATTGAAGAGAACCACGTATATTTCACAGTACTAGGAATATGTGGTGATGGGCCTGGGCTGGCAACTGGAGCAGCATCTGCTGAGGTTATCTCATTGATTTGGCCCTGGAAGTGCAAACATTTGAACAACGATTTTAAGAGCAACCTCTCTAGAGCCTTGCAGTGTGTGCCTAGAAGTCACTGGAGGCATGGTTTTTACAATTACATATCTGTCACTTGGAACTCACACATCTTCCCAGGGCTGCCTGAAGATTTAGCTCAGAGAACCTTTGAGGGGTGAAGAATAAGGAGGGTCTCCTCTAGTTTGATTACATTTCCTGAGAGCACAGAAAAAAATGTTTTTGTTGATCAGATATCAAGTTCTGCACTGTGTTGGTCACTGGCTTGTAGACAATACTCTTATATAAAACTCATACCATCCTCTCACAGGGTATCAGCTCTGTGTGCACCTTCTCTCACCATGTTTTATAACAGCCAAAAGAGGAAGGAAAGTGTCTAGAACTTTGTCATTACCTTCAGCAGCAAGAGAATGTGAAGAGTCTTTCAAGGCTAAATAAAAGTTTGTGTAGTTTAACAAAATGTATCCTACATTTCCCTTCCCCTCGCCATCATGTCTCGTTATACTGCAGAAGAGGGTAAAGGAGGTAATGCTCTTGTAGTCTAAACAAACTCAGCACGGTGAAATGGGACAGTACTTTTAAATATGCATAAGGATTGCAGTTGCTCCATTTTGTGACACTGACTGTTCAGGTAGAGGGGAAAAAAAGCAAAACAACAAACCACAGAGTTTTCCTAAAACTAATATTTTTTAAAAGGGCTATCAAGAAAAATGATGCTGTAACTATTATTGTGAAAAATTGGAATGGCCTGGGTGATATCACGCATACAGTTTAGAAAAACAAGATTAGTGAAACACACCATTTTTCAATTTCTCCTGTCTTCAGCAGCTCCAACCATTGCAGCATCTCATTTTTTAAACTTTGTATCTGGGATGAGAAATCCCATGTGTGAGCAATGGTTTCTGACTGCCCGGTCCCCCTGCTCCCAGCTTTTTCTCTCTGACACATCTTTCCATGTGTACTGTAAATAAGGAGTGACCGAGAGGCCAGGATACTTAGTCTCCTCTTAGATCAATACTTTTCTGGGGGTCAGCAGCTAGGAATGTTTGAAAAAAGGGAAGGAGGGAATTGTCTTTTATTTCCCCTGCAGACTGAGGCCAGCACCTTTGCATTGGGTTCTTCTCTGTTACCTGGGGAAGAAAGCCTGTGTAGGTTATTTCCGAACCAGCATCAGTTGGCAAAAAGACCAATGTGAATAAGATGGAAAAGAATTTAAGTATCAAGAAAATCTTAGAATTTTATTCTCCCTTACTAAAATAAAGATTTTAATCCCTAGGTGGCCATCTAGGAGGTGTTTTTTCTTAGAGTTGGGCTCAGTGGGGAGAGGGATGGACATCAGCACATGTTGGAGTTGGGCAGCCCAGGGTTTTTGCAAAGCAGTAGCTCTTGGTCTGTGAGCCAGAGTACTGAAACCCTGTTTCATTCATTTTCATCTTTCAGGAAAAGGGCTTTCCATGTTTGTTTTCCCTTCTGGCTGGGAAAACCGAGGCTTTTCCTTCCAGCCTTCCTCTTTTTTTTTCTCTTCTGTGTGTTTAACACAATAGCTCTGAATGCTGTCTCCAGAAGGGATAACTAAAGGACACAAAAGGCAGGGCTGCCCAGCACAATGCACGTTTAGCCCTGGAAATGCAGTGTTGCCATTGCTGACAGGCCACATGCTGGCACAGGGATAAATGGGAGACTTACAGCCTCTCCTTGTAGCAGAGAAATGCAAGGACCCTTGGAGATGGGTACTCTGCAACACTCTCAAGAACAGGAGGATGTTCTAAAGTAGTTTTTCAATGGAGAGAGGTGAAAGGAGGGAATATGAAGGAGCTCATGGAGGAGAATGGAAAATAAAATTTGTGTACGTGCAAGATGTGTAGCCTGGGGAAGAAATAAAAACTTTGCAATGCTGAATTTAAATTATTTTGCTCTCACATTGTCATATCTTGTATATGTTTTAATATTATGTGTTTTCACACAAAGACATCAAGGGGTTCTGCAGCATAAGTCAGTCTTTATAGCAAACAAGGAGGTACCTATCTTAGACCTGTTCTTTTCTGGGAATAAAGATGAGGCACTATCTGAGATTGAGAAGATGGAGCAAATTGATTAATTAAAAAGTAGTAAATCATCAGTCCCACATGATTTATGTATAAAAGAATTCTGAGGAAGATTAGAAATGAATTAGCTGAACTGCTAACAAAGATATGCACTCTCATTAAAACCAAGCTCTTTTCCAGAGGGTTGGCAAGTATCTGGGGTTTATCCTATATTTAGACCAGTAAGCATTGCAAATGGTCAGAACAGGAATTTAAAAGGGAATAATAAAACACCTGGAAGATTGTGATGTGAGAGACCTTAATGAGAACAGGTTCAGCAAAGGAAAACCATCCCTCACTACATTGCTTAGAACTCTGAATGTGCCCATAAAAAGGAATGATCATTCTGGATCAGACCAAAATTCCCTCCAGCCCAGCATCCTGCCTCTGTCAGTGCCCTGTCACAGCCACACAGGCAAGAGAAAAGAATGAAAAGATTCAGATAATCCTTTTCCCCTGGACTTGATTGACAGCAACAAAGGACAGGTCTGAATTTAAGGTGGTCACTGCTTAAATTCAGGGGGGGTGCTGACATCATCCCTTTCCCAGAAACCAGTCCTGAACTCCCTGGTGCTCAGAGAGGGAATTTCCCCCACCTACAAAAAGAAGCTGAGTGGTAAAATAAACATTTTCCTAAAAAGGACCAAAGAGACCTCAGACAGGTTGCTTGTTCAGAGTAACAATAACCAGTTCCTGGGGTATAACGGTACTCCAGTACTTTTGTCTTGTGAGGCCACTGGGTTGTTCTGTTTGCTGCCTTCACTCCCCCAGCCAAACATTTCCTTGCTGGACACACTTAGTGCTTCTGCTGGCCATAGTTCAGGGTGCTCTGCATCCATGGTGCTCTCACCCACTGCTCTTATCAGCTCCCCTCTGGTTTTGTTGTTTCAGCTCTTGGAAAAGTAAGCACAGTGCTGGGAGTGCTGAGAACCAGGCACAGGCTCTCAGTTCTCAGGAGAGGCTTAAACAGCTTCTGGCACCTGAATGTCTTGCAAGAAGCTTTAAGTCAAGTCTCCTTTTTTCCCCCCTCTTTTCTTTTTTTTTTTTTTAACGAGTCAGTCTTCCTGGATTGACTTACTTGGACAGTCAGCTGACATGGGCTTTTCCACAATTTCTCCTTGTGATGAAGTAACAGAAATAAAATTATAATTTTACTTAAATGTATAGTTGCAATATGTGCCAAAGAAAGGTGTTTCTGGCTTCCTCACCAACCTTTCCAGTTTATCTCCTTTGATTGCTTTGGATGCCAAGGTGCACTTTCCCCCTGGGAATTCCTGGGAATGTTTCCTCACCTTTGGGTTTCAGCTCCCAGGCTTATGAGACGAGCTGCCTGACATAATGTATTTTGACTTTTTAAAAGCATGTGACAAAGTCTGTCACAAGGCACTGCTGCAAAGGCTAAGTAGTCACATATGGTGACAGGGCAAGTAACCCCATAGATCAAAACCCGACAAGGAAACAAAAAGGCAGAGGGCTAAGTGGTCAGTTTACATCCCAGTAAAAGGCCAGCAGCTGTGTTTCTTAAAGTTACCTATCAGGTCACATGCTAAATATCTTTATTAATGGTGTAGGGAGAGAGAGGTGAAGGATTAGGTGGTAACATTTACAAATGATGTGTAATTACTTAAGTAATTTAAGCCTGCAGCACACTGTTGCAAACTTCTGGGTGATCTAACAAGAAGCTTCATTCCTGATAAATGAGAAGTTAGTCTGTGGAAGAAACCACACAAAAACGTTATCCTCCGACTTAAGGGAAAAACCCTGAACATTGCTGTTGGCAGTTCCACAGCAGAAGTCATTTGAGATGCTGTTATAGTAGAAAAAGTGAACAAGGTGCTAGAAGGCGTAAGAAATGGGGCATTAAAAATGAATTACTGAATTCAGTCTTTGTGTGTAGACAGATGAGAGGATAAAACATAATATTATGGGGAAGTTTCCCCAGCTAAAAAAGTCTGATCCATGATGACAATTTCCTGTTTTCTTTTGCCTTTATCCTGCTCATACATCATCTGCTATCAGAGATGCACTGATCTTTATCAGGAATAATATACTTTGGGAAGGCAAAGGCTTCCACAGAGTCTGAGATCTTGCTAAGGACAATTCAGTATCAACCAAGCTACAATTGGCAAAAACATCTTTCCTAGCTGTTCTCCTTCCTTTGATAGTTACAATTCACATCTGAATGACAAATTAAAAATCTCAACTTTGTATTTAGACTGTTGAAATCACCAACATTTTAAACATGGATTTCAGAATTCATAGGTTACTGAAAAGCTTCTTCAAGTTGGGGCTCTTATGAGACTCATAAATTATTCTTGCATAGAGAAGTCACCTGAGACTAACCTAAATGAAGTTAACATAGATTTTAAAAATTATTCTTGCAGAAGAACAGGGAGTGGTGGGAATAGATGAACAGATGGGAAAGGGAGAAGAGGAGACTGAAGAAAAGGCTAATTAGGTAATTGAGGCTAAGAGGCTATTAGAGCTGACCCAATGGTCCACTGGCAGTGCAGTTCAGGGACTTGAATTTGGGATTGAGGTTGGTCTCTCATTCCCAGGCCAACACATGCTCCAAACATCATAAGGACTCAGTTTCACAGCCTCTATCATCCTGAAAATTTTTGCTTTCCAGTCAACATAATCTGGAGGGATTGTATGACAGATTATGGTGGAGACAGGAAAGAACTATGGAGTAAAATGCTGAATTTGGTCATGAAGATGTTAAATTATTATGCTAATGGATAAATTGCTTGGTGAAATTCTTTAGAATTCATTTGAATTTTCTGTTGAAAAAGTATTTTGAAGATATTCTTAGTAGGAATTAACTATTGCTCACCAAGCAGCCTTTCCTGAAATTTGCCCAAGTCATGCTCTTCAAGCATGATTTTTCTTTCCAGAGGCAGTAGACAAAGCAAAGGCCTAAAAGGGTATTTATTTTAAGTCATTCCATTACCTTGTTCCTGGCCAATTTGAAGCTGGTGTACCAATCCTGTCTCCTTCTCTCTGTCTCCTGACCTACCTTCTTTTCCAATGCAGTCAGTGGCACACATTCTTCTGGATTTTATTTGCTAATTTTCTCCCTGATGTCAGTATATTCAAACTGTCTTCTGAAGTTGTCGGAGAGTTGCTTTTTTATGGCCTCAGAGTCTGGTATAGGTCACAGCCAGGACAGGCGTTTTGCTGAGGTGGAACATTTCTTGTCCTCACCTTTGTCTGGTTCAACATTATTTATGCTGACTTTATTCTTTAAATTTTTCCACTTATTTACAGGATTTGTGGCTAGTCTTTCTAATTTTTTTTTCCAAATCCTTTTGTCTTTCTTTTCTACATTGCAAACTTTGGCACTACAGTAACGTGTCACTCCTTTCTCCCCTTATTCCTTGCCTTACTCAATGATTCTTATCACAAATTTTCATGTGCCAATTAAAGCATTTATTAATCTTATTTTAAATCTGTAAATGTTTTTTTTTCTCCCAGTAGCTGCACTTCAGGACATAAATACTGTCCCCTGTGTCCTTCTCTTACACTCACAATACCTTCAGAGGACCACAATTAATTTTTTTTCTGGAAAGTCAACATTTCTCCTTCTCTTTCATTTTTGTTATTTACAAACACTGCATAAAGATATTTCTACTGAAACAATCCATGGCCGGAATACCTGTGGTCAGTAGGCAAATCGTATTTTGACAGCAGAAAAAATCAGCACCATTCATTATCCCTGCAGTTTAAAAGAGAGTTTCTGTAGAATAATTGCAGTATTGGAAGTGCTGCTTCAGAGGAAAGTCACTGCAATTGAAGATTTAGCAACTGGACAGAATAAGCAAAAGATGGAGGGGGGAATGTAGCTTTGGCTCTGAGGGTAGGCAGGAGGGAGGAAGAAGAGGAATTGGCTGCTTGGCTGCTGGAAATCCCACTTGTACCTGCTGCTTGCTGAAGATTCTGGATTTTGCTATCAGCTGACAGCTGCTCTCAGACATATTAAAGTGTTTTGTCAAAAGAATGACAAATTTTGACCTTTGTGGACAAGTTTCATGTTTAGGGGAGATAGACAAGTGAGGAGTAATGGAAAGCTTTGAATGTAACCTCCTCCCACAAAACCAAATTGAGGTTTGGAGAACCTGAAACAATTATTTTTTTTCTATTTGGAGGACTGAGTGTTGCCCTATCCCATATAAATTTGCTTAAAATTAGTTCAATCATATAAAAAATTATTCCTTGCCACTTTATAATTTATCAGCCCTTCCTTTCATTCTCCTAATTCTGGCAAACTGAAGGACAGTGACTTCATTTCTGCCAGCAGAACCTGGGGAGAGCTTTTCAGCATTGCTCCATCTCATAATCATGATCCTTCCCTGCTTCTTCCCTATGCTTCTCACATGGTACATCCTTTCCTCCCCACTTCTTGCCA
Source organism: Petroica traversi (assembly GCA_025920805.1). Lineage (NCBI taxonomy): Eukaryota > Metazoa > Chordata > Aves > Passeriformes > Petroicidae > Petroica > Petroica traversi. Next base: position 6,784,909 of record JAHLSL010000008.1, read on the forward strand.
CTCTTAAGAGTAATGACTTCCACTGGTTCCCTCTGGTTTTAAGTAGAAAAGGTTTCATTATGTTTTTTTGTTGGTGCTGTATAATCTACAAGACTGGCCTGTTGTGTGAAGTATTCTGCAGACAGAGAACAAAGGACATTTCCCACTTTTTAAAATTTATTTATTTATTTATTTATTTATTTATTTATTTATTTATTTATAATGCTTTTATTTATTGTTTCTCTTCATCACTGAGTTTTCTTTGTCAGAGCACTGGACTGTACTGAAGACACAGTTTGGATAAAAACCTTTCTTAGCAAGTTCTTCCTGAATGCATCTAAAATATAAAATTTGGGAAATAATTCTCATAGAATTTGCTCAAAAAATCCTGATTTGAGGTTTAGGCTTTCAAGTAGTAAAAAAGGAGTAACGTACATTCAAGATATTCAGTTATCTTAGTATCAACTAATGAGAGTGATTAATCTAATGTGCTGGTCTCATTAAAAAAAATATGGACTTGCACAGATAAAGGTACCCAAGACCATGTTTATTATAAACATCTAACATGCTAGCTCTGTCTCTCTCTCTCTCTGTCTCTCTCTCTCTCATAAAAAAAAAAAAGGCTTAATGAACTAATGGAATTTTGGAGAAAAAAATTGTTTAAAATGCAGTGTTTTCTCCTTGAAACTGAAAAGAATGAAGAGACCTACAAGCAATCTTTGTACAGTTCATTATTATTTGAAATCCCTAACAGTCTTGATAGAGGTTGCTTAATTATTTCAATTTAAAAAATGAAAGCTGCTAGCTTAATGTGCAGAGTTTCTGATTTTTATGAAATTGAATTACATAATATTTTGATTTTTATACTTAAGAAGAAGAAACTAAGTAATGTTAGAGGTGGAAAACCTTGAGGTCTTAAGTTATGAAAATATTTGGGGAACACTGTAATACACAGTAGGAAGAATAAAAGCAGGACTTGTTTTGCAGTGTCTGAAACTGAGTTAGCTTGCCAAAACCCATTCAGTTGTCTGCAAAAAATACTTAACACCATCTGACATATTCACTGTCACTCCATGCTCTGTGAATCAAATATAAAATTATGTGCAGGAAAAAAAACCCTACAAACTTATTTTGTCACAAGTAAGCTAAGAATTTTGAAGATGGTCAGCTCCACTTGTCAACAAGAATAAGCAAGAAGAAAAATCACGGCTTAGACTAACAGAGAAAGAAGTCAGCAAGGCCTTCAGTTGGAAAGGGCTGCCTCCCAGAAGAGGAGTTTGCAGCACATGATTTACATCCTTAGATTTTTGTCCAGACTTTGTTGGATTTCTTGCAGTTAATAAATGGGCACATCCAGCTTTAGGACTAAAACCTGAGCTCTCAGAAAAAGCAGCCAAATCCAGTATTTAGGGCAACGTCAATAAATACCTGGAGGTTCTTTTTCAGATTTGAACCAGAATCAGGTTTTGGGTCGTTAGGCTTAATTTTGTATGAGATTGAGACTCAGGCCCACCCATTTGACTTCTAGAGGCAGACTTGGAAATGTGTAAATTTGCTAAGCAGTGTCCCCACCCGTGCAAATTGTTGGCAACTGGAAATGATCTCCACAGTGTGTCACCACAGCTAACGCTGCTCCACAACCTCAGCGTTTCTCCACAAGTCACATCCCGTAATTTTTCTTTTGGCCATCGATTTTTTTACAGCACCTGCAGTTTTTTGTTTTTCCTCCAAAGATCATTATTTCACTTTGAAGTCTTCTGACTGTGATATGCCTAACCCGATCCTGTGGAGGCAAGGATCTGAATAATTACTTGATGAGTGCCATATTAAAAGCAGTCCAAAGACTATTTATGCTGCTCATTAAAGTCATTGGGAATTTGGCTGGGCCAGAGCTCCCTGCTTTGGTCATGCAAGAGGGAGAGGAAAGCATTCCAAAAATTGTTATTTTGTAATTACTTGTGCTGTGGTGCCACAAGAGGATTTGATTAGCACCCTTCTATGTTTAAAACGTAGAGAACAGATGCCACAAATCAGTACCACCACCACCCCCAGTATTTGTCCTCCAAAAGCCTTGATTAACTCCCAGTTCTCAAATAGAAATAAGGTAGCAGGGAAAAAAAAAAAAAAAGCAGGAGAGATAATTGAGTTTGATTTTAAAACCAAAATTCTTAGAGTTGAAGTTAAAATTATGTTTAATTTAGAAGTTAGGATAAAGTTTTCAAAGTTCTAAATTCTATCCCTTACTGCCTCTTGTAGTATCAAAGAGTAAAATCTTGGTACCTCTAAAGTCATCAGCTTTTTGGTACTGGCTGAGGACTAAAATTTTAATTTTTAGTTTTTGTGCACTGACAAATGTGATCCTGTTGAACACTGCCAAAACAGAGCAAATGTCCTGACTCCAGATAGGGACAGGCAAGCACATGCACACTCACACTTGGAGCAACAAATCACTGGGCTACCTTGTCAGATGGGAGGAGAAGACACTCACAGGTTCAAGTCTTTGACTGGCACTGGGCTGTGAGCATCAAAATAGAGAGAAACTCTCCTTCTTCCTTGGTCAGAAAGAGTTTTGTGTTTAAGACTAGGCATTCTGAATTTGTGTCAAACTGATGTAAATTATCAAGCTTCATTTTTCTAAATACAGCTTGAAAACAGACTGGAAATAAGTTGTTTGCACGTTTTTCTCCGTGGCAGTGCTTGGAATGGGAGTGGTTCTCTTTTAAATAACCATCCAGGAGCTCAGAGATCCGGGCAGACGTGTATCAATTAGCAGGATGCATTGCTAAGTGGAAATGCAAAGGGACAAATCAGAGCATTGCGGTTTCCACCATGGTTTTGCCTTCCTGCCTCTAACTGCAAATCGGCCTCATTGTGACTCACAGCGTAAGAAGTTGGTGCATTTCTGCAGATCCATGATAAGATATTTTTCTTTAGTAAGAAATGCAGTTAGACTCTGCATTCTGAATCTGTTCCTGCCAGGCCCTAGATGCATTAGTATTCCACTGGCAGCTGCCTGTAGGTAGGAATATTGTTTTTGTCCATAACCAGAGGGAACAATCAGACTAAGCCGTTCCCCAGCTATAAACCAGCCAAAGTAATTGGGTTTAATTTTAATTTTTGTAATAGCTTTAAATTAATAGGAGCAGCTGCTGCCACAGTGTGTGGGTGTCCTTTTCCAGAAGGCATAGAACAAAAAAAGGGAAAGAGTAAACAATAGTGTGTCTAGGACACAAAGGTTAATTCAAGAACTGAGCAATGTCTTTTCGTTATCAAAAACTCAGTTGGTGATATCTAGCACCGTGTCTCTTTTCTTTCCTTTTCTTCCCCTTTTTTCTTTTCTTCTTTAATTCCCTGATAAGATCTCAATCTGATTAAGCTCCTGTGTGTAAAGATGTGTTTTTGGTATCTAAACGCTAACTCTCTTTCTCTCTATGACTCACAAATAGATTAGCAGTGACAAAGTGCTAGGAGAGATAAAAATAGATTAGCAATGACAGGAGTACTATTATAATTATTTTTGGAAGATATGGTTTGAATTAAGAGTTTGGGCACTTTTTGCCCTGAGAGGGTGAATTTAAACCTAGGAACTGAGGATGGTTTCTGCTGTTGTGTCAGACACCAGATAGTGAAATGTCAATACCAGATGTCCTAGACATCAAGATTAGCCATAATAGCCAAATGCAGCCATAAAGTGATGTGTCAAAGTGGATAATAAAACAGATGCTTAGCTTTTATAATGAAGGGGAAAGGGAGTGAAATATCAAAAGTGCCTTTAATATATTAACAAAGTTGTCTTCAACTTGCTTAAAAGTAGAAAGTTATTGAACCAAGGAGAACTATGTGTCATTTAAACATTAACTATCAGCAGATGAATTTCAATTAGCATTAGCCTTTCTGAAATCCTGAATTTCCTCCTATTGGTCTCATTTTACATGAAATTTTTATAGCACAAAGTGAGGCTTGTCCTTTATTATTTCTCCCATGCTAATTTGGAAACAAATAAAGTTCAACAACTCAGCAACATACTGTTTAAACTTGCATTACGGTTTGAGGACTGGGAGCTGGAATACATTTACCCACTGCCATATCATCTGCTTGATTTGAGATCAAATGAGGGATGTCCTATAGCACTCCAGAGTGAGGGCGAATGATAGAAATATGTTAAGATACTGAAGAAAACCATTAGGTAAGAGTGCTGCATGCAGATGGCTGGTGGCATTTTTTCCCTACTGATAATTTTTTTTTTTAAATAAAAGCTTTGTTTTTCTGTCTTTTATGTTTGTGCCTTAAATATAATTTCCAGATCTTAGTGATAAGCAAATGTCTTATTGAACAACAACAACAACAACAAAACATCAAATCATAGGTTTCTGTAGTTGGAAAGTCCTTTAATATCTTGATTCCAACTGTTGTCCTGGCACTGCCAATGCCACCCTAGAACCTTGTCCCCCAAGTGCCACATCTGCACATCCTTTAAATACCGCCAGGAATGGTGACTCCACCACTTGCACGGACAGCTCTTCCAACTCTTGACAACTCTTTAATTGAAGAAATATTTCATCCAATCTAAATTCAAGGTATGGCCTCACCAGTGCTGAGTACAGGGGAATAGTCACTGCCCTGGTCCTGCTGCCACACTATTGCTGGTGCAGGCCAGGTGCCAGTTGCCTTCTTGGCCACCTGGGCATGGCTGGCTCATGTTCAGTCATGATGGTGAAGTAAATTATTGAGGCCCTGGATGTTTAAGAAGCAAGGCATTAATAGGGGCAGATAAATTCTTATTCTGAGTGTAATTACCTGCATCGCTGGTTCTTTATTTTACTTTCTCAAGAAGATCTCAATTCCTTTCTGTTTCCTCTTTGCAGATCCTGAGTCTTGCTATTCAGACTCGTTAACTGCTGCTAATTGGCAAATGTGTACCTGTATATAATGAGAGGGTTTTGTCCTCTAATTCGTATTAGCAATGAGAGGCCAAAACTGATGCTCTGCAGCAGAGCAGCTTCTCGGAATGATTACAGAGTCACATTACTGGTGCTATGTCTGTAAATCTTGTTATGTTTTCCCCTCTCTCCATGATCCCAGTTTAGCTGAGATCTGCTTCAATCATTAGATGAGACCTGTTTATAAGGTTGTGTAATTGAATCAGGTAGAGTCTGCAGGACCATAGCATTTTGTTGCCAAACATGACTGGTAAGTTACTTACATCAAATTACAAGCGCATGGCATGATTGGAGACTATTCCTGTCTGAGTGAAGCTGGAAATTCCACCTAAAAAATGAAAAAAACATGCGAACAGAAATTGTGAACATCTCTCATCCACAGAACCCCACCTCTGAAATATTACTCATTTCTCTTGAAAAGTAACAGAATAGTTGGAGTTGTGTGAGAGATTGCAGGCAGATATTTTTTATTCCTCAAAGAGATACTACCTTGATAACAATGACATAAATGTCTTTATTATAATTATTTACCATCATGTATATTCATTTCTATCTTGTCAGATAAACCAGAAATGTTGAGGAGGGCAGCAGTCCAAGTTGGAATGGGAACAAATACCCTTTTCTCCTTTGCCTTCTATTTTAAGACCTGGTTATTTTCCATACCTGAAGTTTGGGGTTTTTTTGTATGATTTTTAGATTGTCTGTTTGTTTGTTTTTTACCCTTTTGTTCCATTCATTGGCTAGATGCTGATATGTCTCTCCTGCTCTAAAGGATAATTTATATATAAGGATAAATATATATGTATAAAACATGGACTAAATATAAATATAAATATAAATATAAATATAAATATAAATATAAAT
>JAHLSL010000008.1:6790701-6858072 GCA_025920805.1 Petroica traversi
AAATATAAATATAAATATAAATATAAATATAAATATAAATATAAATACAAATACAAATACAAATACAAATACAAATACAAATATAAATATTATATATATATAAATGTTCTGAATTTCAGTAATAGAGTGCTCCCAAACATAGGCTTTGGGATCTCCTCCCCAGCTCCTGAGCTGTTCAAGCTGTACCACTTCATTTACTCTGCAGAAAATTCAAATCTCACACAGCTCTTTTGCTCAGATTTCTTATGTCCATATACATATGCATCAATCAACACACATCCACACACATTTTTGTTTTTCAGGCAGAGAATCCCCTCCAAAAACGTGTATTACTACCGCTGCCCAGACCACAGGAAGAACTATGTCATGTCCTTTGCTTTTTGCTTTGACCGCGAGGACGACACGTATCAGTTTGCCTACTGCTACCCCTACACCTACACCCGCCTCCAGCACTACCTGGACAACCTTCAGAGGAGGAACATGGACTATTTCTGCAGGGAAATGCTGGGGCTCAGCGTGGTAAGTACCAGGCACTCTTGCCAGTCAGCCTTCATTGGGGATGTGTGCCCTTAAATACTTCCGTAGAACCATTGTCATCCTTGCTAAAGTACCCACAAACACGTATTTGTTTTCTTGAAATGGCACAGGAGGAAGTGTACCTGCATGGTGAAAGATAGGCAAATGCTAATTTAATTTCACATGAAATATTTCCTTTGCAATAGGCAAGGCAATGCTGGATTCCTCTGCAGGATTGGTTCACCTCTAAATACATTAAAAGATGAAACTGAAACAGCTTTAGTAAAGAAATGTGATTTTTAGAGTACTCTGACTATTTGTCTTTCTGGAAGAGCTTTTATGTTCAGAAAGAAATATGGTTTTTTTGACCCAGAGGATAACTTTTCTTGATAAAATAATGCAAAACACTCACAAAACAGCTATTTTATTCTCTCTTAAAAATTCATGCTTTGGTGATTTGCAATTAGAGAGGATTTAGTGGTCTGTGTATAGATCCTAATGGCCACAAAAAATGAAGTGTCATAGTTCTTCTGGAGCAGACAGGAGGGTTAATGGTAAGGCTCAGCTTCTGCTCACTTTGCTGTAATCTTCCTCTGAAATGCTGCCTGTCCAGGGGATTTGGCAAGCATGACTCAGCCACTCCCATGTCAACTCAGAAATCATCAGATTAAAAAATAATAGCTCAAATCTCATTTTTTTTTGAAAAACCTTTTACTTTCTCAGACTTTATAATGCACTTGTACCACACTCTTAATCTTTTCTCTGAGATTTGATTTGGTCTGAACTTGTAGTGTGTGTTTCAGAATCAGAAAGCTGTGAAGGATGTTTATCCCAGCAGCAGGGGCTTTGAAAAGAAACCCAGCATATATTGTGAACATCAAAATGAGATCACATGTGTACCCTACCTACATTGAAACAAATAAAAGGCTTCCATCATTAAGGCAGGCCATTGAGGTGGCATAAAACTTGGAGGAAAAAATTAACTTACAGAGAAGAGTAACATCAGAATTAACAAAAGAAGGCAGATTTTAACCCTTTTTGTAGGTTAAGTACAGTTCTTGTTCTAAAGATGACTATTGCATATCCATGAACTGGCATTAATTATTAATCATTCCAATTAGGGGGACAAACAGTTTGAGGGAAAGGGGTATTAAAAAATAGAAAGTAAAATCTGCAGAGGCTGGGAGGAAAGAGCACTATCATCTTAATGTGTGTAGGGTTTTAATTATTAATCTTAGAGGACAGAGCTGTCATTAATTCTATAATGAAACTGAATTTGTTTCCTTTCACTCTGAAACTAGTGTATAAACAGTCACATTTGCATATTCATCAAACCTCTGATCTGACTGATTAAAACACAGAGATAGAAGGATTTGTCTTTTTATCTGCATTTTGACAGACAGAGCTATACTCTTAAATCTTGTTAACATTGTGTTACCAGTAGTTGCTAAATATTATTTTTTATATTTCAGCATGCTAAACAAACAGATGCCACTCAAAATGTGGCAGGAAATGTGCTGCGTATAAGTCCTGCTTTTATATCTATATGTACACACACAGTATGTTTTGCAGAAATTGATATGGTAACATTTTGCAGCTCACCAAGCTGTATAAAAAAGCTTCTGAATCAGGCTCATGCTGTAATCTTTGTGAGCAACATTACAATCTCAGAGCATTTCTGGCTTTTCTCCACACACAACTGTCCTAGAACAGCTTGGTAATTTAATGTCTTTGCTGAGCTTGAATAGACAATTTCCATAAGTTCTCTGCGAGTTAAATATTTTAACATAGAGCTTTGTTGCTATCATACATCTTTAAATGGTGAAAAACAGGATCCTTCATTCTTCACTGCACAGTGCTCCATAAAAGCAGAAGCTGGCTGTACTTTGGAGAATTGCGTGCCATATAGGATAGATTTAGAGCTGGGAAAGCAAGCTCTGTCCCTGCTCTGGCCCCTTATGTAAGATAAGAGGAATCAGATTGGCATAAAGAGACCCTCAGAAGCTCTATTCCTGGCTGAGGGACGATACCCCTGGTGCCACATGGTGAAAAGGAGTTTAAAGATGCCGTCTGAGGACAAACTCTGGAGTCCTGATGCTGGGCACGGGGCTGAGGAGGGATAACCTGGAAGGGGAAGGCTGCAGCACATCTGTGGAGCTGCCTTGGAGCTGCCGGTCCCCTCGGGTTCATTCCAGGGGAGGTTTACAGCCCCATGCTGCTGTGCTATGAGGATGGGAGGATGTTTGAAGCAATTTCACTTCTCCTGGATTATAGGGTTTTGAACTGCATCTCTTGGAGATGGCAGGATCTCACCACAGATCTTTTGGGGTTTTATTCCTTAGTTGTGTAAAAGTAAAACTCAAGTCACAAGGAGCCATGCTTAGAGGATTACTCCTGGAGGCTTTCTGAGTGCACATTTTGCTGCATATAATGTTTTCAAGGCAATCTAATTTCGAATCTAATTTCATATCTTCTCTAAAGAAAGTGCTCTGCCTCTGTTAACTCCTGAAATACTATCACTAATTCTATGAAAATTGAAAGTGAAATATCGATATGGGACATGTAATTGTCATTGGGATGCAGAATGACAAAATGGTTCAGAGCCAAATGGCAAAGTTTCCCATTCCCATGTAAATGGATAACTTAGCTGTACTATTTCTGACCTTTTAATGTTTATATTCTTTACTTCAGAGAGCTATCCCACATTCTAGATGTGCCAAATGTTCTTGAAAATAGTCTCTCCTTTAAGTGAGCTGAGATGGTCACCCAGGTACCATTTCAACGGCTATTTTCATTCTGCTTTTATTGGTCTTGGGTAACTTCAGATTTTCTTTGGTTTGCCCCAACAGATCAGAAGTTCAAAATCTGTGAGCACTTTTTTTAAATTGTGGAATTACTTTTCTTTTCCTGCATGTTATTGATGTGTCTCTCCTCTTAGCAAATAACATGAAATATTTCACAGCACATCATAATTAAAAATAATTTTTATATTTCTGTGAAAATATAAACACAGGCACATTTTTCATTTACTGTACTTATTTTATGATTTTTTTTAGTCTCATGTAGAATAACAGCTATGTGTAGCATTATAACCAATGTTTCAGAGCTGGCAAAGTTTTATAGTGTGTTGTCATTTGAATTTGGTAGTTGAAATTTTCTGTGTATGCTTGAAGTGTGTGGACTATTGACAAAACCTGTACCTCCACCAGTATTCATATAATAAATTAAATGAGTTTTGGATGGCCTGGCTCAACTCCTACAGCCCACTTTACAAATTGACACTGGCTGGGCAATATTTTCATGACTCACTGCAAAGAGAACCAGGATTAATCAGAGCCAGATACTTCCTTTCACTCCATTAGGCAATGGTGCTTCCAAATTACACTTGAGGAGGACTGTGACTGCACATACAAACCACGAGCCTCAAAGGGACTCACACAGTACACAGAGACTGGAATATGGAATTCTGTTAAATTAAATATTAAACACACATATTTTAAAACAAGAAGGCAATATGTCTGATGTAGGGCTCTGTAAATGAGCCGATCTCTTAAGTCAGACAAGGAGCCCTGAAAGAAACAGGCTGGAGCACAGGGTTGTTCTTCCTGACTTCACACCACTTTTTAATGTGTGCTTTTAATTTACATGAGTTACTCCTGATTCATGCTGGTACCAGAGAGAGCAGAATGATGCCCTAAGACTGTGAAACTGCACAGCAGATGTCAGATTGCTGGTTCATTGATCAAATATCCTTTATTTACTGACTAAATGACTTCGTACCTTGGTAAAAATACTTGATCAGTTCTACCGTTTTCTACTGGTCCATTTTTAACTGCTCAGTTATGAACGTTTTAAAGCATGAAGCAAAGAAAATAGGCAGTTTTTCTAAGGTTAAATTTCCCATTTCTGCATTCAACTCTGGGTTATGTAATAACAGCTCTGTAAAAGAAAAGTATACTCTTGGTCTTTGAAAAAAAAAAATAGAAGTTACAGGCTTCTGTGTGATGTAACGTACCTTTGAAATCTTGTTGGTGTCAGGTACTGTATTTTCCCATGGATTTGACTGTAACTAGGTTGAAATGTCATGTAAATGTAATTTGTGGCAATTTACTGGGCCTGAAAAAGGCCACAGAAATAGTGCTTAGGAAAAATAAATCCCCTTTCTCATTTCTCAGTAGTGTAAAAGTGCTGCCATGCATATGTTCAAGACACATTCTCTTTAGTCGGGGGTGTATTTTTTACTCCCATAGTACTGCTGTTCCCAAAACATTCGTAATATGGATGTCATCCCAGCACTGTATGTGAGATTTTAAATGTTCCTACGGCTATTTTCTTAGCTGGATTGGATATCGGCAGAAGTAGAGTTGAACTAAAAATAACACCACCAGCAGTTCTTTCCAAAATAAAATATGATTTATAGCATATAATAGCACAGTGTGCTACCAGGGAAATTATATAAATAACATGAAAAATTACAGGGGACTATTCTACACCATCAGTTTTAAGGAAAATTTCTTTGTTACAATTTAAAGGGAGATAACCTGGCCTGCGGGAATCACAGAGTAGGAAGGATAGGTGAAATGACGTTACTGTTGAATGTTGCCATCTGTCTGTAGGATTTATACAAGGGTTCATGGTAAAACTGAGAAATACTTTGGTCATAGTTTTTGAAAAAAAAAGATCAAACTCAATAAAATCATCATTTGCATTTAATATCATGCCAGGTTACTAAATGCATAAGCTGGTAATTTCTTAAATTACAGAAAGAACACTGTTTGATAAAGTAAAATAATTTCTAGAAGGACTTGCATTAACCGCTCTTAAACTGTGAGTAAAAAATCTTACATTGTAAAGAAGGATTCAAATCTTAAGTCCATTTTGCAACTCACATTTTATAGCAACCCTTCCCCATTTGATAAAAACTCTGGAAAAAGCACTTACCAAAAAATAAGCTTTGAGCACAAAAAGCCCGTTGAGGTAAGAAATCATCTGAAGGAAAAAAAAGTTATGATCCATTTTATTAAGAAAAAGAACTTCCTGTAAGGAATGACAGCAAATGAATTATGTGTGGCAAAGTTAGTCTATACAAACTGTTTTTATGCACAGGTCCCAAGCTTCACCCTTTCATCTTGTAGCCACTCAGAGAAACCTTTGGAAAGTCAGTGACCTTTCTGAAGTTTTCACTGGACTTTTTGTAGCTGTTCAGGTTGGCCTTTTGCTTCATGGCTCTTCCCATTTCCAAGTCACATTCTTCATCTCACCTTTACTCCACACTTGTCCTTCATCTGGTTTGCCCTTTCTTCGCCTCAAATGTAACCTTCCCTTTTCTTTCCATTTAGTTTATACTTCCCTATGCTAGCTAGAAGAAAGAAGCTGTGGTATTTGTTTTCTGCTCTTATGTTACTTATCCTGCTTTGTTCTTTCCTATTCATTCCCCTTATCTCTTTGAGTTGTGAAGGGCAAATCCAAAATAGCTGAGAGGTCTTTTAAATACCAGGACTGCACAAGGTAGTCATGTTCTCCTCTGTGTACTCGATATCCCCATCTCAGTGCCATTTCACATAACCTCTCAAACTGCTCTAGGACTTGTCCTCCTTGTCCTTCTGTCTTTCGTGTTCCCTATTTCCTCCATCCCTTAATATGTTCTCCTGCATTTCCAGAAAGGCTGGAATAATATGTGGCCTGTCCGGGCTTCAACCTAGAAAGGAAACACTAATGATCTGGTCAGATATCCTGAAATGGCTGAACTAACACCCACGTATATTGCAGGGTCTGACTTCTTTTCTCATGGCAATGGCAAATTTCGAGTAAAAGGCAGGTTTTACTCATTCCTGTCCTCAGCACTTTCTCCTACTTGATTGAGTGCCACAAAGCTTCATTGGCTAACTTTAATCCCAGTGGGAAACCTACTGGTTTTGTCCACATAGAGAGTTGAATCTCAGATCTAAGCAGGTACCTTTAATTACTGAACCCTAAGCTTCTGGGGACATAGAGAACATATTTTACTTTCCATGTTCAGTGCTGACTAGAATCCCTGTTTTTCACTTGATGCCTGGGAAATAACATAGCACAACCAATTAGTATCATCTTATCAAAAAAAGCAAGTCTGGGGTGCAGTGTGTACACCAACATAAAGCTTTTTCACAGTTTTAAAATTTATTTAGTCTCCCTGCAGGCCATGAGTGTATTTTGAGGGTATGTAAGGCCCTTAGAACCCTGAGAAAACCCTAGAATGCCTTCAGTCTTCTCTCACTTCCATTTCCAGAAATTTGTTTTCCCTGCTTTGCAGCACAGCATTAAGCAATAATTACCATGTTGATAGCGGTGCTGAATGTATTCGCACGGAGGGGAAATCGTGCTATGTGGAGCTATTAACTGCATTTGCCCCGTAGCACTTCACTGCACTCACTCTGCTGGGATTTTGGCTGTGTTTGAGTTGGTTTCTGTTTAGATCTCCTGAGTGGTGACTGTGTAATGCATCTGTGGGGCTGGAGCAGTGTTTTAATCTTTATTCTTTGACTGTAGACCCAGAAGATGGTTAGCCTGGCTCACATTACCTGTAGGGCTGAAACCTTGGGATTGAAGGCTTATTTAACAATTTCAAAGTCTGCTCAGTCCAAAGGATTTAGATTTATGCCTTTTAATTTAACCAAAGAAAGAACTATTTATTGATTTAACTTTATACCAGCTCTAGAATGTAAGTATAATATATTAAAATCTCTAAATACCTCGGGCAAAATCTTGTTCACATAATTTATGTAAACTGAGAGTTGTGGCTCAGGTCCAGAAAAACACTTAAGTGCAGATTTGAACTTAAGCATGTAAAATAGACATGTTGAAGTCACTGGCACAGTTCATGGCATCAAATTTAATGTGTGCAAAGATGTCCTTAAGCTCCAAGGTCCAAACAATCAACACTTGGGCCTGGTGCCCCCAATATTTTGTTGTGAACTTGTTCTACCACTAAAACAACATGACTACAGGCAAAAAATAATAACAAAACCCCTTTTTTGCACTTCTCTATAAATACGCTGAATATCTGAGTGCAGAGTGAATCCCACCATTGCTCAGAAATCTTGTCTTTTTTAGCAGTGTATGAGTAAGGTGAGCATTTGAGGCCTTTTGCATAAAAGATTTGTGCTAATCCTGGAGTTCTTTGTCCTCGCCATGCACATGTTCAGTAAGACTTTATCTCTTTTGTCCTTAAGCCTCAAAAGCTAAAAGCTGGCTCTAAGAAGACCTCTGCCTGTATGTCAGAGAGGATTTGGGGAGATATCATATAGAAATGAGAAAATAAAGACATAAGAACATATTTTGATGCAGATTATAAGATAGTGGAGACCAAGGCAGTGCAGCTCAGGTGGCCCCAGCTGACTGAGTGCATCCTTACTGTTGACCCAAGTATTTGAAGATACGTACTTGAAGAGAGGAAGTAAGGCTCATGAAAACATAATGCATGTGAGAAAGCACAGCTGAGAGATATTATATGTAGCCTGTGATCTGTTCTTGATTTCAGTGTGATTTTAATATTCCTTACTTTTCTGCACTGTTAGCAAAGTATTTTTGAATCAAAGAATAGTACAATGATGAAGCACATCAAACTTACATGTAAGGGAGTCTAGTGCCATCTTTATTTTAAAACATCATGTTTAAGATTATGATGTTCCTGGAAAGGACAAAAAAGGGTGTTTTCATAGAAAAGCCTGCTGCTGTTGAAGTGCTGCTATTATCCACAAATACTGAAAGTAATATTTATCTTTGTTTTGAAGACAAAATGACATATAAATAACATGAGGACAAAGGAGCTTTTTAATGTAAAGCAGTAGGTACTTAATTGAAAACTGGTTTTTTTTCACTTCTTAGGAAATACAAAATACAGCTTAAAGCCTTTTTAATACTCTTTAAAAGAGATCTTACATGGCAACCAGTCATATTGGTACATGAAAAGAACTGCAGTCTCTGATAAAGATCCTCTTTTTCATGTTTTCAAACAGCAGCTGAGCACCATACTGTGGCAGCAGAGAACAATCTGAGAAAATGAACACGGATTGAAAAGGCCCCAGTTACATGACATTTCCAGTGGGGGGTGGGGGGAAGCCAGCCCTAGGCCCACAGTCAAATTTTTTCATTCAGAATTCCCTAGAATTGTGGACATACCTTTCTACAGAAAGTGTGTTTTTTTTTAACCACCTTATCTGATGTTCTCATAAATGTCTAACATGGAGGAAGACAAAGGAGAGATACCATCCATTTAAGGAGTTTTCATGAGTATACATGAAAGAAAAATCTGTTTTAGAAATAATTTTACTCCCATTTATTTTTAATTTCTTATTAATTGCATCCAATTTTTGCACTTAGTCCAAATTAGTTAAAATTTAAGAAAACTATTACTTTCTCAAACTCTGACAACTTCAGGACTTTATTATACATACTTTTTTTCTCCATTTAGATTTTCTGCATTATGGTGGTTTATAATAATGCATTAATATCCATCATTCTATTTCTAATCAGCTTCTTAATTCATTAGTAACAGCTGCATATTGTTAAATGTTGTTTGTTTTTTCCCCCTTTTTTAAAATCTGTGTTGCTTAGAATTAAAATATTAACTAGTCTTTCCATATTTATGAACGCTGCACTGTTCTCAGCATGGAATAAGGGAAAATCTCATGCCTGTCTTTAAAGAAACCCCCTTTTTAAAAAAAAACTTTTACTCTGACAGCCTCCAAAATATTGCATAAATATCAGAGAGTTAAGGTTCACAACATCGTTCTGACTGCAGTGTCATTTCGTGGGAAAGGAGACTCTTGCAGAAACCTGGATTTCTTGGGAGCAGGCAGTGGGAAAGCCTTCGGTGCTCATTTTCAGAGGTCAGCCAGAGCAACCAGTTCATTTAGACAGAGTTCGGTGCAGAATCGAGTCTTCCAACCCTTGTCAGGACCCTGGACAGCGCATCCGACCTGGCTTTCCGAGGCACTCGCAGCGCCTTTTCACTTCTAAACAGCTGAAAACAAAAACTTTTCTCTTCAGAGTTCCTGGTACCCAAAACTGAAGCCCAGCTTCTGACATTTACACCCCAAAAATAAGTTTAGTGTTTCGGAACCCGGGCCCTATTTGGAGCTGCTGAGCTCCTCAAATTATAGCCGTGGTTTTCAGGAAAAGAGGTAGAAATGGAATCACTATTTTTTTTTTTTTTCTACAGTTTATGTGATTCAAGACCTCAAGTCTGTTTTTCTTATTTGCCTTCTGAGAATGAAAAATAGCCTGTAATGTGTTATGTCTGATGGGAAATTTATAGGAATGTCAGAGATGACTGATTAAGGGCACTTTACAGATTAACAGATGACGACTAAAACAGAGGTTGATGGTACTGTGGTGAAAAAAGAGGAGATATTTTGGCAATACAGTGAGATCCATCAAGACTTGTCTGAGACCTAGACATAGATATTAATCCAAACAATGAATATTTCAAAATCTGAAAGGTACTCTGTAGAACAAAAATGGTGTTGCTGCACACAACAGGGTGCTCAGCAGCATTGCACCTTCTTTGTTTCCCATGAGTGGATATAATAAAATGTCCTTCTTGACTTAGTCTTCCTTCCTCTGTAAAGCCTAAGGAAATGGTCCAAATCCTTGGCATGGTCTAGATAATCATGTTATCACCATAAATTACTTTGCCATCTTCTCTGTGGGGATCATCTAACTCTTATAGGAATTAATGATATAGAGGTTCCTAGAGAATTTGTAAAAGATTTTGGGGTCGGTTTCCTCTTGTTTTGGTTTTCCTTTAAATCGTAGTGGCCTCTTTATGGAGAGTCCAGACAATTTATATCCTTGTTCTCAAGAGAACAAACTGCTCAGAATGTGAACTCAGGAAAACAGAATATGTGTTCCAAAGGTGTACTTTTCTGCTGTTGTAACCATCCTTACAAGATACTGGGCAGCACCAGATTTGCCTTCAGCTCCAGCTGATTTTGAAACCCTTCAGAGCTTTAGGAATAAAACGGCACATATCCTCCAGATTTCTTTTATAGAAATAGATAAGGTTTTGTAACAGCAAATAACACTGCAGAGCTGAACAAAATTGTCCTCCTATAAGTGAGACTTGGATGCACTCAGGCCAAATAAGATTGTAGACTCATACTACACAGACTCGTAGGAAAACAGAGGGAAAGGTATTACATTCCCCATGGTCAAACAGAATTCTTGTCCATCTTGGCTGAAACCCCCATTAGCCATGGCAACCAAGGAGGGAAATACACAGCAACAGATAACATCTAATTTAATGCTGACAAAGAGGTGGGATGCATTGATCTGTTTGGAAGAAAACTTCATTCTTTTTCATTCCTATAATTCAGATTTTCTCATTACTGGACACAGATGGCAAAATATAATTTTATTAACTATGACCATTTGTTTTGCGGTTCATCAATTAAATTGCAGAGATTACAGAGACTGGTTCATGCCAGCCATTAACAGAAACAAGTTAGTAGCTCGAGCTATACTGCAAATGGCTATAGATGTTGCATACAGTGCTTCAAGATCATTTGTTGCTATGACAATAATGAAGCAGAATGGCTGTGGTCTCTGAAATCTCGGATTTTTCATCTTCCCAGAGAAACACGGGCAAATACAAACTCTTCTTTTAGAAATTTGGACTTCCTTTAGAACTGCAATGAATTTATATATGTTACAATACAATGAATTTTCGTATGCCTCTCTCTCTCTGCTCATTAGAAAGTTAAATCAGAAAAAAAAAATCAATGTATTGCAAAGCTCCTGGACAACACCCACTTCCTCTTCTGTGTATTGCAAAGTCACTATGAACCATCAGGTAGTACCAAGAAAAGTAAACTGGTGGTTCCTGTAGCAGGCACCTCCAGAATCTCCTATAAATTTTTGGTAGAAGTGAAAGAGAATTGCATGTCAAAACCTCTCCTGTTCTCGTCTTTCCATGCCAGTTTCATGTATTTACATGTAATGGCACAAATTTCCTGACAATCTGAAAATTTACTCAGAAAGGAAGAAGTTCTCTCCTAAAACTTGTGATCACTGAGTAATTGCTCTGTAATCCCATTTTTAAAATAGCCTAGGGGAGTGACCCTTTTTATGCCTGTGCATTTTTTGAAATGCAGATAAGCTCTCTTTTCTGTCATATAGTCACAAATTATTAACTTTACACATAATAATGGTGAATCACAACAAGTGCTTTAGAAAGACCTTGGACTGATGATGATTAGCATCCCTAAAATACTAATTCACAAAAGATACCTTTGATTAGCTTCAGAATTTCCTCCATGTGCTAGAACATAGGATAGTCTGTGCTCTGGCAGCAGCACACACACTACATAATTTATTTGAAAACATGAACAGGAGATGTGTCTTTAACACAATAGAGAACCCATGTGGACAGACTGTTCAAAACACTGGGCTTTTCTGGGAATTGGGTTGCACAGAAGTTTACTAGAAATCACAAGGGTGTTTCAACATATTCTTTCCTTGATTCAGAAATAGCCCATAATGATGATAAGGCAAGGATCACAGGCTGGTGCATAACAGTAATGTGTGGTGATGGCAAACCTCTGGAGCTGATCACACGTCATCAGATCTCCCGGGCTGCACTTAGCACTGGTGGCAGATGTATTCCAGCAGTGATCATGGATAGAATTCCAAACAGCAGCTCTATAGCACATTCTGTGTGCTGGGAATACCCATCTGCACCTGTTTGCTGCCAATACGAGCACAGAATTTTACAGATTTTGTTTCAGGGACAGTCCATGTTTAATCTCTCTGGGAGACACCTTCACCCTAAGAGACTTGTGTAAACTGATTGTTACTCAAATGATCCCAAATTCTAAAAGCCTCTCCCATTAATAGCTAACAAATATCCCAGATTGCTTCTTTTCAGAAGTCCACTGCATCTCAAAGCAATACCTATGGATAGATCCTGATTTCAAAAAGTCATATTATGAAAAGTCATCATCATAACTAGCAATAAACTGGAATCTTCTTGAATGGCATTAATTTCTAAAAGGAAAAATTTGTGATAATTTTCACATTTCCTGTTTTCCAAGCAATACCATTTGAAATATTTAATGCTTTAAAGTTGCTTATCTTGGACAACTTCTCCTTTCCACTTTTTTCTTTTCTTCTTCGTTTTCCATTTTTAATTGACCGAGCATCTGAAAGTGCTTCAGTCAAACTGAGTATTTCATAATGCTGCATTCAGTTTCTATAGAATTGGTTAAAGGCCTTTTTTCCACTGTTATCAAAACCATTTCCATTGCTCGTGTCATTTTTTCATGACACCTGCACTGTAGCATTGGTCACATCCTCCTTACCCTCCCCCTGTTCAAGCTGCCTTCTTTTGGAGTACAATGTCAGTGCCAGAGGCAGCAGGACAAGATCTGATATCTGACTTCTCCTGTGCTGTGCCTCACTACAAAAAGGTTCTTCTAGATTACATCTAGAAGGTTTGTTTGTTGTTTCACAATTAACCAAATTCTTCTCTCTGTCTTTTCCTAAACATCCTGCTAGTTCTGAGGATATAATTATTTTCTAAGATTCCAGGAAATCTTTAGAGATCTACTTTCACACAGCTAAATTCTTCAGAATCATCTTGATTTATTGGCTGTTTTGATGGTTTTAACCCAGATCTCCTCTCTCAACAAAATCGAAGAAGCCACAAAACAAACACGAATGTGAAGTTATTCAGTGGTGTCTTGTAGATAGAATCTAACTCTGTTGGATAAATCAGTGAGGGACCCATTGGAGTATTTAACATCCTTTATGTGGTGAGGATTGTCTTGTGGTTTGGATTTCTTTGCACAGAACAATTCTGACATAGTTTCTTCTTCCGCAGAGCAAGGATTAATTTTTTTAATTTTCTGTTTGGGAGTTTCTCACAGTGGCGTGCGCATAGAGGCAACCGTGCATAAGAAATATTCGAGTTATGTACAAAGAAATGTCTTTTTCCTGTGTAATCACCTTGCACCTCATGCACCTTGTATTTATAGAATTTAAGATGGCAGGGGAGACAGGAGCTCCAGAGCCATGGCCAGCAGTGAAAGCAGAGACGAATCTTTGAGAAAAACAGATGAGATCATGCAGTTATCTAGACATCCATGTGGATGTTTCTGGTGGCTGTTTGTCTTCCAGTGTCACTGCTGAGCCCGTGGTGACACACAGCCTCTGTGCTTGCTTAACATTCAGGAGGCACTGATGACAAATAGGGTCATGGAATGATGGTGCCTTACCAGATTTGGGAATATGTATTGCTGCCATTACTTCAGAGGTCAGTTTTAGCTTTTTTCAAATTAGGGGGCAGTCATCTTCAATCATACTGTAAATTTTGGGAAAAGGTTTGTGATGAAATTTGGGAAATGTTTCTGAAAAATATACAGAACCATTTACTGTTTTTTCCCCCATATATTTTGTTTGAGGTAAGGTTGTTTCTTTTCTTTAGTATTACAAATTAATGTGGAATATCAGAGCCTTAGAGCAACCATGCAAAACAAAGAACTTGGATGTGTCTGTGTTTGTGTTAAACAGGATAGAAATGTACAATTCTTTCCTTGATTCTGAGAACAGATACTAATGTGGGCCATGGCAATAGTTTCAAAGGCAATTTTTAATATTTTAGTGTCTATAATCCTCTGCAAGTTAGCCAAGAAATGCACTCAGGAGTGTCTTCATTCTGCTTGAAGTCATCCTCAAGTTCCTACTACACTCAGTAAGCTTTCACTAGAAAGGTGCTGCTTGAGAAATTGTAAAATTTATATGTTGTTTCATTTTCAGAATGGATATCCAGCCTGTATTAATCTGCAGTTTATTAATTTAAGACATCTATTTTAATAAGTCCCTGAATACTATTATTTCCCTCATCTGTTTTGGAGATCTCTGAGCAGTTCTTGCAAGAAATGAGATGGTAAAGAACAGCTGTTGGAATTCAGAGATGCTCTAAAAGGGAAATATCTTGTAGTAGCTTAATCCAAATATCTAAAAAGAACTTGCTTAAATCTATCTGCCATTGTTAAAATTCTCTGTTCCTTGTAAGTGCCTACTTGTTCTGGAAAGAGGAGTGTGTGCATTTGGTTTTGTCCATCAGAGAGCTCAGAGACAGAATAATGTTCAATCATGATGTTAATCCCAGCACAACAGTTTCTACTGAAGTGACTCTATAGAGGATTTATTCTCCCATCTATGCAGGTGAACAAAGAATTCTTTTAATGGGTGGTGCATATACTGTTGTAGAAGAATAGACTCCTTTGTATTAAAATTACATGCCTGGGATTTTAACATAAAAACTGAAAAATCCCACTGTGTAAAACTGACTTAAACTCAATTTCCCTCTCCTCCTTTTACAATGTCAAGATGCCTGAGTGCTCAAGTGACTGAATAAGTACTAAATATTTAATGCATGGAGGTTACATTAACTGAGTCTTTGATCTGAAACTTCTTAAAAACATCTTAAAAGCCCTTCAAAAACCGGTTAGTATTTCATTACAGTCACTTAAAATAGATTTATTTTATCAAAACATCCTGTCAGAAACCCCAAAGCTGTGATTAATAACCTCCAGCATTTTGACTAAAGCATCTCCTAATACTGGTTTCAGAGTGTATCAACAGATTGCCTGTTGTGGGTAAGAAATCACAGGCCCGATTGGCTCTGTCAGGTACTCGCAGGTGTTCAGAGTGCGTCTGCTGAGGCTTTGAGCAGGTATGCACAGTGGAGCCCATGCTGGGATCCTGCCTGCTTGCTGCTACTCAAGCAGAATGTCTCTCATGTAATTCTGAGATTAAATTAACTTTTTATTTTTTTTCTCCTTTGTGGAATAAATTTATTAGGGCGGTTTTGTGCAGATGTTTCTGTATAGCAACATTTGCAAGCGTTTGGGCGACATAAGAAATGGGGTTGATCAATAAATTATATCATCCTGGGAAACTCCTGCACGTTTTTAATCTGTGCTGCATAATTTGAGAGCATCTCTAGCTGTGTCAGGGCTCTGCCCTTTACATTGTTTTTATTGTTCAAGGGGAGCAGACTGCAGTGTGAGACTGAGTATCTGCTGGATGTGTCAAAGATGGAAGCACACACAGAGGCAGGTTTCTATATTATTCATTTCTACTGCATCCAGCAGACCTTCTGTGCAGGAGCTTGTCCCACCCAAATCTATCCTTACCCTTTGTTGTAGATTTCCTTCTCATTGGCTTTGAGCACCTCCAAATCCCACTCTGAAATTCCCACTGTTGTTTTCATAACACAAGACGTTGTGTCCTAACACAACATGAACACAAAACTTGGGATCTTCAATGATTAATCACAGACGACCTGGTCACTCTGGTGCTGAATTTTGAAATGTGCTTCTGGTTTATGAGGTTTTAGCCAGTGCCCATCATTTCTACTTCTAAACTTACGCCTTTTTAACCAGTGGAAAGAAACTGTAACAATCAGTTTGGTTATTGTTCTGTTCCCTTCTCCTCAGTAATCAGTAGATTAAACCACACCATTAAGTGTATTCTAGGATAATAAAGGAAATTAAACATGAGGTTCTGAGCTCACTGTATGTGCACATGGAGTCACTCGCCATTATTTTCTCAAAACAAGAATTAAGGATTTCTTCTTGAGTCTGCCACAATATTAGCAAAATATGGCTGAACTCTCATGAACCACTTTGAAAACACATTCCTTGTTTCTTCAGGGAAATGTGCTTTTGTCAGTGTATACCTTGCGTAGAAGATGTTTTGCATATAAAAACCACGTGGAGATTGAATCCTGTTATATAAAGCAAAGCTGGCTTTCTGTGGAGTTCTTTGTAGTACCAACATTAAAAGGGTTGTTATAAATAAGAGTGGAATATAATTATAAATGCCCTTCTGAGGAAAAAAAAAATCCTTGATTACCTTTGAATTCTTTTGCCCTTTAAAAAGGTTATATTTAACTGGTTCAGTTTCTTACTTGATGTTTCAGTTTCCCAAGGGAAATCAACCTCCAGTACGAACTATTTCAATTGGGTTACATGACTTTACTTTGTGTCTTGCATTTGTTAACAGACAGGTTATATAACACTGCAGGCTAAATATACATTGCTCTGTTTTCAGCTACCTCTGGTACTCCTGTGTTCAGAGGGATGACCAGAGAACTGGGAAGTGGCTTTCAAAAGTTCTGCCAGAATTAACCCCTCTTGCTAATATAATAAATTGCTTGAAAGTAGAGACTTCAGGAGCAGTGTGAGGCTATAAATCTTAAGCTATAAAATTTTATTTAATATTTTGATGTGCTACCTATCATCCTTGAGGGTTTTTTTATGACCAAAAGAAGTGGGTCAAATTCTGCCCTTATTCCCAAAAGCATATAATCTGTGGAAGCACTATTGACTGGAACAGAATTTCCTTGTGTTACTGATGCTGTAACTGAGAAAGTAATTGGAGTGTGCTGCTTCACTGAAATGCAGCAGTCTCAGTTCTAGGGGGATCTTTCCCATTTCTAGGTAGTTTGGTGCTGAACAGCTTTAGATTCATTATTCTTGTATTTCCATCAAGTAATGCTTTCCTGGTAGAGGAGGAGATGAAAGGACCTTTTAAAAAAAATATCAATAACGAAAAAAGAAAGGAAAGAAGAAGGGGTTTCGTCCGGGCTTTTTTCTTTCACTCACTGATCAATAGCAGCACGAGAGAGCTGTATTTAGAGAAGAAAGGCAAGCAAGCAGGAATCTTAACTAACTAGCAGGAAGTTGATTGTAGCGTGCTGGTGTTCAGGCAACTGATAAGAGAGGAGGAAACATTTATGCTGAGAATCAGCAAAAACAGGATCATGTTTTCCCACATGCCTGTTTCATTTCACAAGTCCAACATGCTGCACATAAGCTCTGGAGACAAATTTAGAGTAGTTTTGTTAATTGCATGGCATTAAATTTGGAATGAGATAAACAATGAGCTATGGCAAATGATATTTTGATTCACAGTGCAACAGTGTTTGTGTTTGAGATTTGTGGCAGAAGTAAGGATCAATTACTGTACAGATTAGCACCAATCTCTGTGTCCCTTGTGGTGTAGGATGGCACAGGGGGTATCCCCCTGATCTTGTCCTGGCAGCCAATTCCTTACAATAGGAATGATAGTGTCAACATTTTTACCTATAGAAATTCAGAGAGCTCTGTTAAAGCTCACTGTGTTTCATTGTTGTGCTCTCCATATATGACTGAAAAAAGAAGCTGGGCTAAGGCAATGCTTGCATTTTAGAGCTGGAAAAAATTTTATGTCCTTTTTTTCTGTGTTGAATTGATTTTTTTTCCCCCCTTTTTGTTGGTATTTATTAAAAATGCATATTCTACCCGGAATGATTCCTAGAGTTTTTTGGAGCACTGCTGAGTAAGCCAAACTAAATATATATTTCTTTAGAGGCATCAGTGCTCTTGGCAGACACCATTATTTCTGCAGTCACCCACTGATTGGATTTTTTAAATAAAGCTTTTGTTTTCCTTTTACTGTCAGGTTAAAAAAAATATTAAAACAATTACTTAAAATTTCAATATGTAATAAAAGAACATAATTTAAAAAAAAATCTTTACAGAACGCTTTTTTTCTGTATCCCCCTCTTCACGTTTATTCCTTTTATTCACTGTGAACATGTCTTGCCTTGCCTTAAGTTTATTTAAAGTTGTTTAAGAGGCAGAAATAAATCCCTCTCTACCTTCTCCATTCTGGTTTCCTCTGTGCCTGAATTTATTCTATGTTCAGTGAAGTCAGACTTCTAAGAGAGCTGGGAATTTTGAATTATGTTTGCAGTTCTGGAGTGGTTGTATGTATTTTTAGCAAAATGCTGGCATGCTTTGTAGGATTTTTCTTTTCCTGTGGTTCTGTTAATATTTGCACAGGAAGTTTGAATTAGAATGATGAAATATTCACTCTGATGCATAATGATTTGATCCCCTTCACTGCCACATTCTTCACAGCTGGGTTTTTTGCTCATGCTATTTTGCATATGAACATTTATCATGCAATAAATTGATTTTTACTGTCTGCTATTCTCATCTCCTTAAACCTGCACATTCCTGCAGTGTTGATTCTGCTGTTCCTTACTTGTCCTGTGCATAATTTCTTAGTCACGACTAACTTTAGTTATGACACATTTTTTAATTCTTATGAATTTCTTGTAACATTTTAAAATGTGCTTCCTCAATGCCCCCTTTTCAGACAAGCTATTGATTACTTTTTATCCTTAGGAAGTTATTTTACCTCTTTAGGTTCTGAGTGATTTTTTTTTTTCAACAAACTGTTGTAACTTGTGATTTTGCCCAAGAAACCTTTCAGCACTTAAATGACTGACCGTTAATCTTTTATGCAGGACAAAGATTTACTGAAATATGGTAAGGCTGTTACCACAAAACCTTAGATGGCAATTGATTTCTTGCATTTTCCATCCCTGTGTGGCTGATGCTCTGTATTACATCTGATCCTCCTTCCTGCTCAGATGGTGAGGGGTGAGTGGGAACCTGCCTGGAGAAAAATGTTCCCCTGCCTTGCTTTTTGCATGGCTCTTATTTGAATCAATATCAGAGTTGTAAAGATTCCATGTGATTAAGGCTTTCTCTCTTTGCATCAGCCTCTGAAGACAATTACTTGTCTGAGTTCAGGAGGTGCCCTGAAGGTCTGAAGCAGCACTGAGCCTTTATTGCCTTTAGCTTCTCCCCCAGCCTTTCCTGCTGTGTCAGCAGAAGCATTTACAACTTACCCTCTCTACAGTTCAGCACCACCCAAAATCAATCTTGGCCGCCTCTTCCCCACTTTGATTTGCTGTCTTAGCACACCATGGACCCTGCTATGTAAATTGCCTCTTTAGTTTCCATCAGGATTTTGGTGTCTGGAAGCAAAATTCTGTAATTTATTTCAGAATTAACCAGTACAATTTGCTTTTGTTTGACTTTGCTTAGAATTATTTGATGCCAAAAATAATTCAGGGCAATAACTTGGGACCAGAAGCTCTTAACCATTTTTGTTCTTCATCATCATTACTATTGCTCTAGCATTCAACCTGCAGCCAGAGCAATAGTTTGTATACTCTGTGGTTTTAGTGCTCTTTGCATCAATGTTATCTCTGTGTGTGTGTGTGTGTGCAGAAAAGATCCACTAAACCTCCTAATGCAAAATAATTCCATTTGTGGGCATAGGGGAGTTAAACTTTCTTTCCCTTACAATTTTCATTAGACAGAAGCTTACTGGTACCATGGCAGAATGCTCAAATAAGCATTTTAATGTTGAATAAAGGTCAACACGCTGGAATTTGAAACCATTAATCCTTTTGCTCTTAAAGTAGGCAGAACTTTTATAGACTAAATAAGGCATTAAATAGTAAACTTAAATTCTGAAAAGGAGAAACATACTTGCAAATTACCCATTTAGATTTCTACAACTATTCATTTTCTTTTTTTTGAGCAAAATATATTTTGAGGGTCTTGGGGAGGGGGGGGATGTGTTTTTTAAATATTATTTTTTCAGTTCCCAACTCTGTGTTGGGAAAGGATATTTCTGAGTTCATAGAGCTAAAGAAAAGGACCCCAGTGCATGAAAATACCAGATCACAGTGGAGACAATGCCTTTTTGGGTTGCAATATCAGTCTATGGGTATAGGGACCCTCCTGTTCAGATGAAAAGAAGTTCAGGCTCACTTTAAATTAATTCCTGGACTTTGAACAATTGTGGGGTCCCTCTAGGACATCACAGACTGTTAAATTAAACCTCTATTGCCTTGGGTTGAACTTTTAACCTATGTACGCCTGAAGTCTGTCTTTTGGGAAAGCATCCAGTCTTGATTTCAAGGCTTCAGGAAGCAGAGTATCTACTGCTTCCTTTGGTAATTTGTTCCAGTGTCTGATTACTCTCACTGTTAAAAACATAAATCTAATTTTTTGAGTTGAGTTAATCTTGGATGATTTTTTTTTTTTCCTCTGGTAGCTAATTTTTTACTACAAGATTAAGAAATAATTTGCTTTGATGGGGGGACAGAGAGGGGAAGTTAATGGAAGTGGTAATGCAACACACTGTACTACTTGAGTCTCATTTCAAGATATTACATTTAGCCCTCAAGTATTTTCGGCGGCTCCTTGCTGTGTCTGTTTCAGTTTCTCAACATCTTTTTAAAAGTAAAATAGGTTCTAAATTTCCATCATTTTGTTCACCTTTATGAAATACTTTACGTGGAAAAATATAGTTTTTAAATTCTGCTCAAACATCAAGTGCAAGGATCTCATTTCTGGGATTTTTCAGTGGGGCTCATGGAATCATCACACAAGTGGGAATGACCTTTGGGTATCTGGATCACCCTTACAGTGAGGCAAGGTCCACATTTATTTTGGACAGATTTCTGTGTTATTTCTGACAGCTTTTTCCAGGAGTATTCCAAAACTTCCACAGGCAATCTGTCTTCTCTACTGTTTATTGCTTCTTACTGCTTGACAGTTTTCCCCCTAAAATCTAGCCTCAGTCTCCCTGGCTGCTCTTTAAGTCATTTATGCCTTGCCCTATCTAACATCAGCACAAAGAGCAGTTTCCCAGTTTTGTGGTTTGGGGCTTTTTTTTTTTTTTTTAATTTTTCCCCTCCTTTTTTTTTTAAATTTATTTTGTTTTTTTTTTTTTTTTTAAATTTTTTTTATTTTTAACAGCATTTTACTTATACCTGTATTTGTTTTTCTATTTTTAACAACCTCAATTCTAACTTGCATTTTCCTAAATCATACATTTCTTCTGGGTTATCACAAGTTGGTCCCCACTTTTTGGAGATGCAGTTCTTCAGGCTGGATCAAATAATGCAGCTGCAGCTTTCCTGGTGCTGAGTGGAAAGATTCTTCTGTGTCAAGCAAAGTAGAACTAATTTATCCATTGCAGTAGGACATTCATCTTTACTGGAGCAGCATGATATTGTTGATGGATTATCCAGCTTGTGATCCACAGTAAGTTTTAATTTTCTACAGAATGGCTACCAATGTCAGTGGTTCTCCTTCCCAAGCAGTTAATTTTTCTTGGCTCAATGAAGTACTTTGCATTTATCCCCACTGAACTAGCACTTCCAAATCAGATCTTTAAATTCATCAAGGTTTCTCTGAATTCTGATTCATTATAAATCCAGTGTATTTATAATGCCTCTGAGAAGGATATTGTCACAGCAAATATGTTTGTAATGCTATTTTCTAGGTCATTAATCAAAATCCTAAATGTCACCAGACTTAGGAGAGCCTCATCTGGGTTGTCACTTGAGGTAGCTTTTGGAGTCAATAGGAACATTACTAATCACACCCCAAGTATGATTTTCTGAATCAGTGTTGCAGCCACTTTGTACTATTTTCATCTGAATCCTGCTTCCACGGTTTGCTTAGAAGATTGATGAGTGGGAGAGGATCAAAAAGAGTCCAAAGTACAAATGACATCTGATGCTTTTCCTCCGTCCACAAGGCCTGTTACCCTATCAGGGAAGAAAATTAGATTCCTCTGACATGATTGTTCTTGACAAATCCATGTTGGATGTTATACATGTTCTCATTACCTTCCAGGCCCTTACAGAGAGTTGGGCTATTTGTTTCAGTATTTTTCCATGAATTGAAGATAAGCTGATTGGTTTACAATTGTCAGGCTTGCCTTTTTCTTTAAAATACTTTTTAAAGGTAGACATTACACTGGCCATTTTTAGGACTTGCAGTTTATCCACTGTCCTTTTTAAGTTCTCAGAGATAAGCCCTGATGACTTTGAGATTCCCATTTAGCTCTATAAGTACTGGTGGATGAAGTTCATTAGACTCAGCGCAGTTAGAAACATCCACCTTATCTAAGAAGTCTGGATATTGTACCTTCTCTATTTGAGGCTTAAATCTGCCCTTTGTCAGTGATATTAATTGTGATAGATACATGATTGCAATTGACCTTATAATAAAGACAGAGGTGAAAAAAAGAGATATTCATTAGTCTTTTGGCATCATCCATCACGTTTCACTTCTTCCTTAAGGACTAGGGCAGCCTTTTCCTTGATATCCCTCTTACTGGAGTATCTAAAAATTGGTTTTTGTTACCCTTCATGTCTCTTCATGTATGTGTCTCACCTACACACTTATCTGGATTTTTACTTTTATCCTAACCAGATGGCTAGTTCCTTTCCATTGCTATTCCAGGCCTTGTTCTAGAGGTGTTTTTATTCATAAATGGATACTTTGGTATCTCCTTGCATCTAGATCACAGAGTTTGAAGTGGTCCAAATAACAAACACAGTGACCAGTTTTCTATGATTTATCTGCTCCTCATCATCTGCCACCTCTCCAGCTCTCTGTTGGCCACAGATGACAACTTTTCTTCTAGATCCTCAATTCAGAGATTGGACAGTGTTAGGTAATACCTATTTTTTAGGATTTCCGTCAAAAAATCTGCATTACATGTTAATTCTTTAATTACTACTTCTAGGGAATTTCCTTTAATTAGCACTTCATGCACTGAACATATGCTTTATTGAATTCATGGAATTATCCATTTTTAAATCCTAGTGACAATTGGAAGTAAGTCAAAAGCTTCATGAAATTATTGCTTCAGAAATCAGTTACATTTCTTGTCTGTACTGAGATTTTTAATTTTACAGAACTGGATGTCACCTTTCCAGAAGCAGAAGTTGGGAAAAGGAAAGGTAGGATGGAAAGGGTGGATTAGGATGAGTAAATGGCTAACATAGAGACACACAAAACCATCCATCTTACCATAAAAAACAGATTATTATTTGTGACATGGGGGGGAAACCAAAGACAGCACAAGAAAATACCCATCTCTGTGCAGCTTCCTTCCAGCAGTAAAATTCCTTAATGTCTGCTCTGCTGGTTTTCCTGTTCCTCAGAGCTGCTCTGACACAGGGGTGCCCAGCTCCACCAAATTAATATTGTTGCACTTACATCTGCAGTTAGGCACAGGGAAACCCCTGAGCTGTTCCTGCCCTTGGATGTGCGCAGTGCTTTGTGAGGAGGCTCCATTGTTTGGTGATCACACTTTATAACGCTGGGCTATTGCTCCTGACGTTTATATTGACTGAATGGCAGCCTCACTCAGGTCTGGGATTGCTCATAGATCAAAGACAGATTTGCCTGCTGTCACCAGCCCTGCCCAGTGTAATGAGATGCATTGACAATTATGACACTAAATGCGCTGTGATTGCTTATAGATCATTTTTTGATTTAACCAATTGGAGAAGCTATAATATCACTGTGATACAACAAATATAAAGAGGGAATAAAAGATCTGATTAATACTGTGGACTAATGAGATAGGCTGTTTGCTCACAAGGAAACCTGAAGGTTAGTCACTCATACTCCAACAAAAATCAGACTTTGTGAGATCATATTAGAGTTAATTGAAGAAGGCAAATTCTAAGGATGATGCCATGTGTAGCCTTGTTTATTATATGAGAAGAGCTAATTTGGCAGTTTGGATTTCCTCGTGCAGAAATGTATTTCTCTCCATATTTGGAGGATGGCAGCGAGTATGGCTCTGTCACATTTCATTACTTTAGACTTTACTCTGTTTCATTTCAGACTGCAGCAGAACTGCTTCTGAAATGGGATTATTGACCCCTAGCATTGATCATGCTGCCCCTCTGCACGCGTGTGTGTGTGCACAGTTAGCACTACTATCAAAATATGTACATCTGAGGGCAAAAATAATACACGATCTGCAGGGTAAACAATATCTGTGGATCTTCCCTTTCTCCTTCTTTTTCACCCCCCTTTCCTTTCTGAGGCTAGCTTAGTCCATCAGTAGGATGAAAGGAAAAATTGCTACACTTGTGTTAAATTTCCCCTGGGAAAGTAAATTATGGACAAGCCTCCAAGGACAACCCAGAAAGAAAGGGATAAGATATTGATGCGCACTGTACCTCTCACTCTTTTTTCCTTGTCCCACAATTGAGCACTCCTTCAATGAAAAGTTACGAGTTCCTTGTTAAATTGAATTTCTCTTCTCCTTGTCTCACAATTTATTGTGACGCTGAAAATTTTATAACTTGGTAAAAACTGGCAGCAGCCCCATTTGTCCCCACAAAAGGCTATCCAGGTTTGAATAGGTTTTGAAGCAGAGCTATGAATGCTCACACTTAAAGAAAGATAGCCATGCCAGGTCCCAGCTTATCACAGGAACTATTTTAGTTACTGTATTTTTTCATCCATTTTAAGTTTTAGATTTTGGGGGTGTGCAGGGAGAGGAGGGAAGGGGATGGATGGAAAATCAGGATGGAAGAGGAAAATTTGGAATGGTGAGTGAGTGTCCTTGTGGTGCATCACTGCAAGAATCACCTGCTGATTTCTTTAAAGAAGCACTGATAAACCTTGTTTCCTAAATTTCATGCTTTAACATTTTGGTGGTCACCAAAACCTCAGGGGTCAGTTTGAAAGGGAGACTTCAAAAATTCATTTCTAAGCCTGTTCATGGATCTTTTGGGTTTGATTCCTAGGTTGATAAGAATCCTGCTTGTTTTTACTCCACCGAGTACAATCTGTGGGTTTTTTCTCGATATGTACTTTAATAGAGGACAAGAGTTAGGATAGGTTCGATTCAAGCTTTGTTGAATTTGATCATGATGTCTCTTTTCCTGGATACACAATGTATGGCACCTATTGTATCAAATCTAAATGTTGAAAAGAAATTGCCTTTTCTTTTCCCCTAGTAGCTTTCTCTGCAGTCATGCAGGGTGCTTAATTCTGGTGGAAGGGAAAGCAGGAAGACTGACATGCTACATGACATTCCAGTTATGGAAGAAAAAAAAAAAGTTAGCAGATTGACAGGCCAATAAAAATACACAGAAGGTTTTTCTCCTTTCCAAGGATGCAAGTGTGGGAATGTGAGAGAGGGAAAGGCTGGGGAGGGTGAAATATAATTACATGTATGCACACACATATAAGCCTGTATGCACATTAATAAACATTAATTCAACAGGTAATGATTTACGTTCAA
The DNA here is from genome assembly GCA_025920805.1 of Petroica traversi. NCBI lineage: Eukaryota > Metazoa > Chordata > Aves > Passeriformes > Petroicidae > Petroica > Petroica traversi. The sequence continues at coordinate 6,816,184 of JAHLSL010000008.1, forward strand.
AACACCTTTTGTCTGTCTTTTGTGTGATTTTCATTGCTCATCATCTTAAACTGAGCCTGTCACTGGTGTGACAAATTGGGAAGAACTTCTGTGTGAGTTGCTACAAAGCAGTTAAATGATAGAATAGTTTCATAGTATTTTGGATTTGATGTGTTGGTTTGAGTTTATTATGTGAAAAAGGCAGGGATGGTTTGGGTGAGCTCACCTTCCTGAGGATGACTGCTGGTCTAAAGATGCAGAGATTTAAGAAAATTATGCCAATCTCAAGTTAAGCTGGGGCTTCCTTTCACATTAGAGAAGATTGAGGGTTAGGTTATTCTTTTTTTTTTTTTTTTGGTCTCAAATGTAGTTACTCCATTTGCATAATCCCAAAGGCCAATCTGATATTTTTCTAAGATTAATGCGGACTCTGGCCTGTAAAAAACTATTTATGCATGTTAAATTAGCCAGTTTAGTTATTTCTGATAGCACGTTTTTGGTGAATTTTCTTAAGCAGGTGGTTTTCTAAGCAGAAGAAAAGAATGAGGAGGAATCACATAAACTTGGATACTCTTTGGGTTAAATAGCAAGAGAAGGTAGCTCTGCCTTTGGTAGGTGGCATGATTTACAGCTTTACCATAAATCAGTCATTTGCTCAGCGTCCCTTGTGATATGTAATACACAGAATGGAGGCACCAAGGGAAATGGCACCCTATGGCTGTATACCCTCTCCCTTTCATTCACTCTTTCACATCCTCTTCCTCATGCTCTTCCTCCTCAGGAAGGTATTTCATTGCCTGTTTTCATGGTTTAACCCCAACCAGCAAATAAGCACCACACATTTACTTTCTCTCTCCCCCATGGTGGGACAGGGGAGAGAATAGAGAAAGTGAGAAAATAACAAGATAAAGACAGTTTAATAGGGAAGGCAAAAACACCCCACACAATCAGAGCAAAACAAGGAGTTCTCTCCCCACTTCCCTTGAGCAGACAGATGTTCAGCCATCCACAGGCAAGCAGGGCTCCATCACATCTCATGATTACTGGGCAAAACAAACTCTATCACTCTGAACATCCCCCCCTTCCTCCTTGTTTACCCAACTTTATATTCTGAGCACGATGCCCTATAGTCTGGGATATCCTGGTGTCCCATTCCAGCTCCCTGTGCACCCCCAGCCCACTCACTGGTGGTGGGGAGTGAGCAGCAGAAAAGGCTTTGGCTCTGTGTGAGCCCTGCCCAGCAATGACTAAAACATCCCTGTGTTATCAACAGTGTTTCGAGCACAAATCCTAAACACAGCCCCAAAACTGCTACTGTGAAGGAAATTAACTCTGCCCCAAACCAGCATGCCTGTAAACCTTCAAGTAATGTGGTATTTACCTGTAGGTAAGGGACAGAAGAGGAGGAGAGGTGAGTAGCAGAGTGCTGCTCTTAGCATTTGGGGTGCAGAGGCATTTTTGAGACTAGTGAAAGTGTGATGGGTTGGAATAACCAGGTTTAAGAGAAGTCATGAAATTGGGTGCGTGTGTGCATTGTGAGAGACACAAGGCAGAACTGTTAGAAAAGAGAATTTTGAGAGCAGTGCCCTAAATTATTAGAAAAAGCACTTCTGTCTGGAGTCTGTAAATAATACCAGGACAATATTTAAAATTACTGAATATGCTGTCCAAATATTCCTTCCAAACACGCTTGGAAATGTCGGACTGCCAATAACAAATAGTGAATAGCCCTAGTGATGCATTCCTTATGATTGCTTCTTCCTGTTAAAGAGTACATTCATCTTTACATGAAGAAGATGAAAGTTTTAGCTATTACAGTGTAACACTATATATTGCCTATTTGATCCATTAGATACTGACATTTGTGGCTTGTATGTCTATATAAGTATTTTACTGTGAATAAAGAGAAAAGAAGTATTTGATTTCTGCTGCCATATGTTTAGGGTTTGTCTATGGGTTTTTAGTTGGTTTTCATTTTGGTTTTGTTTTATAGTCCAGTTTGCAATACCATAATTCATTCTTTTACTACAACTGTTTTGTTGAAATGTTGGTAGTTTATCAGGGAACTCTTTGAAGGTGCTGGATTTTATGTTCATTTGTATTTATGTGTGCAGCCAAGCACTTGGGAATGAGGAATCCCTTCCCTCCTTAGAACCCAGAAAAATCCCCATGACCAGGTGGAGCAGGGATCACCTGATTCAGCTGCCAGCTCAGTTTCTTACCTGGGTTTGGAAGAACTTCTGTTTACTCCCTCCCCTTTGCAACTTTTTGGAGAGCAATTCCTCCTGGCTTTATTCAGCTTGTGTGGTTAGTCAAGGACTGACATTTAGTCTATAGAACTGTTTAACATTCCCTGCAGTGCCAGGGTTGTATGTGCAAAAGCTTCAAGGAGAAAGAAATCTAACAGTTTTAGATTTCTGTTCTTGCACAAAATGTGTTCCTACCTACCTTTCAAGCCCTTTTTCCTAGTGCCTCCCCCTCAGAATGCTTTATGGATTTCCAGGGAGGTGGAGGTTGAGAGGAGATGATGCTCTACCATGTGCAATTTTCCTTTATGGTAATAGGACTTATTTCAAGGTACTTGTGTGCCTTGTCAGAGATCTCAGTGGCTGCTTTACAGGTTTTGACTGTGAGCACACTTCCAGAGCCGTGTTTATCTGAATGCTACAACTCAGAAAGAAACAGTAAAGAACGTTTTTGTGTGTGCTCTCTTGCACTGTTAAAGTAAATAAATTTTGTCACTGATTTCAAAAGCATTTCCAGGTATCAGCTTCCAGACCTGTCTATGGATGATGACCATGTGACTTATTTGTCTTTACAGATACTGTTCTGTGACAAACTTCTAAGGAAACAGCAAATGTTCATTTCCCCCATATTATTCTGTTGGCACCAAGTATAAAATTCCTGTGAGAGTTTGTCAAATTGTCAGGCATTCTCAGCTCTTCTGGACTTTCACAGGAACTGCAGGTATTTAGCACAACCAGACCTGGAGACAATTGTCACCAGTCAGCTCCTGAAAGATGAGAAAATACTGACAAAGTTTGAGTACTTTGTGATTACAGTTTTAGTCTTGGTTTCTAAGTTCCTATATCTGAAAAAATATATGTAGGCACAAACAAAAAGTTAGATTTTGTGCACTGCACCAGTGGCTGGAGATCCATCATAGCACAGATGGAATGTCATCCAGGGCTACTTTAGCAGGAGTTAATGTGCTGCACAATTGTGTGCATTGAAAAACCAAGGTTTTAAATGCAGTGGTCAGGCCATTCTGTATCTCTGCTAATGATTAGAATTACTCTATTTCAGCAAATTGAAAAAATGCATTTACTTCTCCAAAAACTATTTTCTTTGTCATCAGCAATGCCAAGTCTCCTTTTGCCTGACTGGGTTAAGCGCCAAACTGCTCAGCTCTGTCAAAACTCAGGCAATTCTGAGTGGGTGCCAAAGCAGAACTTGCTAGTCTCTAGTCAGCTTTACAGCCACAAAATGCTGAATGAACGGGATACAAGTGGCAGCTGAGGTTCACAACTCAGGATCGCAGCTCTGGCTTTCTCTACCAAAATTCCTCCTGATTTCAATTTTATGCCTTCAAGTCCTTTTTTTCAGACAGAGTCCCAAGCGATGTAGCTGACATTCCTGTCAGAAGAGGAGCTCTATCGAGGCAAGATTGTTTCTTTCCTCACTTAAAATGGCACACACATATACGACAGTAAAGTCTGAACAGATTATTTCTGTGAGGGCATTCTTGGGGGGCCAGTATGATCATTCATCTTTTGAACAATAACACTGTGAATATTTGCTCTCAAAGGATGTCTTCACTGTGCAGCAATCACACAGTTCTGTTTTCTGAGCAAATCTGAAGGAGACATGCAATAGACTTCCATAATGTAATTTACATTCGGTATCCAACTGTGATCTTAGAGCCAACTTCTGAGCACCTCTGGGCTTTATAGTCCCATGGCACATGCTCTCTGTGTCAAATCCTTTGTTGGCTTGCAGTCTCTTTGGCTGCACAGCCTGGGTATACACAGGAGGAAAGGAATATGTAGGTGACATACCTGGCTTGTGTCTGCATTCCCTGCTGCAGAGTGTAGCTATACACTAAATATTCTCAGTGCAGTGGCTTGAGAGTCTGCAGGAGCCAGACACATGGTGAGTCCCAGGATTGTTCTAAGAGTACAGAGAACCCAGAAGGTGCTGTTCCCTTGTCTCATTGTCGGGTGAATTGTATGTGCCACTTTCAGCATCTCAAAAATATCCATTCACATCTTAGATGCCAAATCGAGTGGATGAAGCTGTAATCAGCTCTGTGTTTACCCAAAACAGTGGCGTCCTTATTAGTGCCTTTCCAGTCCCCTCAGAGGTGCTGATATTGATTGAATGAACAGGGACCATAATCTCGATTAGCTGGGATACACACACAAACCCTAACCTTGCTGCTGCTGTCAAAAGTGCTGCAAGATTCCATTTGCATTCCTTGCCTGGGTATAAAACCTCACAGTCTGGTTTTCTCAATCTGGCTCTAAATCTCCTGTTTTTGCTCTGGTCTGGTTTCTCCTGCTTGGAGTCAGGGACCTGTCCCTTGTGTTTCTGTAGTGCTTCTCACAAAAATATCTCAGAGTGGTGTTTGCATAAACATTAACCAGGACAGCCACATCTAGCCACACACAGCCTCACCTCTCTGGCTGGGGCAGAACAGACTGAGTTCTATATCCAAATGGAACTGCAGGAGCAACTTGAGACAGGGAGAAAGTACCAGACTGGGAGTTTGGCTCCCAGTGTCTGGGGCACGTCCCATTACAACAGCCCTGGATTACTTCATTACAAGCATGGTCAGGACAGTGATTCTTGCACTGCAGATGAAGGATCAGGTCTTGTACTTTCTAACACCATTTCACAGGCTTAGTTCTGACTCACCTAGGGATTGGAAAATCATGACCTGCTGAGTCATAAGTGTCTTATAAGAAAGGTTTGTTTACTTGTGTTTTTAATTCCATGATGTTCGTATTACTCTATTGGAAGGCAGTATGTGAACAAATAAGAAGATTTCAGGTTTGGCCAAAAGATGATAGAAACTAAGCAAAAGGCTCAGATAAAATGCCTTCATACTTGCTTTTTCATATATATATATATATATTTTTTTTTTCCTTTCCCCTGGAATAGCACACAAAATACCCCCCCATCAAATGCTGAACTGAGCATGTGAGCTCTGTTCATTTCTTCCTCATGTGGGAAACACTCCCATCCATAAATGACCAGTTAGATGGTTAAGGCAGAATTACAGAGCAAACATGATCTGTTTTCTTTGACTTCACTGTTTGCTATCTGCCTGCCTTTCATGGTTTCTTCATGCAAGTGAAAATATTTTGTGAAGCATAAAGCCCTGTGGCAAATGCTAATCTAACCAACAATCAAGAGAATAATTGTTTTGCAGGGAATATTCTCATTCTGTAATGGAGAACAAAAGCCTTGCAATTAAGACAACAGAGCATTAATAACACACATTTATCATTCTATATGAGCTTATTATTTCCAGTCCTTTGCAAATAGTTCTAATTTATATACCATTCCTTATAAAGCTGTATGTTAATGTGATCTGCATTGCTGTGTTAGTATCTAGAAATATTTTTAGCACCTTGCACTATAAACTTCTCTGGATTCTTTGAAGGAGAGTGCACAACCTTGAAATTCATGAAAAATTCCCTTAACTTAGCTTTTCTAGCCTGATTCTCTCTACTACCCTCTCCCTTGAAGTCTAAGAGCTGAATTATAATTTCCTTCTAAACCAAACCAAATCCCTTCATTTTCAGCTCAGTATTATCCTTCTTCTGCCTCCTACCCAGCTCATTTTGCCCCTCATTCTCAGACATTTCTTGCTCTCAGCTGGCTGTTTGAGCTTAGCTGATCTGGCAGTCCCATGCTCCTACAGGAGAATTTGTGCCTTTTCCTACACCATCCCATATGTCTGGGCTGTTTTTCCTTTATTGGTCAATCCAGAGAAGTTTCCGTAGTTGGTTCTCATGCATAATTCCAATGTTAGGTTCTCCTTTGCTCCCTGAGAGAGATGAATTTACTGGGAATGAAGCCATGGCTTCATCCTGTGTCTGTTGCTGAAAGAACCACTGGCTGAATTCAGAGGGGAGAATGACTTGCATGTGTTAAAGTGCCATCTCTGCTAGTCTGCAGATGTGAGTAAATACAGAATTCTTACCAAAAAGGTGGCTTTGTTCCATTTTAGCCACAGTCCATGTGCTTTCCATATGCACCATTCCCCAATATATATTTTGTGTGTGGAAACCTGAGTGGGGGTTGAATGGTTCAAATACTATGGGAATTTACTCTTAATAATCTCTGAAGCAATGTAAAATTTTTCATTCTGTAAATACTGAGGACTTGAGTGTCAAAAGAGTATTTAAAAATATTGTAAAATTATATATATGAATGTGGCTTGCTTATAACTAATTTTTTGTCTTTCTGTGGCTGTTGCAGTCTAATGCAATTCTCTGGCTAAGATTAAGGGAGTGAGTATGTGAATAAATTAGTGATATTTAAACAGAGGTGTTAATTTGCAATGCATGAGCTGCTCCATAGTAACTGCTTATATGTGTGTGCTCTGACCTGGTGATAAATGGAAGATGCTGTCAGTTTACACCAGTTAAAGTTAGTCCAAAGAGAACAATTCTTCAGAATGACTTCTTTTTTCCCCTCAGAGAGTATTTTCAGAGAGCTGATGATGGAGTGCTGCTACAGACAACGTAAAAGATAATCAAAGATAGAAAATGGAGTCAGAAGCATGAGAAAAATATTTGCTTCTTAGATCTAGAATAACATTCATCATAAATTAAATGAGATAATTTTCCCAGCATGATTATTAGTTTTGCAGAGTGGGAAGTGTGCAACATCTTTGAGATCAAGCCCTTCTATTTGATCTTCCTTCCACTTGTTTAACTCCAGTTTGATGGCATTGTTTGAGATAAGATTCAATTGTTCAGAAGTCTTTCTAGGACTGCTTTAGATATCCTTGAGTAGCTGAGGCATTCACACTGGGATGGCAAATAGAGCAGAGATCCCCAGGAGACCAGAACCGTTCCAAAATGGGATGGAATGGCAGTGGGAGGCTCTTGAAGTTACACTAAGTAATATATTAAATATATGAACTTCTATCAGAAAGTTCCATTGGAAATCTTTCATTGCTGATTTGTTTGCTTTGTTCAGTTACCAATGCATCAGAAGAATTCACTACTCTTTTTAACAAGTATGGGTCAGCCATCTGTAGGTTGAGGATACAAGCAACTTTCTATTAGAAACAGTTATTAAACTGTTTCTAATAGAGTAAAAGAGGATTTTTTAGCAATCACTAATAACTATGTTTTAAATATTTAGTGTCCTGACTTGGATTCCCAGACCAGCTTTATCAAACTTCTGTGTAAACCCCTTTGGCTTTGCCAGAGTGCAGGTGAATTACAGGTGGGGCAGCAGACTTTCCTTCACAATTAGAATTATTTATCTAGCTGTCCTGCCCTGGTTTTCATCACTTATCACTAACCATGCACATATTCATTATTTCCTACATTCCTACAGTAAAAGAATGTGGAGGTTAGATATGGTCCCACAACAGAAATTGCAAAGAATGAAGATTTGCAAGGGAAAGTCAAAGACTTCATAAGATGATATTAAATTTTTATCAATATAACCACTTGGAGGGAAAAAATTAACTCACAGAACAAAGGGTTAGGCCTCTAGAGACAAAATTTCTGTATCAGCATAGAGAATGTAGGAGAAGGACAGAGCAAGGGGTGTATATGTTTTTGTTTTATTTGTTGGGGGTTTTTTGTACTTTGGAAGGCTGAGTTCAGATTTGGGTTTGACTGAGATAAATATAGCAAATATATTTTTGACTTTTCCTTTCCACAACCAAAACAAATGTTTTGCTCCAGGGTAATTTTGGAATGTACAATATATCAGTAGAAAAGGGCAAAAAAAATTTAAACACTATCAAAGTTTTCTTAAACATCCATTGGCAGAGAATAATGATATTCCAATGCTGCCACATAATGTAAAAGGAAAATAGGACACTTAGGGAAAGCAGCTTTTGAGATAAATTTGACGTATTTATTTTGGAGGGAAGAGAGAAAATCATATAAGATTGTTTTATTTTATTGATTTGAATTTATGAGAGCTAATAAGTTCTGCATCATTATAGGAATGTGACATGACACAGTTCTTTTTTTGTGCCCCTCAGAAGTAGATGGGGAAGCTTGGATGGAGACAGATCCTTACTCCACGGAACAAATGGCAGGAGTTTTCAAATAGGGAAATGGGATTTTGACCTTTTTTATTTGCTCTGTAATTTTTTTCTGGCTCTTTACAGTGGCTCCAAGAATTCATTAGACAACTGTGTGCAATTTCATTGAGTCCCATGCTAATCTAACCAAAATGTGTGGTAAAAGTTGTGTTGGAATGTGCATTTTTCCATTCATCTTTTACCTGAGGAGGTGACATTTTTTTACATTGCAGGCGCATTGCTGGTTTGGTCTGTTTTTATAACCATCACATTTCTGGCTAAAGGAAACAGACCAGGCTTCAGTAGGAGCTCTCCCACTGTTGGGATCTGGAATCATTGCAAATTAAATGGCGTTATGTAAGTTTGCCCTTCAGAAATTTGCTTTGGGAATTTCTAAATCCAAATAAAAAAGTCCTTTGTTACCAGTTAATGGAAAAGTTGCCACCAAATGATATAAAGTACATGCTGTTAGGTATTAGTGCAAAGGCTCCACAATGTTACTAGGGGGCTAGAAAAGCTGGATTAGCCATCTTTTGGGAATTAATTTGTTTATATCACTAAGTACGTGGTCAGCCATACAGCAGTGTGATTAGCTGCCATGGATTTCTGTTGGCACAGAATCACTTTTACTCTGTCATGTAATTATTGTATTTTAGACAGGTTAGCAAAGGAGAATTCTTAGCCTGTAGTTACTTACTCTCCACTATCTTCTGGGAAAAAAAAAAAAAAAAGAAAGTAATACCTCTTTCCACTTTTATAATCTCCCATTACAGCAAGTGTTCTCTATCTCAGAAAATACATAAAGCCCAGATTTTGCCCTCTGGATGCCTGCAACTTAGTGGTCAATCTGTAAAGCTTCTGTTAAGTAACAGAGCGACTTCTCAGTATTTTTTTGTCCTTCATCTCTTTTCCATTTTAAGGATAAGGATCTAAGTATCTGAGTAGAAGCAAAATGAACTACAAAATGAGCCATGGCTGATACTTTTGTTCTCTGAAGTCTGGATTAGTATAACTTTGTTTGGTTTTCTCACATATTATGGGCAATTTGTCAAGTAGATAACATTAGCAGAATTGTAGTTTTAAAACACTTCTGATCACAATCTATTTGGCTGCAATAGGAATGTGAAAAAAGTTGTAAATTGGTTATTACCCTGAGTGCAATTTCAATATAAAAAAAAATTCCTCTTAAAGTGAGACAGAAAAATGAGAACTTAAATCAGTGAGAAGGTGTGTGCTGACTGTTACAAACATTACGTCTTGTTGGTTTCTATGTTATTTTCTGTGGAGGATAAGAAAGATCACAGTCCATTCTCTTGCTAAATAAAAGGTCCTAAATTACTGATCCTGCTCTGTCCCAGTCTGTGAACTGCCTGCAGTAGCCTGAGGCTTCTTTCCTGCAGCAGGAGGAGGGAAAGGAAGGACTAAATTATCATTGATGATTGGCCAAACTCTCATCCCTAACAACAGTGACAGGGACACAGTGTTGGAGACTAAAGCTTTATATATGTCTAATTTGACCTTGCCATGTGTTGTGCACAAAGCCAGGTCCTCTCGGGTGTGAACTGTAATCCTCTTTAAAAGGACAAGGTGACGTCTGAAGAACAAAGATATGGATGTTAATGTAGGACCTCCACATTCAGCCATTTGTTTGTTACTGAGCACAGTGGAATATCCTGAATATATGGTGTCCAGGGCTGCCTGAATTCTATAGCATATTGTGTGTACAGTATTCTGCACAGCCTGGCAAATGTTAGTGAATTCAGTAGCACTTCTGTGGCAGTAATGACATGTAACCATCTGTGATTTCGCACCTGCATGAGCCAGTGTCAGCTGTTGAAGTTCAGCAGCCCTGGCTTTGCATGAGTTTATTGCCAAAAACCTCGCTCATTTACTAGCCATGGAATTCAGATAACCCTTTCAGTGAACTTAGAGCTCTTGGATCTTATGTGGAAAAAAAACAGCTCAAGAGAAAATCTCTAACAGGGTGCCTTTCTCAGTAAACACTGTTTGTACACTGCAGTGCTTTTATAGAGTAAATAAGATGTTTACATAAAAGTGGTAGCACTGCTGGTCCTGGGACACTGCTTAGTGCTCCCACAGGTGCTGTGGCCTTTTCATGCAGGCACTGGATGAATGCAGCCAGGGAGAAAAGCTCCCCTCTGAAATGCAGAAGGGGAAAAGGTAAACAGAGGCACAGAATGGTGAGCTGGCTTTACAGGCTGTACTGCAGCACCACGGGGAATTCAAGATTAAAATCTCTCTCTCCATTTTCCCACCAGTGCCTTAAACACTACTTTATACCATCTGTCATGAAAATGAGCAGGATTGGCTGCTTTCTTCAGATTCTGCTAGCAGGCACTCACATGAAATGATTTTATATTGCTAACTGCAGAATAAATAAAAACTTTGTTTATTCTACTAGCAAGAGTAGTTCTATTAAATGGGAGCAGATATCAGCTGTTTCTTACCAGAATGTGTGCTGAGCTTGGTATTTCTCACATGACTACCCAGATTCATCACAGATGTCATTGTATTACTTTCTATATCCTTTTACAAAAGACTTTTGTGGAGACATGCAGACTTTATGGCTGGCAAAAACACCATCATCCTTTTCACGGAGTCCTGCTGTATAGACAAAATATGCAATAAGAGGATGAAAAGGACTGTGAGATGATGGGACATGAGACATGGCAGATCATTCAGTCTCTATGCCATAAATATTTGGTATCATAAAAGCTGCTCTCTGTAGCCAGATATTAACTTTTACTTTTCCCTGATGAACATGACCCTCTTGGTTACTTGTTATATTCTAGCTCAGGAGAAAAATGCTTCAGATTTTAAGGTGGATAAAGAAGTAAAAATATTTTAATATCTTGCTAACATTTCCCATCCTCAAAACCTGTTTGTTTAGTCTAGAAAAGTTTTTGCTAGGAGGAAAATGAAATAAGAGGTTATTTTAAACCACAATTTTTTCATATTTCAAGTTTTTCAACATGCTAATAAAGTCACATGAGATACAGTCCTTTCCAGTGGGACAATTAAAAAGGTTCAAAGACAATTATAATTTTTGAGTAGTGAATGAATCAAAAAATATTCGTTGCAAAAATTGGCCTAACTTAACGGCAGTTTCCTACATGATGACAAATGTAATAGCTTTGCCCAACTTACTGACATCAGATAAATGATCATTTTTCCTAATTCCTGCTATTATGTGATTTAAAGAAGAAACATAGATTTCCAAGAACATACAAAATGAATGAATGATTTTCTTTATCATGGAGACTGGGGGGAAATCAATTTGTTTAATAATAGTTGGGTAAAAAATGATAATGGTTTAAATGATGTTAGTCACAGCCTTTGAAGCTGTGCTGTTTCAGCTGCAGAACAGGAAATGATTTATGGCCTTTGGAGGAGTAGACAACAAAGAATGGAAGAGCCAAGTGAAAGCCACATCTCCACTCTGGAAAAACTCAGGCAGAACTCATGGAAAGTTAATTATAAAGAATCCACACTAATTTATTTAAACCTATATCTGTTCCTTTAGCCCTAATTAGGTGGTTTGCAGTGCAAGATCTTACATGTAGAACTATTAAAAATATGAAGAGTTTTGTAAACCTGTCAAAAGGGGAACAGCCCTTTAGCTTTAAGAATTAGGAAAATAAATCCCTTGTCTTGTGTGCTGGAGTATCAATGCACCTAGAGAGAGTATGCTAATAGACCACGGGATTGGTTAATTAGTAGTTAACTCTGTTGATGAAAAGACTCATTACTAACACCTAAGAACTGGATCCTACTGGCAATTTGTTTCTAGTACCATAAGTTATAACTAAAACTTTTTTTCTGTAGTTATTACAGCTTCTTCTTCACTTCTCGAAGTAAAGATCCTAATGGATGTAATGAGTATTTAGAGCTTAAACAATAACAGTGCACAACCTCTAGGATCAATGTAATTAGGGGAAATCAATAACAATAGCAAAACCTCAATGTGTCAGCATTTAACCAGGAGTTGGTAGGGCCAGTACCATGCAACATGTCTTCAAATTGAATTTTTTCTGTGCTCGTGGTATGGTGGCCATTGTTTTGTTAAGTGGCTGTAAGGTGACATGAAAACCATGCCATGGTACTGTGAATGTATTTATGTGATAGAAATTCTATTATGACTTTCCATACTGCATTTATTGTATCAAAACTGTGCAGGAGCCTGAGATCTCTGCTGAGGGAAAAAGTCAAAGGTATATGTAGCTTGCATTCTGAACACAACTTTCTTATAATAATTTATCTTTTGAAGGAAGGTTGGAACAATATGGTTTTAAATACTCTGGCAATCTTAATTTGCTGCTAGTTTTTAATCTGTATGTAATACTGAACAGTTTTTTTTTTCTTTATCTAGTTCTACTGTTATTTAATTTTGAGAATGCTCTTGTAGGGAATTTTCTGGACCTGTTTGCTGCATCTCAATTTGTATCCTGGCCTTTTTGTTTCTTTGCATTCTCCAAAGTCTATTTCTTAACTTTTTAAATGTGTATTTTTCATGTTCTGTGCCATTTCTTTCAGTGTTTCAGGTCACTGAAGTAATTTGGGATTTCTCCACTTTGTCTCTCTCTAAAATGACCACACTTCTTGCACGCTGCCATAAACTGTACTTGTGGCATTAACAGTTTTTCCACTTGCTACCTGTGCTATCTAACCCTGCAACTCACTGAGGTTATTTGCCTTAAAAGACATCTTTATTTGTCTTTATTTTACTCTTCTCTGCCTTTCCCTTCTCAAAAGTTGTCATCTGATCAATGCCTCCTTTCACTGCCATCTTCCTTTCCGTAGGTTTTAATCAGACCCCAGAAAACTTTCCGTGCACAATTTCTCCAAGTGTTGCTGCTTAAAAAAAAGCTGTGGTGAGGTTTTTATTAGTTGTTTAACACTTCCTATTGCTCCTGCTTATTTCCTATAAGCCTTGCATTAGCATATACATTCATCTCGCACTGACTGTTGTTTTCTGGCTTGGACATAATGAGATTCCTGGAAAGAAAGCCATCATCTGAGTGCTCAACTCCTTTCTGGTAGTTCCTAGAATTTCATGTCAATCTACATGATTACACAACTGGACAAGGCCAGACAAAAAGGTGGATTTGGAAGTTATTATTTTTCATGACTAATATACACAATACTTGAAAGAGCCTAATTGAGGTGGATAAAAAAGAAATTACATGGTGCTGGTTTTTTAGAGGCAGAAAAAACCCCAACCTTAGTTGCTGATGCCTGTGTAGGCACTGACTTTTAGAAGCAACTTTTCTAAGTAGCAATGTCATCCCTTCTTCCTCTTGTGCCTTCTACAATGGCTTTTGTGTAACAAGATCAAGGGTTAAATGGAATCAATTATCACCCACTTTTTGTCCTTTCCTTAAATACTTCTTAGTCACTTGTTCTGAAAAGGAAGTCAAGAGGCAAGCAGCTGAATTTATTCCTAGATGCCATATAACAATGGAAGGGTAAATCCTTTCCTCATATTTTAAGCTTTCCCCAGCCCTTTACCAGAAGGGAGCATTGTGGTTCTCTAAGTCATAGTTATTTGAGATTAATAGTGCTCAAATAGGATATAAAAATAACATTCTGAGATAATGAGGTAATTGAAAAAAGTTAATGCAATGCAGTTGAAACAAGTGATCCAAAAAAAATTGGACAAAATTGTTTCTTGAGATAACTCATGTAACTCATCAGACTCCTAAATATCCAGGTTTTCTTTTAAGCATCTTTGCTATTTACAGAAATAAAATTAATATACTTTTAACACATGAGCATTATTAACATAACACAGATCTAGCACAAGAAATTCAGTGGGCTGTTTGCAAGGCAGAATCACAAAGTACCCTGCATTTATTACCTATACAGGTATTTAACACATCTGCTAAGTAATATTATCTCAAGTTTTCAATAGGAAGGTACGATGAGAGATACAACCCAGGAAAATGCTTTCTTCATAATGCTGTCAACATGCACTCCAAATGAACACCAAAATAAATAGTTTCATGAAACCTTTCAATTTTTTAATAAGTCAAAATACACTTTTCTGACAGTATAATTGCTTTTCATACTGGGCCTTAAATCTCCACTACTATAAAAGAATAATGCTACAGTAGATCATTTGTGAAAACTTAATGAAAACTGAGTTAGTGAACCTCAGAGTCAGTAGACCTTGAAATTCACTTTCAAAAACTAATTTGCAGTAAATGTATGAGAAACATATTTAAACATGATAAACTTTCAGTCCTCTGTTAGCTAGGTGTAGAAGTTTATCTTGATTAACTAATTTTTCTTTTAATTAATCATTGATGGAGGTAGTCAAAACGCTGTGGGTTACGTGTCCACTAGTGACCCTCATCCAACAAGTGCAAATTTATTTATTTTTTCTTAGCCTCCATAAATAATGTAATATACCAAATCATGGTATTTCTTCAGTAGCCCTTGATTTCTGTATCTTATTGATTACTGAAGATCCATGGGATATCTTGGTTATAATTTCTACAAGTCAAAAAAGATAAACTTGGAAAACAGTAACACTATAACAACTTAGAAACTTTAAGCACTGATTTTATGTGAACATAAATGCTTCACACTGCCAACAGTCTGAGTATGAAATTGTAACAAACAAAGTTGAGAGGTTTTTCATACTCTTCCTCTGGAGCCTTTGTGTTGGAGGGAAATGAGAAAGGAGTTGCAGTGGTTTCTATGGGAGATCCATTGATAACGGGTAGCAGATGATTTTATTACCCCAATCTATTTTCTATTAAACAAGAACAGGTTAGCTCAGAAATGTTTGTGCTCATGAGTTCTGCAGTAATGCACCCTCTTAAAAGAGCTTCCTACCTCTGAAAGTAAACTGCACTTTGTTTAAAAAATATAATTAAAAAAAATAAAATAAAAAAAGAAATGTGCAATTTCAACTCTTATCTCAGTTTTCTAGTGCTCAAAGCAAAATACTCGAGCCCAGAGATGTTTGATTCTCTGACTGGCAACAGGGCGCAAGTTCTCTGTGTTTCCTTCTAACTGTTCATTCTTCAGATCCTTGCAGGACTTGCCTCAGCTGCCTCTGCAAATTGCAAAGTGTGGAGTGAGGGCTTTACTGATGTCAGAGGGATTTATCTCTGGTTCATTGGGAATGGGTTGCAAATAGGTTATATGGGGTTCAACGTGATAAAGTTCCTGTTCTTGGAATAAAAAGGATGCTTAGGAGATGCCACTTTGATTAGCTACTTATTTCAGCTTTCAAAATCTCTTTCGTAGTATATGAGAAAAATTTAAGGTCAAAAGACCCTGGAAGTCCAGGTTTCCAGTCCAATAGGTTTCCATGGCAAACTTTCTGCACATTTGCTTTCTCAATAGCTTTTCTAAATGCAGGAGGGTGCAATCATTGGATTACCAGAGGAAGAGAAGGAAAGCACAGATATGTTAGTTTTGTTACAAGAAAATCAAGTTCTCTTTAGCTTGGCTCACTGATAAACAGAAATGATTAGATTTTATTGTCTGATCCATTGCCAAGCTTTCAGTTCTGATAATAATAAATAATAGTGAACAGTTACACAGCCATTGCCATCAATAACTCAGCCCTGCCTAAAGATGAATTATATATATTTAGCCTGATTCTAAAGATGGAGTAAACAAGATGAATGCTTTTCCCATGGTCACAAAGGAAGATAATACAAAGACTAAGTTGTTTCTCAGGCCCATTCCTCATCCTCAAAGTCTTCATTAGTTTCTTGGTTAAAGCTGAAATGTGCTCTAAGGTACTTTGGCATATGCAGGTGCGTAAGGGGATTTCTTGTTCTGCTGTAACTCCTTGTTTCTGTATCAGTTAACTTGAAACCCACTGATAACACCTAAACTTTTATAATCATCTTCTACTTAATATTGTGGCTTCTGTTCCTACTGAGAAATTTTTTCTTGAATGACAGCTGGAAGTTCTTCCACTAAGTCAGTGCAGGACCACACTGATCAATGAGAGTCCTGTGTCCCTGTTTCATCACAGTGCTGGGAGGGTACTTTGTAGCCCAGTGCTCCATTCCTGTTCCCATCGTGGTCAGTGACAAAATTCCATTGGACTGAGGGGCAGCAAGACCTGGCCCCTGGGTTAAGGCCAAAAAGAGTATGTGAATATGTTTACCTCTAATGTAAAGTTCCTCATCTCTACCCCTGCATGCCTTTAAGGAGATGAAGAGAAGCTGGTTTAGTGAAATTAAGCTGAATCATCCCTGAGTAAAGTGTTTAATATTTACAACGATAAAGAATTGTGGGTCCAAGTCATTGCTTTGTAATAATAAAGGGAAAAAAAAAGTGCACACAAATGCATTGCTTGCCAAATCATCAAAGACTGGAGTGTTCCTTTCTCTTTCTTAATTGGATAGATAATGGCCTAATCTGTTTGGTATTGTTTCACTTCTATCTACCAGTTGCTTAAAAATACTGAAACAAGGTTATCACAAAACTCCAGATTTGCCCAGCTTTGTAGTCCAAATAGAAAAGCTTTACTGAGAATGCTTTTCCAATCACTGCTCTTTAATTGGCTCAAGTGGAAATAAATGACACAGGTCAGTTGCAGTTTGTGTAAAACTTTTCAGTGTAAGTTATGTCGTGGTGATAAAGTGGGTGTGGGATGTGTTTTAAATAAGGTGGCCAGCCCTTCTCAGGCTGCCATGGAACTCTCCTGTCAGCCTTTGCCCACTGCTGCTCACAATTACCAGTCTGAACCAAAATTATTTGTCCAATGAACTGCTTTGAACATTAGAGTTTTCTTAATTTTTTTGGTGATTTATAAAATTATATGTAAAATAGGTATGCTTTCTTTACTTCTGAAAAGTCTAATAATGGAAGAACTTCTTTCTCATAAACCAGAGTTAATTTCACAGAAAAGAGAAAAAATGTAGCTAAATTCCTTATAGAAGATTGATATCTCCAAAATTATAAGCATTTCTCAATTGAAAACAAAAAGATGAATTAGTCTGTCATTAATGTACTTGTATCTACTGATATTGAGACAACACATCATGAATTTATGTATCAATCAATCAAACATCTAGAGTCATTTGAGTTTCACAAAGTTGAAGACATTCCAGTGGTTTTTTATTTCCTATCACTTGCACTTGGGAGGTTGCTGCTGCACTCAGCAGGAGTCCTGTGTCTCAGTCCAACCAAAGAACCAGGCTTTGACCTCATTGTTCTTGGTTTCTGGAAGGAGGTGGAAGAAGGACCTTCTCAGTGCGCACAAAATAAAACAAAATCACAATGGGATTAAAGTAATGCCTCTTATTGATTCCACCTATTTAAGTACTGAGCCAAAATAAAAAATAGAAATGGTTTAATTATTTCATCAGCAATCCATCACAGCAAAGAAATGGGATTATGTGCTTAATCATAGAGATATTTGCTGTCAAGAGTAGGGGTAGACAGCAAAAGGTGAGGTGAAGAATGAGGGTTTTTCTATGACGAATATTGGTTAGCACATTCCTTGGTGACACATTCCTTGGTATCCCCCACAAGAGAGGGATAATGCAATATATATTGGTTTTTAATCTTTTCATTTCTAAAAGAGCAACAATCCTGGCATTTGTACAGCACCATTAAATTGCGTTTTCATAGCTTATCAAACAGTTGAATATGCAAAGCATCATTTTATGGTTACCTGCTTCTCCTGCTCTCAGGTTTGGAGTTATTGACAAGTCTCCTGACATCCAGGGCATTTCTCCTTGTTCTTTGACACATATAATATTGACACATTCTGGAAATCCTTCTGGACAGCATCAGCCATGACATGCAAAGCTGGCCTGTAGCTGGTGTCTCTTGCTATTTGACCTGGGATTTAAAGCCTTTAGATGTGGCATGTCTCAAATTTAGAATATGAAACAAGGGTAGGACTCAGTGTGACTGGCAATAGTGAGGAAAGTAGTGCCTGCAGTTGGATCCAAACTGTGTCACTGTGATTCTGGATACCAAAAAACTTTCAGTCCTAACTGAAGCTGTCTGAATCATCCTTCCTGATCCAGGAGCATAGTTTGCAGGTGTGGAAATTAGGCAGCTTGGTTCTTAAAATAAGATGTGTGAATATGGCCTAAGTGCCTTAAAGGCAACTCATTTTTGTTCATCACTGCTAATTGCTAAGTGAATTTCAAGGTTCTTCATTGTGCTAATTACAGGATAGCAAGAAATCCCGGAATGAATCCCTGTGAAATCAGAGAGCAGAGCTGTCACTGTACGCCTCAGTCTTTAATTATGACAAAATTACAATGGGATTGCCTAATTTTGAAAGTTCAGTTTTTAAGGGGGAAGAGATTAGACCCAGTTCCTGTCCCTTATGCAGCAGTAAGGAAAACTACTGCTGTGTGCCAGCCTTGTAGCAGGCTGAGTCATCCTTCAGATGATCAGCTTCATTACAGATGAGGACAGATGAATCCCGTGTGGAGGTGGTGTTTGGCTCACGTAAGAGTTCCACACCCCTGCAAATCTCCTCTCTGTGGCTTACATCCCCTGATGTTCATAAATAGATGGGTAATTCTTATGCCAGGATTAGTTCTACTGAAGCTGGAAAACACAAAGTATTCGGTTTTCTCTGCTGCAAGAAGCACACACTGAAGAACAGTTTTGGTGAACAACCTGCTTTGCAATGGAATGGAGGGAATCATAAATTTTGATTGCTGTGGAGGCGACATTTCCAAGAATTCGAAGAAATGGTCTGTGGCCATTGGTTCCTGCAGGCACACGTACAAACACAACTGAGTAAGGCAAATAAAATACTGACCACAGATATTACTGACATTGCAAATGATTTTTTTTTCCCAATTTTTTCAGGGAACTTTTATTGATAAGGAAGCCTCAGCTACATTTCTCAGTAAATCAGTAGCCTTTGGGTCAATTAAAATGATGCCATTAGGTTAATGTGGCAAAGAGGAAGAATCACTGCAAAAATAAAGTAGATTCTAACATATTCTGTGATAATAATGAGGCCTGATCTATATTCCTGTTTTGAGCAGCTGAGTAATAAACCTTGTTGAGACTTTGCTTGATTGATAGATGGCTTCTATCCAGCTACTCCAGATAAGGCAGTAGGGGAAAAGCAGCACAAAAACAAAAGGGAAAAAAATAAAACTGATCTCAGGCTGTTATGGTCTGATGGCTCAACGTGCTACTGGTGTCTGCCAGCATATTGATTCTTCACATTTGATAGCACTAAACTGGCATTTTTACCAGCTGAAAGGCTGGGATCAGGAATGACAGAGCAGAGGGAATCAGTGCCTAGTTTCTGTAGCTTCAGGGCAAACAAATTGCATGGCAACGATTTACTTTTGATAGGGATAAAGGAACCCAGTGAAGTTGACCATTGGTTACTAACCTCGTGTTTTACAGGGAAACCTTTGAATGATTTTCTGCTTGTTGCTGTTACTCAGCTTTACAGAGATATTATAATTCAGAATGAACTCACAGGGTTCTCTGTGTGAGTGTTATCAGCAAGTTTACCAGATGTGTGTGTTTATGTGGTATTGCTTGGGCAGAGAAAAGTGTTGTAAATCAGTATTTTCATATGTAAGTGAAACACAATCAACAGCATGTTCTACACAGAGTAGTGGCTGTGTTTGAAAGAGCTGGAGGGCAAAACTGATTAATGGTATACCAAGCAGACCTCACAAATCATTTATAGGACAAATTTTGTTCAAATTAATTTGGATTCTGTTTCTCTATGTACATAAACTCCTCTTCATAGCATTGGGTGTCCTATGCATGGAGAGAGAGCAGACTATTACTGAGAGTATCTGCTGTGTAAATGGTATGTTGGTTTATGTTTAGGAGCTGTAGTAGATATGAATGAAACACTTGAATCACATTAATTTGTTTTGGGGTTTTTTGGGGGGTGATTTTAATTGGGTGAATGTTGCTTGGAAAATGTGTTTAGACACCTTATACTAGAAACTGCACTGTTATTTACATGGGGTCAGTCCTATTCCTGGATTTTAAAAGGAAATCTCTTTGCCCTCTAATTATACATCATGATTAGCATTCACTGAAGATCTTTGAATTCTTCCCAGCTTTCCCCATGAAAAGTTTAGTTTGCTGCTTAGGAATGCATTATACTTTTGGATGTGTAGTTGAGGAAGATGTAATCAGGTCAGAGATACACATATCTGGAAAAATGCCATTCAGACAACATTCCTCAGATGTTGCAAATAGTCACATTTTACTATAAATGAGCAGTATCTAGCAGTGTGCAGGGAGTAATGTGGGAACATTACAGAAGGCTGTATTTCCTGTGTGTGGGTTAAAGATTTAATCCTTTATATAAGATGAAAGGCACGGTAGGTTTCTGAAAGGGTATATGCATTCACTGAGCCAGAGAATAATTATAGCACAGTGAGTTATAAAATTGATGTTTCTATGTTCAGTTTCATTGTCTTGTTGCAGCCTTAATGGAATAATTATCCCTCCATTAGTGTGTTTACTCTGGGAGGTGGAGTAGTACCTGCTTTCATTTATCTGACTTGTTTTTTAACTCTTTTATGAAACTTGCTTTTTATGAAATCATTTGATTGTGAAATTTCCATTTCCTAGGCGAATAAAAGGTGAGGAGAAGAAGGAATAATCTGAAGGTGCTTCAGATTCTATTTGTATCCAGTTTTTATTGGATTTATTCAGGATTCAGGTTTTTTAGCATTGCCAATACGGGTATTTCAAGGCAAAATTATAATTTATAACAGGGAAATTATACATGTAAATTGGTTTACATTTTGTTATAAAAACTAGGTTGTTTGTCTTGCCACATCCATTCTCTCACTGACTCAGTCACCTAATGTTCCTTGGGACTCCTAGGTGCTGGGTTTCGTGGTGTCAGTTTAAGCTATTGGTGTTTAATGTTTCAGTCTGTTTCTGCCTTGGAAACCTTTGATGGCTTTGGACCTTGTTGGGACAATTGCTCCCTCCCCTTTGTCCGTCCTTCCAGGAGAAATACCATCAGGGTGAGATTGTCAAAACAGCTGCCTGAGTGTTGATTCAAGGAATACAGGCAGGGCTTTAAATGAGCTGTAAGAATAGCACATCTAAAAGGCTGGAGCATTGCTCTGCTTATCCAGCAGCAGCACCAGCTCCACTCCCTTTGCTGTATAAGTACGCTTGATGAAAAGATGCAAAGAATTCTAACCTCATTCCAGCTTCTCACAGATTTCTTCCACTTCTTTGTACCTGCTCTTTCTGTTCCTTGTTTCTGCCTGCTGGTTATAGTGTTGGTGTCACAGCCAGTCTGTGAATCCTACAGGAATGAAAATTCCCTTTTCTACATGGAATGAAATAAAAATTCACAATAAGCTCTTGCTATACCAGTTGCTCTAAACCAACTCTAGGGTTTTTGCACACAATTTTAACACACTGCACTGACAGCTTTATTAATATTGACATTAATTTTGTGGATTTCGGTTGCGTGCTAAGATGAGGGGTTTGATGTGAGACTAGATCATGTAACGGAAGATTACACAAGGGGAAACACTGATTGCTTTTACAAGCATTCTTTTCTGCCAGAGAGTGAGTCTTTGGTACCTGCTGTACATCAGAAGCAGTATCCCTTGTCCTGCGGATAGAAAATGTCCACCCCATGGTTTACTGAGGGACTGGAAGAGCACAGATGAGTGATATCTCTCACACTTTTCAAGGCACTCTTTGGAGGAGCTGGGTTCCCTCCCGGGACTTTTCCCTTCTTTCAACACCCATCCTTTTTGCAGATAGAACTAGTGCACAGTGTGAAGGAGGCTTAAATACGGTATTTGATTTAATTATATATCATTATACCTCCTTTAAAATAGGCAGGGTGTTGATAAAGAAAGAAGTGTACATTCCATTATTTCTTTAAATAACAAGAATGAACTCTTCAGCACAAGTGAAAGCAGACCATATGCCTTCCCTTTGGGTATCCCTTGGCACTGAGGTTCTGGCATCACAGTCCTTCGTGTAGGAGCCAGCAAAAGATGTTTAATGGCTTTCAGACTCTGAAATGAGTTCTGCGGCCATGTGTGTCCCTCTCCAGTTGTCTGAGGAGATGAGCTTGAATTACAGCTCAGCCACTGCTGCCAAGTACTTTCCATTATTCCAGCAGACCAGGTTGCCAAGCAGGATTTATGGTCCTTTTAACTCAATATCAGGCGATACAGCAGCATTGTGCGGTACAGGCTTTATACCAGATATTCTTATCAATGGAACAGGGCTCTCCAGAATCAGGGAGATAATCAAGTCTGTAACTCTCACATTGGTAATTGGCACCACTCAGAACACAGTTAAATATAAAAATACAAACTAGGAGCGCAGAAGAAATGACTTTGTTTTTTCTGTTGATTAAGTTACTATGCAGATCATACAAATTGCTTTCACATTAAGATTTTCTAACCTCCTTCCTTGCCCTCTGTCCATGAAGTTTTGAATGTGCCAGTAATACAGTAGCTCTTTTGATTGGGCACAGTCTTGATAATTGCAATTGAATATTATTTTTAATCAGTTGTGATCTGAGACAAAGCTGGCTTTTGTGTTGCTAATAGTGATGAAACTCTGAATATATTAAGCTTTATTTTTCATTCCTGTGAACAAGGAGATAGTTATGATATAGAAGTAAACATTTACATTCAGATGTAAAGGAACTGGGTTTTTTTGTGATATTCATAGTTTAAGACTCAGTTTTAACACAAACCAGAAGCCTATCTTTCCAGTTATTTATAGCCAGGGAAAAAAAAAAAGGCAAATCATTTTAGAGTGGTCTACATATATTTGCAGAAAAGATAAGCTATATAACTGCCTGTGCTGTTGTATCTCTACTAATTTGAATATAATGAGCAAACTCTCACCTCACAAAAATTGGGTCCTGGGGGTTAACATATTAGCTTTTTATCTCCAGCACTATAAAAAATGTCATTGCCATGTAGCTAATTATATTAAATAGTTACAGATATAAAATACATTGGAATAGTAGTTTAATAAGCAGACAAAAATAAATGGCATTGCAGCCATAATTTTTTTATTCTGTTTTTCCCAAATATTAGTAATTTATAAGATGGTTTTGAATGTCCTTGACAGGGATACAAGTAGCCCTGCTGACCTTTAGTGTGAGCTCAAAAACAACAGCTGTAAACCATAGGTAGATTAGGACATGGCTTATGTCAGTGTGATTACAGTACCTTTGTATAACCAAATAAAAAGAAGAAACAATAAAACAAAGAGCAACATTTGCTCTTTACTGTTTACCATGAAGTATTCAAGTATTGAAGCAAATTATTCTTGTGTGATAAATAACTGCTCATGGATTTTACTGGACATTGGACTTGGCTTCCAAAAACAGTTTCTGCAGTGAATCCTTTAAAAATCTATTTCTTTTCCTGTGCCTGTGCTAGACACAAGCTTCCATATCCTTTATGCTATACACAAATCTTCTCAGATTCCAAAAATTCCCTTTCATGGCATATCTGGTGCTCACAATCATGAATAACATGTATGTTTTCCCTCTTCTATTTCACCTTATTGCTTAAGAAGAAAGACATTGCATTTTTGTTACAAGGCAATCTAACTAATGGCTAAATTAGTGGTATTCAGAGGATATCAACTAAAGCTAAATTTGTATTGATGTTTAAAGTTTCCATTAGATTTCTGGATGACTAAAGAAACCAATTATTATAAGCTGATATAATGAGACCTGATATTCTTATGTTAGTCTACCATCTCAGACTGTGCTGAGAGAAGCCATCTCAAGTTCTGAAAAAAAATCCACAGAAAATACACTCCCAGCTGTACTAAACTCTTAGATAAATAAAACATGACTTGAGCAAACCTGTATTTCTGGGTGTGAGAAGCTCAACTGCTTTCTCACAGCAGTGTCAGTCTTCATAGTGTGTTCATGGTTTGCTAGTAACTCCATTTTCAAATCTGTTCCTTTGGTTAGCTTCAGCTGGGTTAAAACTTAGAGAAACCCTAAAAAAAACCTGCAAAGAAAGATTGTTTCTTCTCCACTTCATTAGGAAGAACCTCAGAGCTGCTGCTTCCTCTCTGCGCCTTTGTCTGTACCAGTGATGAGCTGCATCTCTAAGGTTCATCATTCGATGTGTGGGGAGTGAATGCCTCACACATTTTCTGTGGCGTGTCTTTGTCTGTCCTAAATTGCATCCATTTGACCTATTTGCTGGTGTTTTTATTTGAAGCAATATTAAAAACAAGGTAATGTACTCTGGGGCTGAAAAGGACAGTTTTCACTGAGGAAGTCTTTTGGGGATTTTCCCACTTGGAGGAATTAGTATTTGCTCCTCTGTGGCAGCACTCCTCAGAAACGCAGACTTCATATCTCAGTTCCAAGGTGCCATTTTTGTCTTTTATGTCACCTTCAATTTCCCTTCCAGAGAAATTTTAGTGGTTTAAGGATGTGGTATTAAAAGTGATCAGGTGGAGGTTATATGACCTGCCTGTAGATTTTAGAAAGGGATATAAATTTCTGCCTGGTGGCTTTCTTCTTTTCCCTCCTCTGCCTTCCAGCAGGTGGATTGCAACTTTCTGGAGCACCTGAGAGTGCCTGGAGGATAAACTGCAGGGCTGGGATCATTTCCATCCTGATGCCCATTCACAGGCAGAGATCCTCATGTGAATGGATTCCCATCCCCACCACGGGCAGGTCTATGGAAGACCTGGGCCCGTGGAGATCTCTGGCTTTGTGCACACTATTCATTATGCTCCTTTGACTCAAGGGCTGCTTTGGTTTGTGTAATTTTACAAGCTACTGAAGCAGGACCTATTGATATTTAAAAAAATAATTAAAGCAGTCAGAGTATTGAGTATTAAAATGCTGCCTTTATGCAGTATCTACTTTTTATATTACAGCAAAAGATTTTCACTCTACTTTTGCTATTATGAATCCATTACATGTAAATGAATGAATACTATTGTTAATAACCATTTACAGCATACAGTGTTAAAGCTCCAAAGGAGCTATTAGGGTTTACTGTATGCTGTGAATATATATGAAGAACAATACACAGACCTCAGCTAAACTGTAATGAGTGCATTGACATAACATCAGCTCTGAAAAGAATCTCAGACTCCACGGCATGTGAATGGCAAAACAAAGAAATTCAAGGTCCAGAGTCCTATTCTTTAAATCCCCCAGCTCCAGTGCTGTGTGATGGGTGTCGTTACTGTAACAGGTGTGCAGTGCTGCTGGTAATGGAGTGTGCCACGATTGTCCCTTGTAGTGTTTAGTTCACTGTGTCACCTCCTGCTGGGATGGCCCCCATGTTTGGGTTATCCTGGATATCAGCATGCAGAGTGTACATTCACAAACATTCATAGCTTGTCTGGTTTGGAATATTTTCCATAGTACACAGCCCAGGTTTTGTGAACATAGTTGCATTTGTGCCTCAATAGTGAAGTGTCTCTGTAGCAAAGTTGGAGATTTGGTAACACCTTCAGTACAGATGCAGGTCTAAATAAGTCCAAACATGCAATAGGCTTATTCCAACCCACTGCAATATGAATTTCTTCTGCTTCTAAGATGAACCTGGAGACAATTTTTCGAGAGGTGAAATACCTCTTGACTCTTTGTTGGTTTGTTCTAACACTCCAGTGACAAACTTTATGGTACTGTCTCATTACCAGAGTGGTAGGGAACAGCTCAGAGAGAGCATTGAGAGCTCACAAATTGCTTCAGTTCTTACATCCATTAGCCTGACCAAGGACTTCCAGCTCCTACTTTGTCAATTATATTTTGTGTTTTAGTTTATTGCTTTTGATTGCAGCATTAATCTGTTCTGGAGGAAATGTACTGAAATTCTTCGTGGTCATTGACCGCACTTAGGAATTACTGGAAATGGAAACTTAAATGGCTGTCCAAATTTCGTGCTAATTCCAATATCCTTGGCTTTTTACATTCATTTTTAAAACTTTTCTCCTCGGTGATGTTTTACTGGCTTCCTAAAACATGAACCAGATTATTGCTAGCTGGCACAGGCTTTCATGATGAAGGTCACTAAGGTCATACTTTAATTTTAGGTTCTTCTGAGCCACTTGTAGCTTCTGAAAGTTTCCCGAGAGCCAGGAGCACCATCTAACAAGCAATCCTTGTGAAGTTAGATTCCTTGCTTTTCTGAAATGCAGGTGGAAGGCAAGTAGAAAGCAAAGTTTTGATCTTTGGAATCCAGACACAGTTCTCAAAACACAGACAGCTCCAGAGGGTAATGTTGCCTAGAATTTTCTGACTGTCCACAGCTGTGTCCTGCAGAACTCAGTCCTGAGCTCCAGTGGCTTGGTAAAGGCAATGGTGACATTACATTAGAAGTTTTAGAAAGTGATATTCTATCAGAAGGAAACAGTGAAATTCTTCCTCTCAGGATGTCAGAACATGAATTAAACTGCTTAAGCCAAAGAAAGGATAATAAAATGCCCATATGAATAATACAAAAGAGAAGGGAATGTCCCTCTGGTGTCTGGGATAAACTTCTTCAGGCCAGAACATGAACGAAATGGAGGAGCCCTGCAGCAAAACAAAACTTTTCTGTTTGGGCATTTGTTGAAATAAAAAGGTAACAAATGTGCAGACAGAGACTTGCCATATCGGCCATTTATTTTTAATCAATAAAACATCTAAATAGTAGATTCATTGCAAGTCTGTTCTGCTCTTTTTTCCTCAGCTATTTTGAAGGTGATCAGTTAAAACTTCTCCTCGCTGTAGTGAGAATTTCTGGTGGAGCAGGGTGTGCTCAGACCTCCATGAAGAGTTTGGAAAGTGAAGCTTTCCGACACACACAGAGCCATCGAGGGCACTGTGAGAGACCAGCAGCATTACCTTGTGCTGTGCTCGTACCCACAGAGTTCTGACAAGTAGCCTGCCCAACAACCTCAAAAAATAAACACCTTAAAACTCATATTCTCTCTTCACAGTTCATCTCTAGTCCAAAAGCGGTCGCCTGTTATTTTGCTATCTGTTTTCTAAGCACGTCTCCTTTAATTAGGTCCTGTGCTCTTCTCAGATTTGTTTCTTTGCCAATATTAAACAGTTTTCTGTATAGCAAGCAGATTCCAAGGCAGATGTCCAATCTTTTTGGATTTTGCTTACTGATTGTAATAAATTTATTACTTCTTCCATGCAAACATAGAGCAAAATTCTTTTGTTGAGCAACAGACCTACACTGAGTATCTGTAAAACCACATCAAGACAGCAGGAGCTCGGAAGTGTTAGTGGTAATAACTTCCACTGTGGCATTTCCACGTATTTTACTTCAAGTTTCTGGGTTTTTTCTCTCTTCCATGTCTTTGGCCAAGAATTTGGCACAAGCTTAAACTTTGTGTTTTGTGTATTCCATTCAAAAATGTTCAAGGAAAGTTGTTTGGGAGACTCCTCCAACTAACTCAATAACACAGAGTATTGAGTTTAGAGTGTAAATCAAGTAAATCAATAAAAAAAAATATAACTAGCAAAGGACAGAAGCATACTGGATTAAGTCTGGATTATTGTAGAGTAGCCTTTCCACAGATTTACTCTTAGATTTACACGGAATCAGACTTTGTTTGTTCAGATCCCAAACGACTCAAACATGCTCAGGGAAAGCCCAGAATGAGATTGGGCAGGAAGGATCAGACTCTTGACTGTTGTTCTGCTCTCTTTAGGAACTTCAAAAAGGAATAAGCAGAGAATAAGTGCCTGATTCTATTTGAAGTTGGTGTCATATGGAGAGATGGGCTCCCAGAGGTGCGAGCTGCACATCTGTACCTTGAAGGAGTCTCTGCAGACCCATCAGCCAGTGCTGTACCTGTCAGCTCTCTGTACTGTACCTGGTTTCTGCATAAGGTGACATGCTATGCTCTTTATAAAAGACGTGTGAGAAAAAAATCCTGAACTGTTATTGGCGAGATCTATTTTTCTAAATAGATAGAACCACTGGGAAAACCGGCTTCCATTTATGACTTATTTATGCATCTAAAGTCCTTTTTTATGCATCATGAGCCTGTACTGAGTCTGTCAGACCTTCTGACCACATATGGGGTCATTCCCAATGTATGTGCAGTGGTGTGACTGGCTTTGTTTCCAGGCTGAAGAGGCTTTGGAGCACCACCATTCCCAGGGCCACCACTCTCCTTTGCACTGACCATGTTCAAAGGGTCCATTGTGCAAACTCACAAATTCAATGAGTCTGCCTGAATGGACATGGTTACACATGGGGCGAGCATTTAGGGTCCTACTGAGCCCAACCAGGTTGTGTGGCTGCCAGGCAATTAACTTCCCCATAGAGAGAGAATTGAAATGTGTCATTTAGGCCATTCTGTGCATTGTTTGTACATACTGGAGAGGAGAACAAAGTACATGCTCTTAACAGCTAACAGGAAGAGTATTTGTTTGTTTTCTCTTTGTCCCTGTTAAGGCACTCTCAACATGCCAGAGCTGAGAACCTTTAATTTATCACTTTCCTGTGCTTGGGGCTTTATTGCACTCATTGCTTAAGCTAATGCAGGTGGTCGTGCCCTGCTTTGCAGCTGTTTTTTCTATTCCTGATGGTTGCAGTTCAGGTTTTTTTGCTCTGCTCCTGTTTCTTAGACATAGAAATTGATGCTTCAGTTTATTTCATTTGCATTAATCAGTCTTTTATCATTTTATTGCCTCTTCTCTGCTGTGACTCTAAAGGAAGAACAATGTTTATTCCCTCTGCCCAGCAAGGTTTAAAACTGATTCTCTGTGCTACAATTGTTCTTTTTTTCTTTATAATGCGGCTTCATCTATTGTTTACAGTGTCTTTATGAGCAGCAGAGGCTTGATGCCTTTTAGAACCAGATGCCTTCATTCTTTCTAAAAGTCTCCTTGTGTTTTTTTAAAGCCCTAAGCATCCTGGTGGTGTTTGAAAAAAGGGTCATGATTATGAGCACAACAGTCATCTAAAAATAGTTCCTCTTACTCAGCAAATCCTCTCTCTCTGGATTCTGAGCTGTTGGATGGTAGTGACACAGAAAGCTTCTGGTAATCTTTATTGCACCTGTTCACACTGCAGAGTCAATATAACTCTGAGGGCTTAAGCTGGATTGCACTTTGATCACACATGTTGGTATCTACAGCTCCAATCTGGAAAGGAGCTGCTGCATATAGAGAACAATATTAATTATCAATTAAGAAATCTAGGGGCTCAGTTCTGTTTTCAGACATTATTTAGGTAGCTCAGGAACCAAAATCTCTTGGCATTTTCACAGTAGTGGGATTTTACAGACAGTTTTTTTTGAAGGTAGTGATTGCAGTCATGTAGTGAAAGCATGTTGTTTACAAGTAGCTCACACAGGGTTGGGGCTGGGTACCCCATAACAGAAATTGTGGAGTCGTCATTAACAGGAAGGACTGTGGTTTAGATTTACATTAAATGACACTGAAGAAAGTAATAGCAAATTCCAGCACTTCCCATGCAAATAGATGAAGGGTGAAATTAAAATTTTGCTGAAAATAAAATGCTAATATGGGAATTAAGGTCATTAAATGAAAGGGAGTATGAAGAAACAAAACAATCAACTTGATATTAATTTTTTTAATACTAAAAGTTACAGCCTGAACACTCAAAGGGCTTTTCAGACATGGAATGTGAACTGTTTGCATTTTCATGAGGCCAACTTTAAAATAATGTCCTTCCTGATTAGCACAGTGAGCATCATTGCATTTAATTGAGTAATGACCTCTGCTTAGTGAATGTTATAAACTAGAGTGAAATTTGAAAAGAGGTACAATAGCAAGCTGCAGTAATCATGTTTCTATTGGTATTGCCAATTGAAGATCATGAATGATAAAACATTAAACCACAACATGTAAACAGGTTTTTCCCTGCAGAATTTAGGCTCAGACTGATCACTTGTCTCTCTTAATATGATTTGTCCTGGCTATTGAAAACAAGGACTCCTCCCTCCCCCGATATCTCTTCTAATGTAATTAGCATCTAGTCAATAATGTTCAGCATTTCATTTTACCGCTTTAATTAACAAATTCAATTTGTTCAAACCGCTGTGAAAACAAATTAAAAGCCCAGTGAATAAAAACCTTAGTGCCAGGGATGTGTCTAAGGTGTTCACCAACACTTCCTCTGTTAAAAGACCATCTTCTGTGGTGTCTTTCCCCCTGTGAAGATGATGGGGATTTTCAAAACTTGGTCTGATTTTTTTTTGTCCACTGGAGCAAGTTCAGATTCATTTTGGTGGGATTTGTCTGGATTTTTAATTCTGGTAGAGATGGTTTCACACCAAATGCCAAATCCAAGGAGCAAAGCAAGGCTGCCTTGCCATGGTGCAGACACTGTAAATGTTGAACATTTAAGCATTTCCAAAGGTCCATCACCTTGGCTCTTGCTGCACCTCTCCCAGTCTGCACCAACAAGTGCAAGACAGATTTTTGGTGTGAGTCTGCACAGCCACAGGTGCCTCCATAGCAGCCAGGACAGAGCTGCTGCTTTCTGCTTCAGCTTTGAGGAGGAGGAGTCTCCTGAGGCTGCAGCACTGGCTACCCATGTTGGTCTCAGCCTCTCCTGTCACCACCTGAGAAGCCACCAAGGCTGTGACAACTTCTCTGTCCCATATTGCCGTGATTTCCTTTTGGGTTTTTTTTCCCCCAGTTTCTTCCGTAGATGACAGCATTTATTGTACAAACATTGTCAGAGCTCTGGAAAGGTTGAAACAATACAGATTGAGTTTAATAACTACTGTAAATGTCCCGCAAACATGGTCAACAGACCAGCGTGTATTTATATGCACAATAAACACAAACACAGGCAACCCCCATACGACTGTTTGGAGGTCGGCCTTCCCTTCCCAAAGAAGGTCATTGGCAACTGTGGGCTTTCTGCCAACATGCAGCATTTAGCTTTGCAATATTCATGCAATGGCTTTTTAATATTTACAGCTTTAGATTTGACACAGCTCTCCTTACGTATTCTGATTGCTTTGGCTTTTTCCGAGACCTTCCCGAGGCGGCTGTTTGAGAAGCACCTTTAAGAGAGTAAATGTTAGCCACTGAGCAGAGCTGGGGCTGGATATTGAGGCTGCTGAGGTGAGTGTCACACCTGCACCAGCCAAAAGAATCTGAAAAGAAAATTTGTTGGCTTGGATTTATTTTTCAGACCAACATGGGAGTAGTGGACAGCGCACACAGGCTCCATGTGGCACTACTTTGCAAGGAACCAGTGGTGTGGAACACACCCTGAAGTTTAGGCTGTGAGTTTTTCCTCAGCTGTGGATCTCTCTCTCATTTATTTACCCCTTTATAACCTGCCTAACTGCAATATCAAAAAGTCAAAAGTCACAGAGTGATTTGGATTGGAAGAGATCTTAAAGATCACTGTGTTCCACCCCCTGACATGGGCAGGGACACCTTCTACGAGATCAGGTGGCTCAAAGCCCCATCCAACCTGGCCTTGGACATTTCCAGGGATGTAACATCCCCAGTTTCCCTGGGCAACCCATTCCAGTGTCTAAACCACTAAATATCAATATATCAATCAGATGTCTTTGAGAGATTTGGTGAAAATTGGCTAGTGGGTGCAGTGATGATAGAGAAGACTGACAGATTAACAGGGATTTTTACATAAACTTTCTTCTTCAGGATTCCAGGCTTAAAAAGACCTTCAGTTTGCTGTGTTTTCCTTTTCAGTGCCCTGTAGATGATTTGTTATTTTTCAGTTTAGGAATGTGTAGCCTTTACTACTCCATTGAGTTCATCTCCACTTTTATGTGCTCTGAAGTCAATTATACTGCAACTGGCCATCACCTTTGAATTTTTTTTTATATGATCACTCCTAAAATTGATCTAGGACTAGCTAGAATTTTACCTGTTCATTGCTGTACAAGAAAAATGGTAGTATTTGCTGCCAGCTGAAGTCTGGAGGAAGGGAACCACTGAAAACTGATACTTCACGATGAGTGAGAATATGAAGTGAAAAGCATGATTATTAATGTATTAATGCAAACAAATGGATGCAAGAGCTTTCTAAGATCTTCAAATGGGGGCATTTAGAAATTAATGTTCATATTGTCCACTCTAATTTCTCCTCAGTGGAGTCACCAATCCCTATCTTTCATTAAAATTGCCATGATAATATTTAGCGACACATACTGGTGGTGTTGCCTGAGCAAATCTGTGTCTAGTGATTGCCTCTCTGCTCAGTTATGTATAGCTCATACCTCTCTGTCTTTCTCTGTTTCCTTTATTTTCTCTTCTCTTCTCTTCTTTTTTTTTTTTTTCCAAATGTAACCTCATGCCAAATGGTATAAATTATCCAACCATCTGTCCCCCTTCTTCAAAACCCTGAGGGAAAATAGATCTGAAGTGTAGCTCATTTTTGCCAAAAATGCCAGTTGTAATAGATCCTGACTTTTGTGTCCACTTGTCTTGTAACTGATGGGAAATCCCATAGCCTTGAATTTTTGGTAGCCATGTCAGACCCCTTAATTAGAAGGAGGCCAGTTTTGCCTCAGCTCAGTGGTGGCAGCAGCTCCTGGACCTTCTGGTTTTAATCTCACCTGTGACCAGTAGAGGAGCTCCCCCTGCCTGTTACTTCTGCACCATTTTTAAGTGGATGAACCATTCACATTTTCCAGATATTTTCTTTGAGGTTTAAATAATTTCATGTAGTTATATATCTGCTCCCCCCCCCTTAATTTTCTGTCTTGTAAAATAATAATAAGGAAACTGATTTTGCTGCGTGAGTCAATTTGCAAATCAAGCAGCCTTTACGTTATTTCCCTGTCTGCTGAGTTTCTGCGCCGCGTTTCGCTGTCTCGCGTTCGGCTTTCCCCTACTCTGTCTTTCTGACTTGTCAGCTGAAGCTGAAATGCTAATTGAAATCGAATGGGCCTGTCAACTGTGCTGCTCTCCCCCGGTGTGCTGAGCTGGTGTGTTCACTAACTGGGAGGATCCAAAGCTCAGGGAAGATGCTCTCCTTCCCCACGGCATCGCATCGGGCAGTGAACCAAACTGTCCTGTGTAAACTTCCTGTACTGGAGGGTTCCTCCAAAGCCATGTCTATAAACCAATTTTCCACTTCCTAAATGAGCATGTGTGAAGGCAGCTGACCTTGGCACAGTTCTGAAGTCCTGAAATTTCTTATTTTAGCCTGAGTGGTGTTAAATGGAGACCTCATCAGCTATTCTTCCACCTTGCTTTCTAATATATTTGTTTGAAGAGATAAAGAGAATCAGATCTGAGTTTAGGAGAGCTTCAAATGTAGAGATCCTTCAAAGATATCTAGCCCTGGTGGCACGATTTATATATTATCAGTAGAGCTCTGCAGCTGAGGTGAAGTGAACTACGTGGTCTTCCATACCTCATGCATAAAAACCTTTTATCTTTCAAAGATCCATATGACTCTTACAGCAGTCTTCAAAATCTATACAAGGTGTAAAAGAGTCCATGTTACATTGGGGAGCTTCAAGGAAGAGGTAAAGCACATAATTTATTTCTCCTCATTAATAATAGTGCTCATATTAGGTGAGAGCTTTATTACTGGGATTGTAGCCAATATTTCCTCACCGTTGTGTTAATTTTATGTAGCACTGCATGAATAATATACCACCAACAGAACACTCCCAGAATTTGCTGTGATCAGTAAGATCTGTCCTGGCTGAACCCAAGGGTCTTAATAAATCAGATAATTCTGCCCCTTCCCCAGGTTATGAATATCAAAACAGTTTTCATCAGTTTGAAACTCAACTATTCACATTGCTGTGCCACTGCATTTATGCCTTCAGTCATCCAGTGAAGTATTATTGCAGTTGTGCATGGGAACACAAATGATTTTGACTTTCACTTCTGTGAAGCTGGCACTGTGATAGGTGCCCAGTCATGATAAACACAAGTGCATAAGCAAGCACAGGGAAATTCGTATGCGTTTTGGTACGTGAACCTCTGGTATCCTTTGAAAATATTTCCTTTGACTCTGTACAAAGTAGGTTAGCTGGAACTGTTTACCTTGCTACAGAAAGAATTTCCAGATAGCAATTTTTAGTAAAACAAATTTTTAGTCATTGAGCTTATCTCAGTGTGACAGCTCTTCCATTTCAGACAGATTAAGATCTTTTCCAAAGTACTCTGCATTGGTGGCACTCCAAGCATATGTCATTAGGCAAAAATGAAAGACAGATATTGAAATATGTATTTTAGCACTCAGGTATTTGTTTTGTTTTGTTTTTTCTAAAGGGATTGGTTTCTGAAATAAATTTTATGTTTTAACTAAGAACACATAGATATTCTTTTAGCAGAACAATTCAACCCTGGTATCCCACTGACCTGTTTATTGTCCTCTAGCCCCAACATGATAACCCCACCTCTTCCCCTCTTCACAGGATGTGCTCCAGGAGATCCTCTGGGCAGAAGAAAATAAACCATGGCTTGTCTTGAGTTTTATGCTCATGTTGGCTATCATGTCTTGTTGCCAAATAGAAGGTCTGGAAAATGTAGACCCTGATGCCAGAGGGACACTGTGTTGGATGATTGCCTTTGCTTGCCTCCAGACTTCAGGAGGAAATTAGCAATTACTGAAACTTCAGTTCTTTCAAATGTCACTGACCATCAGGTTCAAAAGCAATTTTGTATGATCTGGATTATACCAACAGATGAACTGATAATTCTGCCTTGCTTCCACAGAAGGCCAGCATTTCCTGTAAAGACTGTATTTAATGCTTGCTCCAAGTGTTAATCTAGCAAGATGTGTAGAATCTGCCCGCCTTTAGTTTAATATCTGTAAAACAATGATAATGGTGCACCTCAAAGGTGTATTGTCAAGATTAATCCATTAATTTTTATAAAGTTACTTTCAGCTTCTGAGATAGAAGACTCTAAAACAATGCAAAGTATTATTCATACCATTATTATTTTATGAGTCATAACAAGACATTTCATTCTCTTCATAAGAATTCCAATAAGATCTCCTTTCCTTATCGAACTGAGAAGACGTTTTAAGTTCTCCTATTTCCTCAGAAACAAATGAAAATTGCAGATATTTTCTACATTTTTAAGAAAATGGTTCCATGTCCAATTCCTTTTTTGGTCTTAACTGTGTTGATTTATAATTCTAATCTGACAGACCCGCAAAGGTTGATACCTTCCAATTACCTGTGCTTTGTAATGTCCACTTAACAATCTTGCAATTTCTACAAGCTCAGGTTGATAATACCATGCTGAAGCTGGATAATTTGTTTATTTTTTGGTCTTCGAGCTTTGGAGAGATCCAAAATAATGCATTAAAAAAAAAAGAGACAGAGAGAAAACTGATTATATCTAATTGATGCTTTATGAAAGTATCGGTTCTAATAACTTCAACCTGGGTAGGAAACAACACAAGTTGTGTTAAACACATTAAAAAGTACAGATGCAGCATTCCACAGGCAGGATGATCATTCCAAATCAAATGCATTAGCATAAATGCAGAAATCTTAGCTTGCTGCTTGCCTAACCAGTGCCAGATTGGAGTGACTTGTAGCTATCACTCAGAGGCACAGGAAGGTGTTAAGAACATGTTTAAATGAGAAGATGATGGCAGCTCTACAAATTTTGACAGTCAGTTTATCCGAGGCACAAGTTCCTTGCTCTTTGTTCTTCACCAGTTCCCGAGGGGCTTGATTTTGAGAAGTGCTGAGCACTTCCAGCTTCTATTGACTTCAAGTGGAGTTTTAAGTGTTCTGCACTTGTGAAAATCATGCCCAACTGGATTAACACAAAGAGGTTTTTCTTTCAACATCGGTCAGAAATCTCTTTTCTTCCTACCTGACGTTTTCAGCAAAACACAGTTACTATTTTCTAGCAGGGAAAATTGTGTTATTTTATTATGTATTTAGTACCTCAGTGTCTTAGTGAATATGTGTTAGACTTTATTATGCATTTGTACCATTTCTCACAGAGCCAAAGAAATAAGAGATGGAAAAGACCTGCTAGGTCAGCTGCTCTGTGTCTGCAGTAGTACAGCATTGTTCCTTTCAGTAAGTTTTACTTGCGTTTTGTCCTTTCTAAGCACAGCACAAATCTTTGGGTTGGTTTGTTTGTTTGTTTGTTTTTTTTGTAGT
This sequence comes from Petroica traversi, assembly GCA_025920805.1. NCBI lineage: Eukaryota > Metazoa > Chordata > Aves > Passeriformes > Petroicidae > Petroica > Petroica traversi. The sequence goes on from JAHLSL010000008.1 coordinate 6,852,503, forward strand.
GACAAAGGCTGCCCAAGAGTTTACCTTTCCTTCAAAAATAATACCTATATTTGTAAAGAAAAGATAGAAGAGTATTTCTAATCTTCCCTGCAAATTGAGAAAGGTATTCCTTTTGATTTGACAGGCAGAGGCAGTTGCTGTCATTATAAATAGGGGTGTAAATGCATGATGCCTTGCAGATTATATTTTGATTACGAAAACCCCAAACCCATGACTGCAGAACAAAGGAGATCTTTGTCTTTCTTAATTTCTGCTCTTCTGCTGTTTCATGGCCTCATGTCATGATTCCTGGAGGCTTCTCCACTTTGGCTTGTGACCCGGGCAAAATACCCCAAAGAATTCATTCAACAGTGTGTTTTAGTTCCACATTCAAATCTGTATCTTTGGCCACCCTCTTCTGGAGAAGTCATTGCAATAGACATAATGGGCCATAACTCTGCCATTAAATCCAGCCTGATGAAAGGAAGAAGTGTAGTCATCCCACTAATAAAACTGACTGCCCAGTACAATATGGGCTTTCTCCCTTCCCAACTGCATTAAATATAATTATTGGAAGAACAATCTCTGGATGCATTTCAATAAACTACTTTCCCATAGTATTGTTTTCTAGGGCAAAATAATTTGTTGTCTTTGCTAAATGCCCTTTTGTGAAATTTTTGTTATTTAGAGGATGAAAGTTTTCTGATATGAAGATAATATTCATGTTCGTTCAATTTTCATTGTTGTATCTATTTAAGATATAGTACCTGAAGATGTCTGCTTTTATTATTATTATTTAAGTGACTGACTAAAAAATGAAGGAGGAAGATAACCTTTAATTTATACTCCTTCTCAAGAAAGAGGTCTTTTTATAGTTACATTCAGGTCAATTTTTTTCCTGTGGATCATCTATACTATTAAATGGGGTTTTATTCCAATTCAGGAGACACTTCATCTTTAAACCTGTACTTACATTAACTTTTGTACATGGTTGCCCAGGCAACAATGTACTTGCATGAAACAATGGCATTCTCCTATGTACCGTTTATGGCAAGTTTGCATTTGAAAAAACTTCTTGTCTTATCATCAAAGCAGAATTTGTAACCTTCTGACAGCTGAAGGAATGTTCAGGGGCCTTGATTCATATTCATTTTCCCTTGTAATTTTAATGGGTAGCATCACCTTTCATTTTCAGGGTATTTCTTTACCCCCCCATGATAGTCAGTGTTTCAAATGAAAATTCTAGAGCAAGCAAAACGAGTGTTTAAAAAAATATCTCCCACAAAATGCTGCAGGTCCCACTCTTCCAGCTTGTAGCCTGTGAAATTGCCACTGTTTAATTGATCTTCTATAAGCTTATCTTTCCAGTGAGATGTACCATTATTGTGCATTAATCAGTGCCTCCAGACATTATCACTGAGGTAACCAAGAGCTAATCAAGCAAGAATGGAGCTGGCAGACGCCAGGATGTCACGGGTGCCTTGCTGTGCACGAAGTCTGTCAGAGTTTCAGCTTCCAGAGGAACCTGCTCTGGCAGAGCTGCAGACTTTGTGTAACCTTGTCATAGCAATGGAAGAAGGGGCAAAGCGTCTTGAATATCAAATAGTTGGGCCATGCAGGGAGCCAGAGCTCCTGGAATCCTCTGGATGGCAAAAAACAGTTATTCTCCACTAATATTGGTAATAAAACAACAACAACAATGATGCCATTCAAGAGTAAACAAAATGTTGACAAGTTGATTCATTTTTAAATAGTTTTCTAGGGAAGAGAATCAAGCCAAGAATATTTATGGTGGAAAAATGTTCAAAATATATTAATCAGTCATTGCAAAGTGCCACTAGAAATTGTATTCCTGCTTTTTAATTGATTTTATTTTATACTTGCTCATCTAGAAAAAAAAGACCCAAAACAACCACAAGCCACTGAATTTTCCTGATTGCAATTCCTGACAGCTAAATACCATATTATGAAAATAACAGAACAGAAAAACAATGGAGAGGTGTACCAGATTCATTTAATCCATTTAACTAAAACTATGCTCATTCTTGCTGAAACATCTCTGTGACGCTTTTTTGTCAGTTGACAAAATCTGCAATTTGGGATAGAATGGAGCCTAAACTGTGTAGGGAAGCAGCTGAATCCTTGTGCCACAGGTTCTGTCATGTGAGACAAGTTCCAACTGATGGCATGTCTGTGCTGCTTCTTTCTGGCACGTCGATGCCTCTGTATCCTTCAAAAATTTCCTCCTTCAAAAATTTCCTCCTTTCTCTTTCTTAGGGGTGGTAGAGAAGCCACTCCAGAGATGGCATCAGCACTGGTGCAGGGCTGACATTCATTTGTGGGATTTACCCCAGAGATACCCAAGGACTTGTGACTAACAAGTGCACCATGACTGTACCCCTTCCCAGATTCACTAGAAACCAGATAATAAAGTGAGAACCAGGCTTTTCCCTTAAGCTGAGGGTGAAAACAGAGCCTGTGCTTGGTTACCCAGAACTTCCATGCTTGGTGTTTCTGATCCCCTTTCCTGCAGCCTGAAGCAGCAGCCAGGTTTTCTCCCCACACATTTGAAACTGATTTTCATGCAACGACTTCCACTTGCACTGGAGGAAGAGAACTATTTTTGGCAGACAGAGCAAACAAAGCCACTGCCATACAGTTTGACTTTTGCTGCTTTTTTCCTTCAGATTTTGATAAGTCACTGTATTTTGCATGCTCTATTTTCTTCCCAGTTCCCAAGAAATTGTAAATTAAAGAAATACAGTGTGAAAGCATTAATAAGCAGATTTTACATGGTTTTCAATTTGTAATTCCACTGACTTTTGTTGATGTGTTCCAAATATAAACAGGTAACAGATCAAAATTTGCCCAGTGAATACATATACAGTAAATGTAAAACACTGAACCAAATTGCCTGCTGGCGTACATCCATTGACAAAAAGGAGTTTTGCCAGAAGGTAGTTTGGCTCATTATAGCTAGTAATTTGAGTATTAATAAGTGGAAAAATATTACTAATCGTTGCTAAGTTTTATTGATGACATTCTCAAAACTCTATTACTTCCCTAAGGTGAACCTGTCGGTGCTGCCTTCCACCTCTCTTGGGTTTCCGAGAGGATGGTATGTTCCTGATGGTTTGCAAGGCCAAGGTCATTAATGAAGGTGTTTTCTCTTGGGTGGGAGGGAAGGATTGGTTTTGTTTAATTAAAAACCCCATGAAACAGAAATACTGCAGAGGGATAAATGTTTCCCTTTCTGAATATAAACATCTTGGCATCACCTCACTGTTTATTTTCAAAAACTGCCTAAGTTTTGCTTCCATATTTATCTAACAGCAGGGGATCATTATCCTGTGACAAAGTTCTATTCCACTGACATCATCTCTTAATTAGAATTCATCCTTTTCTAGTTCTACGTAGTCAGCCTGTAGTTCCCACAAGTCCCATAAAGCAATGTACATTTTTGGAGGCAGAGGGAAGAGGGAAGGTCTCACAGACCATTAAGAGCTGTTTAATGAGCAGCCTGGTGTGGAGAATGCTGCTTTTATTCTACGTGGGCATAACTGTGCAGAATTGCTGATGAGGGCCAGTCTCTGCCCACCCTTACATCACAAGTGACTTGGAGTGATGTGCCAGGCCAGGAAGGAGGGCACTGCTACAGAGGAGAAAAGAAATTGCTTGTCTTCTTTAGGAGACAAGGAGAGGAATGGGCTCAGGGCTGTAATCACGGCACTCTTGGAAGGTTGTGGTGCTGATGGAGGTAAAGAGCAGTGCTGTGAGATGCTCTGCAGTGCTTTGGGAATGTGCTCCAGGATTGCAGTCGTGAATGGCATCATTCCTATTGCCAGGGAAGGTCACTCTGCTGTCCCACGGCTCCTCTTATAGAGATGGCATCTTTCCCTTCTCTCAAGGACCATGAACAGCATTATTCTGTGAGTCCCTTCACCACAGCAGATAAACAACCTGAACCAGAACTGCGTGTTTGGGTGTGTGAAACAAACAACAAAAACCCAATGAAAATATTAAGGTAGAGATGTTAAGGCCCTTACTCCTACATGGGGACTTGTGGTAATCTATGGCAGCTACTTACAGCATCACTGAAAACATTTCCATGTTTGAGCAGAAAGCACTGAGTGAGAACACTAAAGCAGAAGTGGCAAATAGAAATTCACTCTATTTCCATGTCCTCTGTTTCGGTAGGCAGAGATGTGAGTAGTCCTTCCCACTGGTGTGTGGACACACTGCATCTCATAACCTGGCTGTGCTTGTATGAGTGAGAGCTGCAAAGCTTGGCAAAGGTGATGGAGCACTCAGCAGCTGCTATACAGTGCCTTTATGTAGTGCATTGCAACAAAAATCACAGCAAACAGAAAAAATCTAGGAAAAACAGTGGTTATCCACAGAGTGGCAAGGATAGTGCCTGCTACTGGAGTAGCACCATGAAAAAAATCCATTGTGAAACTGTTAGACACCAGGTGTGAGACCAAAAATATAGGAACATTCCCCTGAGATCAGCTCCTTGAATGCATATAAAGAAAAGCTAGAGTTCTAATTGCCTAACAAGTTTGCCATAATATTAAAGCATATGCTTCAGCATTAAATTATTTCATTTTAGCAATTGCAAGGAGACCAAAGGGAGTAACCTTACAGCTGCGTGCAGCAAGGCTGTGGGGCTTTTTCACATTTTCCTCCAAAATACAAGCTATTAGACATTGTTAAGGAAAGAACAATGGGGAAGATAGGTCCATGAGATTCATTAATTGTGGCAATTCCTAAGCTGGCATGATTTTTTGAAATGGTTTCCTGATAATGTTTTGCTATGAAGTAGCTCAGGAGGATAAAAGAAATTTCCCTTAAGAGTGCCTAGTCTGTAAATTAGCCCATGTACAATTTCACTTAATGTTTTAAAGTGATTTTCCCAGTTCTGCTTTTCACATTATTGCCATCTTCACTTAGACCCTGTAAACTTGCTCAGATGTTCAAACTCCTTCTCTGTCCAGAGATGCAAAAAAGAAAAACCACAAAAGATACAAAAGCAAACTCTCCACAAGTTTATTACATCCAGGACATGGCATTTAATTGAAAAGTTTGCTAAATTTATTTGATGCTGTAGTGCTACTGAGAGCTGTTATAACTTCATTGCACAGAATTCTGCAATATGATACTCCATTGTCAAATATTTCCTTTATCCTCATTAAGGCTATGATTCATGATAACATTACATCATTTAGACAAGTTCCTGAAGCAGTATTATATTATTATTTGTTAATTTATGAAGCATAGTTTCACTGCATCATCATACTTTATAACAATAAGGAAGGATAGAATATTAAACAACAAAATGCATCAGATACTTAGGGATAAGTCCGTTTATAGGAGACAGCATGTGTGAGCAGACAAAGGAGATGGATTACAGCCGTTCAGGAACATCTGACAGTTTTCCTAAATGGAGTCTCTCCTTTCACATGGGCTCACATTCCTTTCAGCACTTTGTCAGTGTGTTGCTAGGTATTTAACATGAGGGTTTGCATTTCCTGCACAATCCTTTGATTCTGCAAACTTCAAGAAATCTACAGCCATCCTGGCTCTTTTCT
>JAHLSL010000008.1:6858082-6967064 GCA_025920805.1 Petroica traversi
ATCATGGGCAGGGATGGCACTCACTGGATCAGGATTCTCAGGGCCTTGAACTCAACTTCTGCTCACCAGAGGATTTCTGCTGGACCATCCAAATTAACCCCCAGCTGCAGGGTGGGCCTGGTCCCAGTTTGGCAGGGTGAAAATGTTGGGTGGGGAGAGAGAGACCAGTGAGATTTGTGGCAGAGGAATGCCCTGCCCCCCCCTCTGATGTGATTGATGTGACTGGGAAAAGCAGGGCCCTCCAAGTTCCTGATGGAGACACCCTTGGGGAGCCTAAAACTCCTCTGCCAATTCTTTGTTTTGTGGATGAGGAAGGAATTTGGAGTGCAAAACTATTTAGCTATAGGTTTTTTTTGCCTTTTCTGTGATTCCTGAAGGAAGGTATGGATTTCACGACTGCAAATAGAGAGGAAGTCACTTGCCTTCCTCTGCATGTGTCTTTCTCTATTTTCTCACTGAATTAAAATCAAGATATATTTTTTTAAAAAACCATGATTACAGAGCAATGTGCAGCTTGGTCATTTTTTTCTTAATAAAAATAAAGATCTTAGAAAGAAGCAGCTGATTTGAACCTAAACTCCTCAGTGTCATAGAAATCTTTATACTAAATTCACAAATTGAAAATATTTAGTCAGATAATATATAAAATAGCCCAAAAATGGTTCTCACACATAGAAACTTAATGGATCTTCCAAGAAAATAGCTGTACTAGCTTTGATCTTGTATGATGCATTTTGCTTTTATTTAAGAAGAAGGAAATCTAAGTTTCTCAGCAAGTATCGAGGTCTGTGACTGTGTATTCATCACACAATGCCAAACAGCAAAGTGCTTACAAAAAGTACTGCACTGAACATGGTGATATTTGTCTCCTTTCAAACACTGGCTGCTCCTAAATTCTTCCAATTCCATTTGCTTTGAAAGAGAAGTATTAAAAGCCCAGATTTTTTTTTCCTTCTGTTTTCAAGTTCCCCATTAATGGTCATTATTTTCCTGCTTTTGTCCTTTTTTTCCCCCTTGCAATTTTGCTGTGAGTGATTCTCTCTGTCATCTTGCCGTAAATTGATTAATACTGCCCACTGATGCAGTGCACCACATGGCTAATATATCAGTTAAATGGAAACAGCAAACACCACCTGCTCCTTCAGGCAAATGGCACTTTGGAAAATGGAATGTGTAATCAATAGAATTAAACCTTAAGCAAAGCACTGCAAACAAATCCAGGGGCAAGGTCTTCGTAACTCTGTGGCATGAAAGGTTTCTCCCCTTCTTTTTTTTTCTTTTTCCTTTTTTTTTTTAATTATCTCTTTGACTTCCTTTCAGTTTATCAATTATTCTCCATGTGATATACAGTATTATCACTATATAGTTTGATACTGCTTGGATCAAAGGTGATTTTTCTTGTATGAGAAGTTCTAGATGGGTCTGCTTCCCATTGTGTGTTGGAAATACACGATTGTTGTCAATGGCAGTGATAGGTAATAGGATAAATCCTTCCCATTGATGGTGAGATAAATGCTTCTTGAATTTAACTTTCAAATCTGCTAGACACTGCTTAGCATTAAGGCATTTTCCTCGTTGTGAGCACTCTAAAGATTAAGGAATTGAAGAGCAGATGCAAAAGACACACAGAAGCTTTCAGCTGATGTTAGAGTCATCTTCCCCTAATAAATATCTTTTAGAAACAGCAGCAGTGCTCAGCTTTACTTCCCTAATGGAAGAATGAAATTTTAAGATGGGTTTTTACAGGGAAGGGCAATAAATACAGAGGACGGAATCACAACTTGCGCAATTTGCACACAAGGGGAGAAAAGGGTAATCTGTGCCTGAGTTCATTTGAAAGTAACATTCAGCTCCTTTGGGACGGCGAATCATCACTTGGGAGACTTTAGGCTGCCTAACAGTGTCTAATAACTGTTTTAGTTCAGCAAAGAAATGAGGATAACGAACTCTGCCCTCACAGGGAGCCTCCCAGAGATCAGAGAAGGCTCCCAGCTCATCTTCCCCATCCAAGTAGCGCCAATGGCTGCCGACACCTCACAAACCCATAGATGAAAGCTCATGCACAGCTCCTCTCATCCCATATTCCACACCTGTAAATTGCTCCCCTTGGCGGAGCTGCGTTTGTTCAGAGACGGGTTTTGCCTGGGATGAGACCCATCACAAACGCAAAGCAGGCCGATCATTAGCGCGCACCGCCTGACAAACAGGGAGCCGGCTCTAGCCGCATGAAAATAGCCCAGGTCTATCTCACGCCTGCCTCTAACAACTCACAGCAGACTCCATTCTCTGTTTGTGGTGCAGCAATAATTACGTTCTCGCTGGCAGCGTGTTGGGTTTGGTTGCCAGGGCCCAAGCACCGTGTAGCAAGTGTTTTGGTAATGAATAAAGACGGCAATCAGCAGCAACCTGAGAGCTCGCTGAATGAGACAATCTGGCGGGCACTGAGGGGGTCCTGCTGGCTCGCTCAGATGGGCAGCAGGCAGGGATGAGATAATTGATAGGAAAGGGTAATGAAAGGAAAGGACGTGGGGGGCGGGCGGGGGCGGGAGAGAGCAGATTTAGAAAATAGACAAAGACTTTGACCTTAAAGCTAATAGGCTACTTAGGATATTATTTTATAAAGACTGGGATAAAATGAGCTGGCAGCTGAATGTCAGCATAAAATAATCCTTTGTGTGTGTGCTTGTGTGTTTGTACACGCACATGCACATGTGGTGGGCTGGGGAGGCAGGAAATCCCCATGTGCAGGTCTCAGATGATTTCTAGGAAATAACAGAAATGGCAGGAATGGCTGTCCATAGGATCCATAGGATTGCAATGTCCTCCTACCTGCACAGCCCTGCCAGGACATTTTGAAGTCAGGGAGAAATTCAAGGCAAGGTAGAGATATGACCTAGACAAATGCATGTAAATATGGAAGGGTTTCATATTTCAGAAAACTGAAATCTCTTCATTTGAGATGTATTACATTTAATAAAAGAGTTTCAGAGATTTTTAAAGACCTTGAACTATCCTTACTTGGAAAAACCATGTGAATATGTGTCCTGCCATCATCAAAATGATGAAATCCCTATAAAAAGCCCAGCTCATTTCCAATTGTATGACCTGGAAAAAGAGAGATTTTAAGAGTAACAAATGAAGTTGTATATACCTTCTTTTGCAAATAAATACTTTTCTTAGACTGAATTCTTGCAACATAATTATTCATTTAGACTTCACAAGCATGGAAAAAAAAATAATACCCAGAAAAAAATCCATATTCACAGAAATCAAACTCCTCCCAAGATGCAAGGGGCAGATTTGAATTTTGAGAGCTCTTTTTGCATCCTTCTAGCATCAGGCATGCTTCCTCCCAGCCTTGTGGGCATAGGAAAAAAATCACACTTTTGCATTGTTGTTGCATGATAGATAGATAGATAGATAGACAGACAGGTAGATATTTTAAGAATGGGCACAGAATTCAAGGAAGACAAGGTAAGAGATGGCAGCCTGAACCAAGTGGAAATATTTTATACTTGGTAATAGGCCTTTGTTTTCATCTTCTCCTTACTTTAGGCATATATTTTTCTTAATATTGACAAGCCTGTCAGAGCCACACCCTTGAAGATTTCCTCTTCAGCAATCCGTTTCTTTCTTTGTTTTTGTTGTTGTTTAAACACATTATGAGTTTTAACACAGGTCATCTTTCCTAGATACTCAGATAAGATTCCAGGGAGGTTTTTGATAGTTTACTGGCTGTTAAATAATGTAGGAATGTGGGATTTGCTGTGCCACATGGACTGGAATCTCTTCAGGTCTGATAATTCACATCATCTTGATCCGAGGTAGTGCTTTGATAGGAAACCTCGGTATAGGACATGGAATTCGAAGGGCATATTCCTGGAGATTCAGTAACTAATGCTCCTCTTCTGAACTTACTCTAAAAACCTTGTTACAAAGTGCACAGCTGTGCTGGATGTCCTTGGCTTTGGACAGAAGGAAGCAGCACTTCAGGATGTTTGCCATTGAAAATGTACTATGCTAGTGAGAACTTACCCCCAAACGCAGCTTTTCCCTGCCCAAATTTCAAACAGAAAAGGTATTCTTCACTTTCTGGGATTCTGAAAAATTTCATGCTGTGCTGCTGTGTAGAGTTCATCAGTGCACTGCTTTCTCAGAAATATGGGAACATGCTAAGTGATAAAAGAAATTACTCCATGTAGAGTTTTACAAAGTGCTCTGGGACTTTTTTGATAAAAGGTATTATATCAGACATTATTAATACCTGTCATATTGTGACTTTCTCAATCACTTTTATTCTGCTCAGAACAGTCTCAGGAAACTGTGTTTTACCCAATTTACCATAATTGTGATGTGACCCATTTTGTACCCTTCTCCTTCCCAAGACCTTTGGAAATATATTATAGATGCTCTCCGTGACCTTTCCTAAAAGCTTTTTAATTGAAATGTTGTCATGCAGCTTCCATATTTAAGGTAATTTCATATTTTGATGGCTTTCAAGCACAAGCTGAAGGAGTATTGCAAAGAGGGAGGAGGATCATGGAGTTGTTTTTTATGTGGGCCCCATTTAGTGCTTTGCTGGACCTGCCAGAATGTTGCTTGGTCTAAGACACATCCCAGATTCATCTCCAACTTTTAGTTTTACCAAATAAATACCAAAGTATTTAGAGACTCCCTGCAGACCCAAATTATACACAGAGAGAAGATGACTTGTTGCAACGCAGTATCATAAAGGATATTTGCTTTTGCTGCTCCATCTTTTGCTCTCTGGAGTGTAGGAGAGGTTGTGACAGGATTTCTGTATTATTAATTTTGTAACTCTCACCTTGGTTGGCATTTCTGCAGTGCTTAGCATAAAATAGTTCTGTTTTCTTGTTAGGGCATTATGGTACTATGAATTATTATTCTTAAAAACCGTAATATTTGTGGCTTGGAAAAAGGAGTTCTATGACTTGATTAAAATATTGCCCAAATGTTTATATGTGGTTTACTGAATGCCTAATTGGAGGCTTTTGCTCTCTACAATCTTGTAAACTTTAAGATAGTTCAAATATATTTTTCTTAGGAATGTGGATCCAAAAATGGCCAGGGCTCTAGATTGAGTAAGTCATACTCAAACAAAGGAGAGAAAGCTACATATTTAGCTTCATAGTGGCTTCATTTCAAAATAAACATGTGAGCCCATTTCCTTTTGCACCTAACACAGTAAAAATCAGCACAATAAGTAGGCAAAAGAGAACTTCCTCCCATTTCTGTATGCAGGGATTTGTTAGATAGTAAATTTTGATATTGTTCTATCACAAGAAAAGTCAGAATATTATAAAATTCAGGAAAGAATGCTATTTTTTATATTAGGGCAAAATGTTGTTTTACAGTCCAGAACTGAATTTATTCATGGTACAGCTTTTGTTGTATTGGGATTACCAGAAGTATCATCTATGACCTTCCACAGGTGAAGAACACAGAATATGTAGAAAAGATCAGTCACTGCAGATAAAAAATTCTGAGTGTTGCTTGGACAAAAGAATTATTCATTGGGCCAGATTCTCTGTCGTGTAGTTTTCCTTAGCTGTATCGAGTTCATTGACTGGTTTTTATTGACCTTATTTCCTTGACTTCATCGTGGGTATTCTTATTTACATCAGCTCAGGATCAGGCTCTCAGTGCTTAATTTGCACAGTAAATTTCAGAAAGTCTTTTGAAATGGAATCTGCAGTGTAGTTAATGAGAGCTGATGCTTAAAGCTGGATGCTTTCCCAATAGCCTGTTATGTGGCACTAAACATTATGGGCCAAGTACTGATTTCACATTTTTACCAAATTCCTATTGACCCCAACAGGAGTTCGGTGTGAGAAATGATAGCAGGATATATCCTGTTATTTCCTGAGAAGGTCAGCGTTCTGATAAAAGTGGATGAAGCTGTCTTTTTCAGAGCTGTCAAGCAACTTGGCTTAATGCAGTGATGGAATCTCACCATGATAATTGAAAGCTGGCATGCCTGCCTTGGTGCACCACATTGTAGCTGACTGTGAGCCCTTGTCCTTGCTTTATGGGATGGCTGAAATTCAGACCTTCTGAATGAGATATTAGTTACTGGAAGTGTGAGCAGCTCCAGTCAGAGGAAAATGTATGCCTCTCATGCCAACTTGTGTTAACCATTTATATTTATAGGTGTATTAATTCTTTGCTGAGTTTTTACTCCTGTGTTTCATGTTCTGTGCATGATGAAGGAAACCCTTGAGTAGATTTTTGGGTCTCAGGTAATAGTAGCATAATAACTACAATTCAGCCACTGAACTGCATTATCTGACAGAGAAAAATCAATCCATTACTGGTCACTCAACACTTGTTCTACCTCTGGCAAAGAATAAACAGAATATCCTCTGAATTTGCTGTAGCTGTTATTTACCATATTACAGTTCTGTGGCACCTCCACTTTCAGTCTGTGAGTTTTGTCTGCCTCTTGATCTCCCAATTTCCTTTCAGTGTGCTTGGATAATCCTGTTTAGACTTTTTTTGTGTTACCATGCAAGGAGACTGCTTGTCCACATAAGCCACCAGAGGAGGGTAGAGAAGTATAAAATCAGAACCATAAAACGATTTCGTGCCACTTTCGCCCCTGCAGGGCTCAGTGTGCTGCTCCAGGCTGGAAGAGCATTACCCCCTCCAGCCATAGCTGCCTCTGTAAGAACTGAAGCTTGAACTCCTTGGATATCTTTCTCCTTCCTTCATTCCCAGGCTTTCTATTTTCCCTTCCAGCTCCCAGGCTCTCAGCCCCTGGGTCTGCAGTCATTGCTCCTTCTCCCTGCTGCTGTGGATCTCCAGCTTGGCTTCTGGTCTCAGCGGGTAAAGGTTCAGGCTTCTTTCTCCCCATTTAGTGACTTTTTGGCCCAGTTTTTATCATGACTCTGAATAAAAGCCTGGGTTTTTTTTTTTCAAAATCCCTTTTTCAAGGCATTTGATGCACTTCCTATGCTCCTTCTAAAGGGGTTTTGTCTTGCTTGAAAATGAAGTAATGTCTCATTTCCACCTTTCCCTTGCATATTAAAAGACAGAAGGATGAGGTGACTTCATAGCATTCCCACTAGCTTCCCAAATCCTGTTTGGGCAGAAGATTCAGATGTTTTTGTCCTGATGGTTCTTGTTCTCCTTTAGTTTGCATTTCAGCTTCACAAGAGCTCTTGGGAGAATGACACAGATGTGAGGAAAAGGCTGTAGGGTACCTTCTGTGTTGTTTAGAATTCTTTCCTTTCCTTAGCAAAACTCAAAAGGAGCTTGCTGCTCTTTTTTTTCCAGCAAGACAGGAAAGGTCAATAACTATTATTTTTATTTTTTTTTTGGGTATGCATTTTTTTTAAGTATGCACAGATCACTTCTGGACAAAAGTATCATTAATCTCAGTTTCTCAGTTTGAGAACTGGAGAAGTGATGGCCTTATTGTCTCCTGAACAGAATTGACACTGTTTGCTGTTATAGCTGGCACATGCTACGAGCACAACTTCCCTGATCTAAGTGGTGGATGAGGAGCACCATCCTTATCATCATGGCCTTGGATCAGGTTCATCTTTTCCACTTCAGCAAGGCCAGAACACTGTATAATATAATTTCCTGTTTGCGTATATGAATAGAAATACATATATGAAATATAGATAGATTTGACTAGATCATGTATGAATAGAAATGGCTAAAGGGGGGACCCTTCCCGCGTTGCTGTTGGGGAATGGAAGAAGGCAGCTCAGTTTAGGTTGGTTTTGTCCTTCATTTTCACCAATAATCCAAAGTCCTTTGCATGCTTTGGCTTTCTTTACAGAACAAGTTTTCTTTAGAGAACACTGGCGTGAAACGGAATAGATGTTGTTAGTGAGCTGTGATAGCTACTGGCTGTGTGGTTTGGATTAAGGTATTGGCCTGCTTCTGCAGATGTCTGCAGCCCTAACTGATCCTTTTTTTAGCATTTTGCTGAGATTTGCTCTAAGCTAGGAGCTTGATCTGGGGCTTTCTCGGTAATCAGTGAAGAAAAAGGCACTTCCATAGTGGATTTGATCTTAGGTTGGCTCAAATGCTTTCTGGAGGTGCCTGTCTCTCTCCCTTAGCTGTTTAGGTTGCTTAGGGTGACTAAGCTCCTAAATAAGTTGCATCAATTCAGTTACAAAGGAGCGTGACCTCCTTAACCTAATCCAGGGATGAGTGGATCTAAAGCAGTGTAAAAGAGAGGGTGCCAGGTTATCTTTCCTGGAAAGGAACCCTGATTTTGGGAAGTACTTCTGAAGTACTCTGGAATTTTTTTTTCCCCTTTGAGATGTGTGCTCCAAGGCTGTAATACGTCTCCAGGCTTTCTCAAGAAGAGGGGAATGGCAGGGGCGTTTGAGGAGTGGTCCTGTTTGGATAAGACTTGATTTCTGAAAAGCCTTGTATTGCTTTATTGTTTTAAAAGAAGGCTGCTGAAGTGAACAGCACAGAGGCTTCTGCACAGGCTTCCTTTTTGGGAAACAATGATCCCATCAGATTGCCAGTATGACTCATGCTGGGTGTTTGAATCATTTTTATTGCACTGCTGATGATGGCTTGGAAAAGTCAAGTTTTGGTCATCAATTCATTCTACATCTTTTATATTGACTGACTCTTGTATATCAGAAACATGGTCAGTTAGACGTTTTTATGAGTCCAAGGAAAGATGTTCTGTGTAAATAACATATAGTCAAGAATAAAAAGCCAAATGTGCGCATAGGACCTGATAATGGGAAAACATGAAGGCTTTAGAGCTGTATTTTGTTTGTAGTATACTAAATCAGAGAACTGGATAAAGAGATTGCTCAGCTGACAGAAATAAACATTATGTTAAAGGATTGAAAAGTTCGAATATTACACAGAGCCACCTAGGCTCTGAGAGAACCAAGAACAGACAATTTCAGGGGGAAAAAAATATTAAAAAGGCCACCAAAAAAACCCAAACCCAAGTAGTAAACCTTTCCTTTCCCCTTTGTTTCTTTCCTGTCCTGATTTTTTTTCTAAATATTTCCATCCTGGTTGTGGAGAAGTTGGGGGTGGAGAAGCAGGGAATCAATTCTATTATTTTAAAGTAGGTTTTTAATAGCCTGACAATGGTTATACTGCTTAGGCAGCAGCATAGGTTTGCTGTAGTTTTCCCCAGGATTTATTTTTCACTTTATAGCTCATTCTTTGCCCATATTGCAACTATTTAACACCTCTCTCTACAAGTCTCCCACCTGATTTCTTTTATAAGTCTCAGCTACCCTTTACAACTTACATTTTCTTTACCTTGAAGCCTTGGCTGAGATGGTTTGAGACTATCAGGTAAATATAGGTTTGGGAGCTGAGAAAAAACAAAAAGAGTGATTTCCCCCCCACAAGTTTTGCAGGCGCTGTGTGACCTGTCAGAGGGCAAAGGGACTTCAGGGTAGGCTGAGCACCAGGAGAACTCATGGGAGACAGATGAAATGTCCCTTTCCCCATCACCACTCTGAATTACAGCTAATTCTGTTTAGAAGCAGAAAGTAGCTAAATTAGTGGGTTTAGACCTGAAAGAGCACATAGCTTCTTTTGCAAAAAGATGCTAAAATATATTCTGTTTAAACACTTCAAAGACCTGTATGGAAATATTGTATTTGAGGCTTTTTATCTCAACATAAGCTAAATATCAGAATGTTTGCACTTCCCAATGAAGAAGAGTTTTTTTCCACTTTGGCTGTACTTTAATCACTGCATTAGGCTGTGTTTTAAAATCTCAGGAACAAGCCTCCAGGAATGCTCCCAGAAAACCCTGCAGTGGAGTCTGAGTGTGTTTATCTCGTTTCACATTAGTTAAGGGTAAGACTTGATGTAGTCCCATTATAATCAGTGGGACTACTCCCATTAGTATGGCAAGCAGGATTTGGCCCTTTGTTTGTGATTACACATTCTCTGCCTGGTCTGTTAGACTGAAGGGTATAATAAAATTAAACTATTGGATTAGAATGGTAATTTCAAAACACAAATCAGCAAGGGAACATGATTACATTTGCTTTTGGAGGATAAAGAGAAACATTCCTATTTCTCTCTTGGTGTATCTAGGCTGCCTAATGGAAGTAATTGTGTGTATCCAGAAAAAGAATGTGAAAAACTGCAGAAATATGGAGAGAGAAATGTGCTCCTAAAAAGAAGGAAAAAAAAAAACCCAACAACCCACAAATTCTTCTGATTCTTCTTGATGTGTAGATCAGCAAACATTTCTGAAAGCTACCAAATCATTAAGGGCTGTTCCTGAACAGAATTTATCTGTCTAGGACTAAGAATAGTTTTCTTGTATAAATAGCCCTCTTTATCTAAAAGAAGAAGTCACCTTTTTCCTTTCTTGATGGTCTAGGATAGTGACTATAACATGATGTGCTCTGAGAGGGGAAATTACTTCGTGTTTCATTTGGTGCAAGGAACTTGAAAGTTCATCCATCCCTGTTTTCCTCCAGCAGATGATGAGAGCATGGTTTACAAAACAAATGCCCTCATTGAGCAGTTTGCTGTGAAACCTGGTGTTCAGTGCTCAGAGCTGGCTTCCACAGGGCATCTTGGAAATTATTGAAAATTGCCTTATTGAATTATGCACATTTTGGATCCATCTCCCGGCAATTTGCATTTCAGCTCCTACAAAATTCTTTGAAACATAACAAATTAAGCTTCTGTGTTTTCTGTCAGGATAAATAGCATAAACCTCATTTAACAGACAAGCAGAACTAAGGCCGCAAATGATTCATTCTGTTCCATCTGCACTTGGGTATCCACCACCCTTTCAGCCCTAGGGAAACCATTTTCCCATTGCATTTCTGGTTTCCAGTCCTCTCACCACTGGTCCCTGACACTTCAGATTCTTTTGCACTATAATAGACTCCAGTATCCTTTCTCTGCATCCCCCTAAAAACATGTCATATTACATTTTTTGCTCAACTTATCTCTTTTTATTTTTAAACCTACCGTGTAAAGGTGCAATCTGCACATTTTTCAGTGCACATCCACTTTTGCAGAGCAATACAGAAACATCAGAAAGGCTCTGCTGAGGCAGGCAGGGGTCTGTCTAACTCAGGACACTGATCCCCACAGTGGCAGCAAGAGATGCTCAATAAAGAGGGTGGATCAGGCTGGCCACTTCCTGCAGTCCCTTCCCTTCTCAACGTCTCAGCAGCCACCAGCATTGGATTAGGGGTATTAAAAAATACATCCTCACCTATTCACTTTAGGATTTGTTTGTGGACCTGATGTCCCTGGAGTTCTTTTTAAACTTGCCTGTGCTATCTGTCTCCATGGCCTCCTATGGCTATAGATTCCACAAGTTCAGTTCCTGCTATTTAAACACTATCATTTTATCTGGTTTAACCCAGTGTTTCACTAGTTTCAGTAAGAATAGTGGCACCTGGGTTTTACTGGGAGATTTGGTGAGTAAACACTGTGTTTTCTGATTCCATATTACCCGTAAGCTCCAGGATTCTGTAGATCTCTATCCCATCTTACAGACTCCTCTACAAGCTGAAAAAAATAGCATTTTCAAAATCTTGTCATTAGGCAGCTTCTTCATCATCTTACTCATTTATAATCCTTCTCTCTACCCTCTCTCCTTCTGCTATGTCATGGATTCATAGAAATGTACAATCACAGAATGGCTTGGGTTGGAAGGGACATTTAAAAGGCATCTAGTCCCTGCAATGAACAAGACCTCCAACTAGATCAGGCTGTTTCGAGCACTGTCCAGCCTCATCCTGATTGTTTCCAGGGATTGGGCATCCATGACCTCTATGGACAACTTGGGCCAGTGTTTTCCCACCCTCAGTGTACATTGGGTGCCACTTATTGCTGAGCCCTGGGGGTGTCCAGCTGGGCAAGGCTGTGACCTTCCCAGAGCATCTCCAGAGCCTGGGGCAGCAGGACAATGCAGGGAGCTCACACTCACAGTGACAGCACACACACGGGCACGGGGGAGAAGCAATCACAGCGGCACAAGGAGCACACAGGGGGCTCTGTGTAAGTTCCAAGGGTTGGATTTATTCCGCTGTCTGGAGGGTCCAGGGACAAAAACCCCAAACAGCAGGAACCCGACCCTTAAGTAGTGAAGGGGGCGGGGTTTACAACAACCAATAGGGAGCGGGCATGGTCTGTACAATGCTGATGGATGGGGTAGAGAACCAATGAGGAGGGGCAGGAGGCGGGACCAAGGAGAAGGGGCCAATGGGGCATCGAACTGGGGAGAACATTCCAGAGAAATTCCATGTAAGGACAAAGGGGCGGGAAGGCCAACGGGCCAGATGGGAGAATGGAATTAAAATAAATGTGTATAAGGCCTGGGAGTGTCTTGGGGGAGAACTTTGGATGACCCTGCCTAAGTAGGATAATACAGCCCTAGGGGCTGTGTTACCAGTAGGCCCTATCGGAATCCTGGTCAGCAGGCCCACTGGCTTTGTCCTTAGAGGTAGTGTGAATTGGGTTTTTTTTGTTTTTTTTTTTTTATTTTAAATTTTTTTAGTTACAGTCTATTCCCTTTTGGTTTCCCCCTTGTCCTACTGTTACAAAAGCCCTGCCAAAAAGTCTGTCCCCATCTTTCCTGTAGTCACACAGTAATAACTGAAAGACCTCAACAAAGTCTCCCCAGAGCTTTCACTTCCCAGGCTGAGCAACATCAACTCTCTCAGCCTTTCCTCACAGGAGAGGAGATCCATTCCCCTGACTATCACTGTGTTCTTCTCAGCCTGGTCCACACCCTCCTTGTGTCCCAAAGCTGGATGCAGCACTCCACACGTCCTTCCTAGGATGAAGGATTCAAAACATTCATGCTCACAAGGGTGTGTATAGCAGTGAAATCATTCTGCCTTGTATGCAACAGCTTTCCTGGTGGTTCCCAACATCCTGTTGGGGATTTTTTGGCTGCCATTGTAGCAAATACAAGCGGGCAGTGAATATTTGACATGATTTTTTCTTAACACGGAGGGGGAGGAATGGAAAGAAGTAGTTTACTTAAGCTTTAAATTTTTCAGGATGGAGTCTTTAAATAATCATTTGAACACAAGCTACAAACTGAGCCATTTGACATTTTTCTAGTTTTTTTACAGGTCAGAGATTTTCTCTGCTCATAGTTTAAGAAAGCAGCAGAAATGTAGTTCCAATGGTGATTAGGATGGTTTATGGTTAATGCCAGAGGTTTATGGGTAGGAATGTCCAATACAGCAGGTTATCTTTACTCTGCCTAATGCAGCTTCTGTGTGGTTTATTCTCGTTGTTTTTCAAATTAACTGGTACTGAAATGGGACTGAGATTTAAGAAAGTGAGCAGAGAAGAGGTAAAAAATATCTACTCCATTAAAATGATACTCAAATATTTTAAACGCTCTGTCATTCCAGTGGCCTGTGGAAGGCATATCAAACTCTTTGCAGGACAAATAAAATGATAAATATCTTCCCTTTGCCTGATCTGTTTGCAGCTGTTGCAGCTTTTTGGGGTGATTTATTTACAGCACAAGGGTTTTTGTTAAAGCAGTCAGGCACAGTAAGGACTGTGGGATTAACCAGAGGTGTGGGCAGAGCAAAGGGGACCCTGCACCAGCTCTTCCCCAGACCCAGGTGTCCAGGATGTGCCCCTGAACACAGGGACTTGAGTGGACAGGCAAGAAGAGATCTGAGCTCCTTTGCAGAGAGCTGGCCTTCCCCCAGCAAATGAAAATCGTTCTTTGCTTCATCCTACTGGGAGCCCTGAATAATTTGCTCATGGTTCTTGCCTGACCTAAGCAAGCAGGATTAGGTGCAGAACAAACACAGACCAAAAGGACAAAATGTTGTCTCTCAGTAGTTGACAGGGCATGTTAAATGGGATGACCATAGTTTTCAGCCTCTCAGATGTCTGAAATCAGAATTGCCCAGGGATCCATGTTGTACCCTAATGGAACATTACATGTACTAAGGAGGACAGGGAGCTGTCTAGAAAAGAATATTCCAATCTCTATTCAAAACGGAGTCAATTTTTATTATAAAGAATGCTGAAAGTACTTTTTAATAATCTAATATGTTGCTAAGAAAATAAAAGGGGAGTATTCAAAAATATGTTTATTCTCATGGCAACCCCTTTGAGACTCTCAAGTGTACTCAGGTGAAGCTCTATAACAAAGGAATAAAATTGTCTCCCCTACTTGCTAACGATTCCCAGTGATATCCATCCTTCAATTTCTTTGTCACTAAGACAAGTAGGTAGTTAGTAATTAAACACATTGAAAAAAAGAAAATAAACAGAAAATATTAATTAAGGATTAGGTAAAGCTTGCTTAAGTGAACACGTGCAAATAGTGTAGGAAGAAAATGTGTAGTTGCTATACA
Organism: Petroica traversi; assembly: GCA_025920805.1. Classification (NCBI taxonomy): domain Eukaryota; kingdom Metazoa; phylum Chordata; class Aves; order Passeriformes; family Petroicidae; genus Petroica; species Petroica traversi. Next base: position 6,872,425 of record JAHLSL010000008.1, read on the forward strand.
GAAAACGACCTACAGAGTTTGCTCTGCTAAAGACTCACAAGGAATTGTGATGAAGGAAATGAACACAGCCTTTAGAAATTGGTGGGGTTTTTCCCATTAGGTCTCTGGAATTTATAGTAATATCTTTTTAAACAGTGTGATGAAACTTGCATTTCCATGCCTTGTGTTAGGTTGGAAAGATAGATCACTATTTTCAGAAAATGGAAGAGAGAGCCTGAAAATCTTTTAAAGTCATGTTGGGACAACATTTTGGTGTTGTATGAAACAGCAGTTCAAGGAAATGCAATCTTACCTTGCTATAACCCACAGGATACCTTAAGTCCTTCTGGAAAGAGAGCCAATAGTAAAGGAAATAATTTTCTTTTTCTGACACCTGATATAGACAAATTTAGAAATCTCACAGTAAAAACCTATCTGAAAAATCCTGCAAAATTCATGAAGTTTCAAGGAAGGCAATGCCCTCTGAGCCAGGAGTGGGTGGTTAGTGGGAGGATGAGGCACTGCCTTATGCTCATCTACAAAAACCAAAAATTGCTCAGCTCTATCTGACAAACAGATATGAAAACAGCCATGATGCTTCAGTCCAGCAAGGCAGCAGTGGAGTTAATGCATTTCAGCTGCATAAACTGCAAATATATATAACATGGCATGTATAGAAAGGCCACTGAATCTTTAAAGGGAAACAGGCAGAGCTAATAGGTTTCTTTGAATATATAAACATCAGTATATATTTTCGTGACTCAACTCAGCATATTCTATATGGGTTGTAATTTTAAAATTAGTGGTTGAAGGGAGAGATAAGCACCATCAATAAATTAAACTGTAACCCAGCGGTTTAGTCATGAAAGGTTAAAATAAACTTGCTTGATTGATTATGAATTTTAAACAGTTTTTCTTCAATGTAATCAGTGCTCTACCAATGTCATTGCTCATTAAAGAAAAGATTTTCATTCCAACATTTGATTGAGGATGTTTTTTCTCATTTGCATTTTGCTTTCCACCGAGTAAGCATCTTGCCTTCAGAATTATTAGATTTTTTCCCCCCCTTGTCTGTCCATAAAAGCCGTAAAGTGGGATGGAGCAGTGATTTAGAGGGATACTACATAAAGATTGAATGAAGATATTGACTACAGGCCCTAATGCAAACAGGACTGTCTGATGGACTGCCTTTGACAGGATGATGGAAGGGAGCCTTGTGGCCTACTTAGCTGCCCTTCTAATTGGCCTTTATGAATATTTAATGAAATCAAGATGAAATTCAATCAGAGCTTTTACCTGCTGAATCTTAGGGAAAAAAGCAGGATATTATTAGATTTTCCTAGCCCTTGTATACAATAAAACTGTACTGAAATGTCTGTGTGTTAGTCAGGTGGCAGAGATATGCTTTTTACCCAGGGACTTGGTTTCTTCCAAAGGAATTAACCTTTTTACCACAAAAAGCAGCACGATTTTCCATTTGCATGCATCACTGGTATTTTATTACTGGCATAGTATAATGTTTAAGCCATGAACAAGCAACAGCTATTCTCTTTGAAAACATACCCTTAGCAAATTCTTAGTCTATGCCAATTTGAAGCCTTTTAGGGAACTTTGAGGTCATATAATAGTTTCAGAACTACATAATGCTGTAGCCTAATATTTTGTGCCACATTGGTTGATTTATGAGGGGGAATTTGCACGATCTCGTTTCTCAAACATAATCTAGGTTGCATCAATAACATTAAATTATAGCAATGAGGTATAAAACAGTCTGACAGGCTCCTGCTGTAGTACACTCTTACATTCATTTAAATGTAGATTTTGTTTTTCTGAGTAGAATGCCAGAAAAGCTTTTCATAGAAGCACAATGGACAGATTAATCTATAAATGGTAAATTCAACAGTGAAGGAGGTTTTCCCCGTTTTTAGTTTTGTGAATTTTATCTTTCTCCCCCAAGATAAGCTGTTTATTCACAGTATGTTGCTTTTATGCATTTTCAGTATCATTTTTTTTTTGGACAGAAAGGAGTTTGGTACTTGGAGATAAACACAGCATGTTAATACTAAGCAATGCATGAGTAAAACCTTACAGATGTGACTAAATAAGAACATTTCAGTAGCGTTATTTAAAGGCTTGCTTTCTCCAAACAAAACTAGTTTTGTGGGCAGCAGGAATGCTCCCTTGGGTCACTAATGCTGATGTCACCACGTACAGAACAGATATTTGAGCACCAGACAGGTGAAGGTGCATGGATGAATGGATACCTGGCTTCCCTCAGTTTGTAGGTATTTGTAAGTCTCCCTGAACACATACAAATGGTAAAGCTGTTACGATTATTTTTACTGGGCTGAGCATGAGGACAGTGTGGTAAGCTCACGGGTTCTGTGAGAAGCTTCTAGCATGGTGCTTTTCCTTCCACGTGGCTGGGCAAATATCAGGAATAACAGAAAGTAATGAAATAACATTCATTCTGGGGGAGACCTGTACATTCCAGCTTCTTGCTCCAGCACTGCCCAGGGGCCAATACTCAGGGGAAAGTCACCAGAGGATATCCCTGATCCTACTGAACTTCCACCACTGATCTCTGTTCCAGTGTCCCCCATGGGGCAGGGATCCTGGAGGGTCCTCACAAGGACTCAGTGGGCTCCTGTAGGAGCTGTAAATAGTCAGAATACAAAGCAAAACTAGGAAAAAAGAGAGTGATAAATGTTACAGGGGAACTGAACCGAGGGGCAGCACTGGTGTTTCTGTTGGGACCTGGATGTGCAAACACCTGACTCTGGCTTTACTCTGCTGACCTGGGCTGACACCAAACCTGCCTGGCCATGAGGAAGCAGCTACAAAAGCATGAGATTAACAGAGATGTGCCAGCACTTCCCTGTTCAGCTCTCACACTGATACATACTTTACCTTCTAATTGCATTTTTCCTTTTCTCCCTTTTGGTGTATGAGCTGTGCATCTTGGGAGCTGGGAATTCATAAGCAGGATCTGAATTCACAGAGAAAAAGCAGTTCTCCCCAAAGCCCCATTCCTTCAGGTAGCTCCTTACCCAGGGGACAGTCATCTAGTGTAAACATCAGCCTACACCCTGATGACTAAAACCCTTTTAGAAGCAAACTAAATGGAGTTATATCAGCATATTTTGCTTTTTGAGTCTTCTCAGTGTACACAGAAAAATGGAAGGATGGATAAGAGGGTGAATGCTTATACATGTATCTGCATGCATGAATGCTGAGCTAAGGAAAATAAACCTGACAGTCTTTCAGAGGCTAAAGACTTTCTACAAAGGCAAGTACAGGACTGGCAATGAGAGTAAAAGGCTCTCCATGTCAGCCTTAATTTGGATTTATGTCAGCTCTACACATGGCTGAGATATTTCAGCCCACTGGTAAGAGTATTGTGTTCTTTGCATCTTGTTGTCCAAAGGCTTTTTGTAATCTCTCCATAGAGAAGGTGTGGGTAGCACATATCTTTTCAAACATCTGAGAAAAGAGAATTCACCAGACACAGTACCTTCTGCAGTGTTTCTCAGTAACCACTCAGATTATTTTGGGAAGCTTTGTTTAAATGGGCTGTGAATATTCATGTCACATATTTGCTTTCAGTAGATTGAACACATCAGTTTGTCTTCAGATCAAACAGATATGCAGTGGATTTCCACACAGAGATTGGATTGCTTATTTAAACACAAGTTTTAGTGGTGATAATTAAAAAGAAAATAGAGTTTTGCATAAAGATGGTCAAAACAAAGTAAATTTTGATGCATACACAGAGCAGTGCTTAGAAAGAGAAGTCTAATTGCTTTGTCAGAAACAAGATACCAGTAGCCTTTGGACCATCGTAGCCATGAACATGAAGCATAACTTTTTGAATGTTTTTGAATGCCTCTGTTAAATTTAAATCCCCTTTTAACATCTCACTAGTCTACACTTGATGTCTTGGACTTTCATCCAACTTTCACTCTTTTTTGATCCCCTGGCAGTGACCTCAGCACGACTAAGGCAAGATATAATTTTCCAAGTGAATTATATGGTCTGAGGCTAATAATTAAGTTTATGTTCAAGTAAAATTCAGCAAAGGGGCATGCATTCCTTTCTGATGTTGATCAGAAATGAAACCAGATGCTTTAGATTTGGGGAGGATTGCTGGCAGTAGTGGAAGTGACATGAAGGTGCTAAAATACATCAGTACACCCCAAAAAGTCTGAGATGAAGTGTGTCCTGCTTTAGGCTTAACATAATTCAAATAGAAAATTAATTTGTGACATATAGCTGTGTATTTCTTTTCTAATTACATCCTGGCAGAAACTTCTGATACTTGAGAAACCACTGGTATCTAGAAATGATGGATTTGATCTGAATCTCTGTTCACCCAGGGCAGAAGTTCAAGTGCTAATTATTTTGTGACTAGTTACCAGTGTGTGAACAGGCAATGGAAATTGCTACCACTTCTGAAATCCTACAGATTTAGAAAGAAATTGGTATGACTTGCTTTTTCAGCTATAGATGTAGAGACTGAGTAGCAGTGGGGAGTTGCTTCAGAGGCCTTGGCAAGGCTCTGGATCAAGAAGCAGGGGCTTGGAACTGCAGCATCGTTATGGTCCCTTCCAGCACAAACCATTCCATGGTTGTTATTGTCCTCTTACTCTCTGCCCACCATGGACCCGGGGCAAGATGTTTTAGGGTGAGGTGGAGTCACCAGGCAGCAAAGGCCGATGCATTTCCCAGGACAGAAAGCAGCAGCAGTGCAGCGGTTGCAGAAGGTGCATTTCAGTGCCCACTGCAGGAACCAGGTGTGCTTTCACACCTCGTTTTACTGAATGAGCCTTAACCAATTCCAGCACAGCTTCACCTGTAAAATGATTAGAATATTACTTTGTCTCATTGTTTAAAATATGATAAATTTAGGTGCTATATGTGCACTCAGATAATAAATGCCTCATCCTTCCAAAGTTTATGTGCCTTTTTTTCTCTGCTGAAGAGGTCTTTGTTCCTTTGTTTATAAAACTGAGAAGGGAGTAGTGTCAACTTCTTAGCTATTGGAGCTGAGATACAGCCTCCTGGGATCTGCTCCCAGTTGTGTCACTGATTCTCTCTGTCACCTCAGGTAAATCACTCTTACCTCACCCCAACCATTTGTAAAAGAGTAACCACAGCAAATCAGACCAAAGAGCAGCTTCATCCTGTAAGCAGTAATGAGCTGTAACAAACACATCACTGAGAGTTCCTAAAGTGGGCAGCTGTGGAATTACATATTATGGCCTGATCTCTTCTTAAAATACCAGAAAATGGTTAAAGTCTTACTCTAAGCAAAGAGCTAATTCCTTTACTTCTTTCTACCCGAAAGTACCCCTGAATATTCTCCTCAGATGTACAGAAATCAAATGATACTTAAATGATACTAAATCTTTCTTTTCTGGTTTGTGCTAGAGTGTTTCAGAGATTAGCTATGCATATTGTAAGAATTATTCATATAATGTTTCAAATGTTCAGCCCTTCTGTTTCACGGAACTCTCCTTGTCTCCTGCCACTTAATAGTGGTAAATGTCAGTCACATTAATTCTTTTACACCATTACTTACTGTCTGTGTCCTTTTCTGCCTCTAAATGAGGAGGCCCCAGCCTTTGCTGTGTGCTCTGAGCTGCCCACAACACTTGTTTCATCTGCTTCAAGGAGTTAACACTCTTTGAGATACAGTGACCAGAACTTAATGCAGCAGGTACAGAAACCTTTTTAAGGTCTGGAGTACTAATGCTGTCTAATAATCAGCTCCCATCTCCATGCTCCACTGAGCAGCTGTGCAGTTCACTCCATGTAATACATTTTCAGATCATTTGAGGATAGATACTACCCAGAAGCAAAGGGCTGTGAGAGTATTATCTGCTGCTTTGTATGTCCAAGAAGCGAATTCCATTTCCTGGATCAGACAGAAATGAAACCAATATCCGAGCCACTGTATTATCTGTACACAAATTCAGAATGCTCTGATCTCTCACCCTCAGAACATGACACAAGATCTTTCCCTAACTGTTGTGGTATTAAGTTGATTAGAGATATTTTATCTAAGACTATCTCTGGACTCCAAAGCTCAGCAGTTAGAGCTTTTGCCCAATTTCATTTACTTTAATCCTGCTGTTCCAGTAGAACTTCAGCAGAGGGTCTTCTCTTTCTCACATTCTGTAGAAAATAGAGCTGAGCTGTAAAACAGAATTCTAACCCAGCAATTCAACCCCAGTCCAATTCATTTGATTCCAGTCAGAATTGCATTGAACAGTGATCAGCAAACATTTCTAAAAACTAAGCAGTAAGCAGCAAATACACCATGAAGCCAATAAAGAGGATGTTTTCCCTGAGCACTGGATCAGAGATTTTTACAGAATTAAACTTTATGAGTAGGTTCTTCACCTACATTTTCTTAACATACACCTTTCTTCAGCAAACAAGGAGGAAAAGAAAAAGTATGACAACTGCACAAATGGAGCTGATCAAGGTGAAGAATTATCACAACGGTCTGAGAACTGAAGTGAAACACAGTTTAAAATGAGATATGAGACCTTCAGCTTGTATAAATCAGTTAATGCTATAACACCGGAAGAGTTGGCCAAACATCCTTGGACTAGGATAGGATAAAAAATTTTTTGCAGAGTTTCCAGCAAACTGGATTTCTTCACAGCAGCTACTATTATGAAAAGAAAAGGACAATTAGAGGGGAGGAGTGGCATGTTAACATTAATAATATAATAAAATAAATATAAATTAATCCCAGAACATGGGCTATAAATGTTTCATTGCCATGAATCTAAGAAGTAGGATGTATTTCAACTAGAATGCATAGGAAAAACAATTACACAGATGCGTGTACTTTATTGCATTGTAAGGAAGTAAATGAAAACCTTAAATTATTACTAAATACCTACAATTCTTCCCCCCTACCCACTTTTTTTTTTTTTTTTGGTCAGGAATAATGACTATGTTTATGTCCCAAAGGAAGGCAAATATGTATTAGTCAGACTGCTGGATCAGGACTGAAGCCTATGACAGTATTTTTAACAAAATACAGAGTATTTAATATCCGCTTTTTTGTGTCTGCACAACTTATAATTATTGCCAGCAGGCAAAAAAAAGGAGCAGTAGGGGAAAAGAAAACAGTGAAAAAAATTCTTTCCTGATCACTGAAAATGGTGTGAAAAGATAGGCAGGACATATTAGAGACAGTGCCTGCATGCAAGTGACTGGAGTGAATTGCACATGTACTGTGAGACGGTCAAACCTTGAAAAAGTCTTAAAAAACCAGCATTACCTCACAGGAGCTGGAGCATTTGTAAGACCTAAAACCAAAACCAGTTCCAGCCTGCAGGCCCCTTTGGAGCCTGGACTGTGCAATTACAGGTACTGCAGATGGTGGAAAGCTGAGGGCACTATTTATTTTTTGGTGGCAGACCAAAAATACTCACATGGATTTAGAAGGAAAAAAAAAAAGCTCCTCTTATTTGCTTTGGTCTCTGTGTGCCCTCCACAGCACATTCTGTGGTTGCTTGGAAATGGACAGGATTTCAGAAAACTGACTCCAAGTTCAAGGGCCAAATTCTCTGTTGGCACAACTCCACCAACACTAATGGTGTTAAGCCAGTAGAAAATTTGGCTCCAAGTGCTGTCTGCTCAACTGCTCTGTCCACAGAATCCAAGAAGCCCAGAAATTTTCAGCATAGTTTAACTCAGGGTAGCTAGAATGGAGTATGGACTAGAATGGAGTGGTTTTCATCATATAATCAAGATTAGAGATGCTGCAGGGTATGAAGTAGAAACACATTTCTGTGTTACTAACCATTCCCTGTTGGAGAACTTGGCTCACATTTATAGGAGCTCTGGAGTCAGGAGTTTAGTAGCCAAATGCTATTTCTATTCCCTTAAAATAGACCCCAGAAAATCCCAGTCCCAGGAGTTCCTTATTGCACTGGGGAAGTCTCTTCACATGACATTCCCAGTTAGTCAAAACCAAGGCACACTGACAGCCCTGGGGTAGGATGGGAAATCTGCAGCAGTGCCCTTTCCATTCCAGGTTCTATTGCCAGATGAATTTATTTCAGAAATACTGCTTCACTTTTTTCAGGAATTTTAAGGAAAATGCTTGTTGGCTCTAAATACTGAGAGATCCAACAATGGGTATTTGTCACTTTACAGTGCATTTTGTTTCCTTTCAGAGAGATTTAATGAGATGAGTTAACTTCTGTTTTAATTTGATGATCATAAAATGTACTTCTTATATAATTAAAATAAGAATTGACAAATATATTAAAAATGGCCATTTACAGATTTATAGACAGTAACTGGAACCAGTTTAATTGGCAGGCATTGCCTGTTTTAGTTTGCTGGATACAAATGGATGTGAACCTCCTTAATGTAGAGTAAACAAGTCCTCTAATATAACTGACATTGGATATTTACTTGGAGAGACATCCTGACTTCAAAATTATTTCCAACAAATACAGTTGTTTCCAGAAAATTGAGACTGCAAGTTGCCACCCATACTGTTTATTTTGTTCTGCTTCCAAGCTCCTCATTAAAGAATGTTGTCTATCCAGATTGATACCCTTGTCCCAGACCTTTTAGAGAAATCCTGTTTTCTTTTGTCGTTTCAGAGCTGTCCAACTTTTCAGTTCTATCTACTATTTCTATGAAATCTCTGAGCTCTGTTTTCACAGAAACAGAATAAAGATTTTTTTTTTTTTTGTGGTTTAGGTTCTGTTTTGTAGTTTTTTGGTTTTCTTTTTACTGCTATAGCCACAGGCTTAGAACATAATTTATGGAAGCATTGGTAACCCTCTCTCCAACTAAAAGCAGGCACTGCTTCCCTCACAGTGCTCATACCAATGTGGGCATAAACTCCAAAGGCCTCTTTACTAGAAGGACTGATGTGAGCAAAGAAAACTCAGTGGTTTTCACAAGCAAGCCAGAGCTGGCACACTCCCAACAAATGCTTTCACTGGCACTGGTGCCCCATAAACACCGAATTCGTTTTCTCATACCAGGCTATTTATGATTCTCATGTGAGGCATGACAGCCATTCATCTTTCTCACAGGACAAGCAAACAGGGCAAGACCAGCACTAACACTGAGCATGTTGTTACCATTACTCAGAAGTAGATTTATTGGCATTGTATCTTTCAAAGTAACAGGAGGTAGCTCAAAGCCTTCCTCTACAGCAGCTGTTTAATAAAACAACTCTGTGCCAGTTGCTTTCATATTTTAATCCCAAATCAGCCATAGTGGGGTGAAAGAGGAGAAGCAGCACTACAGGGAACACAGAGTTGCATGGACAGCAATGAGATGGAGAGCTGATTTCAAACCTTTCAGCTACAGCCAATTTTGTTGACGCTCTGTCCAGCGCTGTAGGGATCCAATTCTGCATTCCCTCCCTCAGCCAAGGCTGCTCTTTATTTCTGAAACATATCTGTGACTCCAGGAGAACATGCTAATGTGTTGTCTTACTGGGGAGAATTATTCTTGTCTGACCTTATCAATTAGAGTTGGATTTCTTCAGGAACAGGTGAAGACAAAAAAAAAAAAAAAAAAAATCTACAGGGCACAATACTTCATCCTGAGCTTGTTTACAATAGATGAGATCAACAGTTCTTTGGAGGGATCTGTTTCTCTTATTTTAAGAAAATCCTAGTTGTCCAGTTCAGCTTTGATGCATATCCTGTAAAGATAAGTGAGATGGATCCCACATAGTGTGATGTGACAGACTGCCACTTTCAGAACCTGTCTATAGAGAGGAAGTTCTGCAAATTTAGTATCTGAGAGAATATAGATGGTCCAGAAATACTGAAATCCTACAGACTTCAGGACAGCACAAATCCTCAATTTGTATGGTTTCTCTTCAGGTGTTTACCAACCTCCGCCTCCAGCTACACAAATTACAATTAGTTTTGTGCTTGCTTTTGTATTTTACTGACATCTAGTACCTCTGAGCTTTTTTTCCTAACATTTCTTCTTTTTAGTATAATAACCCAGCAGAAGTTAATATCAGTTCCTGTACTAAAATGCCATGATGGAGATACAGAACTTTCGGGTGAAAATGAGAGAATGTTTTGCCTGAAATTAGCTGAAAATCCTGTTCAGTACAACAAAGCCACTTCGTCCCTCAGTTTCTTGCAGGGGCTTAATTTACAAAGAAGCTTCCTCACTCCAGCCATTTTATGGAAAAAAATTAACATTGTGCCTGTCCTGGAGCTGCTTCCAAGCAGATTTTTTTCTTCATATACAAGTGCAAGCATAACCTAATTCCTCTAGTCCAGTCATGGTTTGGTTTCTATGCTTCTGGAAGCTGGATATATCCCTGTATATATGTATTTGTGTGGTTTCATGGTGTGCCTCTCTTCCTGGGTCAGTCCTGACTGTTCAGTGTGATGGAGCTGTTTTCTTTCACCTCCTTTGTGGCTGTTCTTGTGAAAGCAGAGCAACACATGAGGCTCATGTTGAGCATTCATGGACCTGATGAGGAAGGTTATAGCTCATCCTGTCAGAGGTTACTCTTCTCTCTTGTTCTCAACTGTGAAATGTTTTTCCATCAAAGTATCATGACAGATGCAGCTTTGTCAAAAGTTTTTCTAGTTACTGAGCTTACAAACTTATGCCATGTTTGTAGCACCCCTATATTCCAGTACAATAGCTTGGGTTTTCCCTTTCTTTTGGGGGGACATTTCTCCTTTTTTTTTTTTTTTTTTTTTTTTTTAATAACTAACAAATTGTTTGTGCAAGGCCTGCTTATGCTTCTCAACTTTTCTTCTTGCCTGTGCATTCAGAGAGCACAAATGAGCCCCTAACCCCAATGCTGAGCAGGTGCCACACGACAGAGCCTCAGCAATAGTTAGATGCTGGTGCTAATGAAGGCAGGTATCTGGCACAGGCAGCAGTGCTGGATTTCAAGCTGCTGGAGGTGATGACTTTAGAGGCACAGAAAGAAGATCAGAAATTATAAAAATACTTCCATTCCGGACTGTTGGGAAGGGCTCTTGTTTCTTTCATGCCTAATTCAAAGAATTTACTCTGTTGGATGTGTGGCAATGTTTGTATCAAGAGTTCTTCCTGTTCCTTCAGGAGTCTCGATCCCGTACATTTCTTCTGATGTGTTCTTCAAGCTTTGTCTTCTCAAATACCTGAAGTTAATTGGATTTCAGAGAATAAACAGAACAAAATGTTCAACCCTTAACCTCCTTTCCTTTTGTTATCTCTCATAGAAGTTATGTCCATTAATGCTAACTGGCTTTCTGATTGAGAAAATCAGCCTTCTAGAATGGTATTATTTACAAGGTTATATTTAGTACCATTTGAAATTCATCTTACTTGTTTTGCTTGTTAGTTCTGCTTATATAATGGGTTTTAAGTATTTCAAAACTCCTTTCCCTATTTTTAGATTTTTCTTATTCTATAGCATCTCTTGCTAAAGGGACTTAAACTAGAAATGGAAGTTTCTGCCTCCTTTCTTTACTACTCTGTTGAGAATCTTCCTACAAAGATTAAGTTTAAAATACCTAATCCAGAAAGAAGCATCGGCAGCTGGGTGGCTCAGGGAAGTAGCTGTCCTCATGTGCCTTCCAGTCTTTACAAACTTTAGGGTGAAATTAATTTCATCTGATGACAAACCTAACTCAGGACCTTGTTTGAGCTGCCAGTTTGGACTCTTTCTAAACTGCTGGTGTGCACAAGGAAACTCTAAAAGATGATTCACTCTCCCTTAAGACATTTTTCCAAGAGAAGTAAAAAGATTCATCCTACAAAAGGGATTTTATTCATCCATTGATATTAAAGAGAGACGAGATACTAACTTATATTAGATGATTATTTTCTAAATATCCAAGACTGATTTCAGTCAGTGCTGTGACACATGGAATATTCACATACGATATTACAAAAGTTGCTCACAATGCAAATGTGTGCACCATTATGCAAATCAGTGCACCAAATTGTTTCTGAGCAAGAAATACAGCTAAGCTTCACTTGGGCTGCCTCAATAACACCAAATTTTCAGTTGCTCTGGCACAGCAGCAAACTTTTGAGGGAGAAGTTCAATCTGTGCCCTTATCCCAGGCACAGGAGCTTTGGTCTCCAGTGGACATTTATCACTTGCTGAGCATAGTTTTTCCACACGTGTAGAGCTCACTGCAAAAATGAACAGAAAAAAAAAAGGTGTTGATTCCTAAACAATGCTGAAAATCCTTGGCTCTTGTGTGTCAAGCCTGACTGTGATGCTGAGGCATCTTGAGTGTGTTCTGAACTGCCCCCAAATTGACTTTCTTTGCACTACTGAAAATGGACACTGGCCAGCTAAAAGTGAGCCCCTAAAGCCAGATGCTGTCAGTGCAGCAGCACAGCTGGACTCCAGTTCCAACAGTGACTGGATCCATCATTTTTTTCTCAAATTTCTGGTAGTTCACAATCTAGGGGTACAGATTTTAAGACTTTGTGGGTCTTGCTTCTGGACCCTTCCTGAAGATGAAGGTCTAGAACCATTTATGTCACGTGAGTATTTCTCACACAGTCTTTAAAGAAGTATAGGACAATTTATAAAATGTTTATTAAAAGTAGGTGCCTTTTTCCATTTTCATGCCGAAGAAAATTCTTATTGTTCAATCTTTCTGAGTACGTATTTTAAAAATAGCCTGGTTGTAATATATTCTATGTGTACTTGGGATCAAATGCAATTTCTTCTAGGAGATTTATATGTAATTATTTTATCCAGCCTCCTTCCCCCTTTAGCAATCTTAACGGTGCCCAAGGTTACTTTAGACCAACATTGATAAAATTCATTCTCTGATTAAAAAATAGTCTGATATCAAAACTCTATGTACACTGTAGACTTCCATTGTTATAGAGTCCTTATTGTCTTGGGTTCATAGGCTGCAGTCTTTGGAATATTGAATTACTATACAGCTTTCTGTATTCTCTTTCCCTCTCTGCGTTTTAAAGAGTGTTCATAAACCATCATTTTATTGATGCCATTTGAATACCAAAAAATTTGCAAATTCTTCTGAAAGCAGTGGATACCAGGAATGCAGCTATTGCTCAAAGGCTTCCTTTAAGACTCTCTGCTTGTTAGCAAAGAAAAAAAAAAAATAAACCCCCTCGTGTTTTAGAATTGTGTCTCCTTTATAATGCTTTAAAATATCCTCCTATCTGTTCTTGCCATTATACTTAAGAAGGAAACCATATAATGTCTAGAACAGGTAGAGCACAGAGGGAGGTTAATTCCTTTAGATGGTAAACTAGTAACTTGTTAAAGATTACACAAGGAGTTTATGGCAAGCCCAATGACAGATAACTGGTATTTTAGACATGGTGTCATCTACTGCTGATGTAATGAGCCTGAAGTGTCCTGTGAGAGAAGAAGGATATTGTTCTACAGTGAGAAGAAAGAAAAAGCAAGGACTGTTCCTGTTATTTTCTGTCACTAAATCAGGATTCTATTCAAGCTGCATTGTTATTAAATTTAAATGAAACTAATTATTAAAAACGGAAAGATTTTTTTTTTCTTGGCATTTAATGAATCATCAGTTAACCAGACCCACCCACAAAAGAACAACCACTGTTTTAACAACGCTGGGAAGGAAGTAGTCAAATGATATTACAGATTTAAAGTACAGGATTGAAATTGCAGGTCTGGAATTTTGGCAGACTTCAGCACCACTAATACATTTACTGGGATTTAATGTGTGAGCATACTAAAAAGAGAATGCACAAAAGAATAATTCTGTCCCAGAGAAAATGGCCAAATAAAAATTATCAAAAACTTGTTGAATTTGTTAAATGGCCAGTCTGTGCTGAGCTCGCTGTTGAATGGATGAAGTAGGTCATAAAAAATTCCCTTCCTACAAGAGTGCTCCTACCCAGGGAGCTGAGAACTTGCGTCAAAGTGTTTTGTTGCCACTGGGCAGATCCATAGAGGGGGAATGAAATGTTGAATGCAGTGACAAAGGGGCTGGATGCTCCCACAGCAGTGCAGTGCTGCCAGCTGCCCAGTCACAGCATCTCTGCTGGTGCAGAAGAGCCTTCCCAAGCCCTTAGGACCAAAGGTCTTTCCAGGAAATGAGGAGGATGGCAGGAAGAAAGGGGGTGTTGGAAAAACACCGAGAGCCATTTCCAGCAGGCAGAAGGGCTGAGGAAAGCAAGCAGCTATTGTTAAAGAAAGGAGCAGCCACAGTCAGCAGGAGACTGAGGAGCACTAATCACTGCTAAATCACTGGAAGATGTCCCCACTAAGCAGAATTGCCACCCCTGCTAACCAGCAGCCATTGACATTAAATATTGTGGAGCTGAGCTGGGCTCTCTCCGAGGCATGCTGATTAAAAATGCCCTGATGAAATGGTGTGTACAGTAAGAAGTGGTGCTTAGTATTTTGTCTTCATAATGCTTTAAATTGCTCTGTATCCCCACAAGGTATTTTGCCGTTCTCCATTAAAAATAGGCAACTGAGTTTCAGAAGCACAGAGCTACTGCAGGACTCCACCGACTTCATTTTGGATTTGAGGAATCTCAGATAATTTTTGAAAGGGCCCAAGTTTACACTGTTTGATAGACAATAGAGAATTCTTTTTCTTTACCATACTTGTTTTCAAACTCTGGCAGTGTCTCTAAGTTAGTCTTAATACTTCTTGCTTAACATAGATTAGAAGTTACATAAAAGACCAGAAACTGTTCCTCCCACATCAGTGTGAAATATTATGGTTCATTGTTTTGCCCATGCTGATTTATGATTTCACAGCAGTAGTTCCATTAAGCTCTAGAATGGATTTTCACATCATAAAAGCACAGTGTTTTAAAATTCTTTGTATTTTAGGACAATTTAATGAAGTAGTTAAAAATTATTCCAGACTGAAAATGTTTTCTGCAATCAAGAAAAAAAAAAAAATCTGGTACAATATAGAAAAGCAATTAAAAAAAATCAAAACAATTCAGTCCTGATCATAGAATGATGCTTCTGAAAAAGAGGATCTCAGTGAGAGTTTTCATTTTTCTTTCCTACTCTCCCAAATGCTTGAGATGTGCCCTGCAGTAATGTCACTTTCTTTGTACATTGGGGAACTTTCAGGAGAAATTGAAAAATAAATAAATAATGATCACATTTTGATTTTGCCTGGCAAATATTTTGAAATAGTGTGGGCCTGGGACAGTCCTTTATCCCACATATTTCAGGGCTTTTATCTAACTTTGCAGTATCCAAAAACCTTTCACGTAAAGTGAATATCTGCAGCAATAGCCATAACTTATTTGAGAAAAATGGAAATTTTCCCTTTTAAGCAACAAGAGGTCTGCCTGGGCTAAGATGCAGGGGAATGGTCTTGTTTGCTTGTTCCTTTTATTTTTATTAATATCTTAGATTCGGAGAAACTTGTGGAGCCCACATGATGAAGGGGGCATCCAGGTCCTGGCACAAAACTCCTTTGAATGGTCCAAGAAAAACCCCTCAGACCCACAGCAGAATTGACAGCCCTAAGAAGGAGCTGTCTCTGTTCAAAGCCACGTGTTTTGTTTCTCTTGAATCTGCAGAGAACTCCCTGAGGCTTCAAAGGAGAGCCAGGGTAGGGGAAAACATCCCCTACTTGAATCCCTCACAATGTTATTGAGAGGCTCCTGGGGAAGAGCAGTGCTGGAAATCAATATTTGATCAGATCTGCTTGTGTTTATTGACGTAAAAGAATATTTCATGGAATCACTGAGGTTGGAAGGGACCTTGGGAGATCATCTAATGGATGCTTAATGCCAATAAGTGTTTTCTAATCGGATTGGTCCCTCTCCATAGACAGGAAAGGTAGCTCTGGCTGCAGGCAGTGACAGGGCTGCTGACTGTGACAGCTGCTGCCAGTGGAGAGAAGCACTGCTGGGCAGGCTCAGCACCCACCCTGGCACTGGAATAACTCAGTTCAGAGCTCAGTTTCCTGGATTTTACATGACGTTCACATGCAGTGCACAGCAAAATTCTTCTGCCCCAATACCTAGGTTTGTGCTAATGGTTGGCAATTCAGAGAACAATTGTCCATGTAAGGAATCGAGGTGGAACACAACATTGTAGTCCTGATGAGTGAAATCTTGGTTAAACAGGCACTTATTTTCAAGATGGTTATTATGGCATCACTTCAGTCAGGCCTCTCTGCAGCTCTAGAATCCTCGTGCAGCTGTTGTCAGAATTCACAGCTTACAAACACCCACTTCAGTACCTGGATGTTTGAAAAACATATTTTACTCCTGCATAAAACCCTCCTCTCATTATTTATTTATTATTCCTAACTGGAGATCCTGTTCCATGGAAGAGATGCATAAGTCCGCCCCCCACCATGATTTTGCTATTTTGAGAGCTTGGGGATGTGCAGTTTGCAGGTGGCTCAGAAGGTGACTCATGTAGAGAGTTCCTTCTATTTCTAGAAAAGGCCAGTGGCTTCTGACCAGGTTTTGGCTGCATCCCTCACACAGCTGCTCAACCCCATTGCTGCTGCAGTAGGACCTGAATTCCAGAGTAACCATTTTGTTTACTTTTTTTTGTGGTCTTGCAAACCCAGTCATTATTACTATGCTTCAACTTGGAGTAATGCTCTGTATTTTGAGACAATACTTGAGACCATTTGTAAGCAGATAAGATACACAATTAGATTTTTTTTTTTCTTTTTAGGGATTCGCAGTGTTTCTTGTGACTGTGTATGTATTTGCTTACAAGTATTAATTATAGTAGATAGTAATAATGCTGCTGTAGTATTTAGTCATATCCTAGGTATATTTCTATAAGTTCATTACACATTATTGCCCCAATATATCTTCTCTGCAGTCAAAGCTGCATTGCCAACCTGAGTAGAAATATCTAGTCTGGCTTTAAACTTTCTTGAGTGTATTGGGGGAGTAGCTGGAACAGAATGGATCGCAGAATGAGCTGGAAAACTTGCTAATGTCAGGATAGCATTTCCTCCAACAGGTTACAAATTATACTGTTCTGATGCTGCTGAGAATGGGAAATAATTCATCTCTCAGAGCTATCACTGCATATTTGTTATCAAGTATTGCTATAGATAGGTGATTTCCATAACCCTATTCATACCCCATGGAGTCGAAAACGAGTTTATCAAGGCATCTGTAATGAATATGTGAATGCTGTGGGGAGGGGCGAGGCAGGACAGTGCTGAAAACAAAGGAAAAAAAAGACAAATACTCTAAGCTTTGGATGGTAAAATGCCAAATGATAACAGAATATTACATATTTTGTTACCAGAGGTTTTCTATGAGTTGCTTATTATTTGGGAAGGGAATAGATAAGCACATGTGAGGGAGCAAGGATGATGAGCAATAAAGCAGAAAATAATAATAATAAAAAAAAGGATTGAAGAAACAGAAAGTTACTTGAAAACTGATTGTATAAAATATGTATAGACACCTTAAGAGATCAAAATGGCTGTTGAAAGTGAAGATGCAAATAGAAAGCTTTCAGGGAGTTTTTTCTCCATGCCCAGATTTTGGTGGCTGTTTTCTCATTCCTGAGCCATTGCTGTTGGGTGTCTGGACACTCAGACAGGGCTGCTGTGCCTGCTCAGTAAATCCAAAATGTCTGACGTGCACTGCTCTGACTGCAGGGAAATAACTGTACATTACAGGCTGCTTTGGAGGATGGGATTGCTTTTTTTCCAATTCATTGAACAAATGTGTTAAAAGAACTAAAATGTGATGCTTTTGTGTTTTACCAAAACTGCAGGGAAATCACTTCTTTTTTTCACTTTCTTGTCATCAACATATTTTCTTTATTCATGTAACAGTAGGTGTCATTTTTCTTTAATTATGCCCAGCTATCATATGTTGCTTTTATTTGTTGAGGATGTTAGTTTCAGGGAAAATAATTTAGACAGTTCCATTTTTCAGGCAACAATACACTAAATCCTGTGCTTACAAATTGCAATTAGATAAGAATTCTTCTTCCCACAATCAAATGTGGCAGTTTCTTACTGGAAAGTAATGATGAATCAAACTTATAGCGTAAAATGGGAAGATCAAAGCATTCAACGAAAATGTAATGAAGAAAATACACTTTTATGGCTTGGCATTTTAAATGTCCTCTGCTATATATCACCCTGGCAGCATACAATGGTGTAAGTCTTTCTTTAGGAACGAATGCAGATTAACGCAGCCCCATTTTCTCTGCCAGAATTTCCTTCCTCTGATGATGATATTTCTCTTCTCCCCACATAGCCCTCTCCTCCCACCCTCAGCACTAAAAGTATTTTGAAGATGTTTAGCCTTTGCTAAAGGTTTTTGTAGCCTTTGGTAATGACTTCTCATTTACGTGACTAATTAGCCTGGGATAAATAGAGATGAGGATAAGGCTCATCTGCATGTCTGCTGGAAGCTTGAATGGTGCACTTTATAAAGATACAAAACCCAGCAACTCAATGAAATTAAGGTTGTGACAAAAGGCAGGCAAATTGCAAGTGAAGGCAAACACTTTTCTTCCCGAGCTGCTGCAATTGGGTGCAAGAAAGGCACTGATGGCATGCAATGAAAAGAAGCATCACTTCAGATTCTGGAGGTTATTCAGGTTCATACTGAGGCCTGGACAGATTTTGCCTATATTGTTTGTACAGATACATTTTCACACAGAATTGCATCACGATTTGCCTGTCTTCACCATCCACCTTTTTGCATTTGTGTTGCCTTCGTTTCTTCAAATCCTCATGGTTGTCCATCTATGCTCACCTCCCTCACAGCACAGGACAACCAGGCAGAGATGTGTGTAACTGTGCATATACATACAGCAAAGAAAATCACAAAAAACTTCAAAAACACCTCAACACTACTTGATGTTATCCCAGATAGGACAAACTTATTCTGGTAGAAGAGGGAAAGAACAAAAGAAAGGAAATACAGCAGCCTTTTTGCTGAGCTGAGCAGTTTGGTTTTCAGAGCAGCTCCTGAATTTAGAACTTGACCCTCACAACACTTTGTAGTGAAATGCATAAGTACTTTAGGTAGCTTAATCTCATTTTCAGAAGTGACTTGAGGTGTCAGACTCCTTAGGGTGCCTTTCAAAGCCAGTTGCAGGCAGGGCTAGAGCTACTCTAGGGCAGAGGGAGTGGGCTCAGCACTGCTCTGCAATTTCAGAGCTCTCATTTACAGCCATGGTCAGTTCTCACCTGCCAGCTTAGACATGGGCAATGCTCGATTGTCTCAGATTGTATGGCCATGCTTTCCATCCTTACTGGCCACCTTGGTGAGCTCCTTGCACCTTCTTAGTCCAGGATGTCAGAAAAGGCCACAATTCCAGGATGCGCAAAATCTAAAAAATAAGATTTGTATTTAGGAATGTACCCAGAATGCTGCCTTGCTTGCTGAAATTGCTTTTGGAAACATGATGTCTAACTCTTTTAGGAGCCTAAAATGCAGTTCTTGAGACATCCAGAGCTAAGTTGCCCAGAGCAGGGAGAATGACAGATTACTCAATTCCCTTTTCAATTACTTAACCACAGGATCATCATTCTACTTCACTCAAATTGTGGTATATTGATTTCTGTTGTGACTCAAAAGATTTTAATTTTTAATAAAAAGTTAGCATGATATTCTCTTTATGTGTATAAATCCAGAATAATCTGCCTTTTGCAGACAGGGCATTTAAATTGAAAGACCCCATAATATTTGTCATGTTTATAAGGAGCTTTCCCTGAGTTCACATAACCAGCACCCCCTTGCTCAATTTCCCCACAGGACAGCAGTAACACAAAAGTCTTTGAGGCCCAGATGAGACAATTACAACATAATGAACTTTTAAATTCAATAACCCTTACTACAAATTCCTAAAAAGCTCCTATTGTGAAAATTCAGTTTCAGAATAACAGGTGACATAAAATACAGAGAAGCAAATGGAAAGAATTATCCAAAGCCTTTCCTATCTTTTATTATATATATATATATATAATTATATTTATATTTATATATTTATATATTTATATATTTATATATATTTATATTTATGTGCCTGTAAGGCCAAATTAATATCAGTGGGTCTGGGGTTTTGGTACAATACTAAAGAACTTGCCAAACTCCGTTTTACTGAGAAATGTGGTAACAACTCAGGTAAACAGATTTTCCTCCCTTGAACATCCCAGCCCCAGGTGCAGCACCTTGCCAGTGCAGCCCACACTCAGAGCAGGTCTCCTTCCCAAGCCACCTGTGCCCAGGTAAAAAGCTTCTATACCAGCAATCCCACTAGTGATAAAAAAAGTTCTAGATTTTTTTTTTTTTCCATTTGACAGGTTCCATGGAAAAGCTGCACAGTGAAACTTGGCCTGAGGAAATTTCTTGGGGACCTTCTGTACTTTCTGGCACACTTCCCAGGAAGGGGCTAATCAGAAAAAGCCATTTTTCACACTTGTTCTTTGGCCTGTCCTCTGTGACCTATTTTCTTGACTAATCCTGTGATTTTTATCCCAGCCAATGCCAAATTTCTGCTGTCTCTGCCTGCCCCTGGCCACTCCTATAACTCTGAGCTCCCAGCAAGATTTTGTGCCCAGCAAAATGTAGAATTTTGAGTAATTCCTCTTGCTCCAAGTACTCTTCAGAATCTAAGGGACAGCATAAGTAACTCCAAAATTCAAGAGCAGCAGCATTCTCTGAACTGGTAAAGGAAGACTTTTGGGCAGCTGAGATCTTCCCTAGAAGATAAAGTGCAATCAGGCCAGGATGTGTGCGATGTGAAAGCAAAGAACCTCTTGTGAAAAGCTTTTCACGATGATCTGTGAAGATTTCATTTTGTTGCCAAAAGAGGGAGCCCTCACAGAATTCTCTCTTAGCAATCGTTCTGCTTTTGGGATCTGCTCTTTGAAAAAGCTTCTAATTCTGTTTTTCTTGCAAAATTTGAGGCCTTTTAGGTTTAAGAATAAGTTTATGGCACAGATGATGTGAGCTGTGAGTTTTGCCCTCTTAGGTTTCAATGACCTCGGGGTAAAAAGAGACAAAATAAGCTTTTCATTTTCACAATTATTCAGCTGGCTGTCATTAAGTACACAATGCAGTTTCATCAAATACCGAACTTTAGCATTCTAGTATTATAAATAATAATCCTGCTAAGCTGGACAATGCTTGCTAGGCATAGAACTTATTTTAAATGGCACACGATTTTGTGTATTGTAATTTGGGTTCCACATTGCCTTCTGTTTATGTGAGCTGGAATTGTTAGAGCTTGATTCACCTCGTGGCCACCCCAGAATGATATTTTAATTATGAAACACTGAATAATTCTGAAATTCTGAATGTTTGAGATGGGTGAGTAGTATCTCTCAGTAGGTTTACCTGAAGATATAAAGGGTAGATGGGTGCTGGGTTTATTTGTAATCACTTGTAGAATGTAATCCAATAAATTCTGGAGGGATTTTAAGAATTATGCAACTTGCTACTAATTTTTACCCATGGATTAGGTTCAAAGCAGAAAGAGAAAATACAGGCACTTTTATTAGTGTTTATCTGCAGAGGGAAAGCCTTTGTCTTGAGTTCTGCAAGAGACTGCAACAACAAATAATAAGTTTACCAGAGAGACTCAGTGAGTGTTGATTCATGGTTCACCCTTACCTCTTTCTGAGCTTGAACTGGTTAAAGGAAACTCTGGCATGAGAAATTGCAAGTGTTTTAGCTGATCTCTGCCATCTTTCCGGAACCTGTACTGTTCCCTAGACTAGTTCCCATTTGAAGAATTTATTTTCAGTGTAATGATTCCTCTGACTCTGTAGCTCCAGTGCCCCATTTGGTATTTCCTCTGTTTTGCACAGCAGCTCTCTCTTCCTTTGGTTTGTAGTCTGAGTGAACATGACAGCCCAGCCTTTCTTATCTCCCCCAAATCAAAGCCAAACTTGCAAAACAAAGCCAATAATTGGGCAGTAGGATTTTAAAAAATACTTTTATTAGATTATTTGAGATACTATTTATGATGCAAAATCAGAGGTTCCAATCTGAGCTGTTTCTTATTTGATACTTAGAATCATTCTTAAAAATACATTCCTGCCTAAAAATTATTTGCGTGCCTAATTCACTCTTAAGTAATTTGTTCTTGAAAACTTTCATCTCCTTTCTCTTGGCAAGACCTGGAGCATGATCTAGAAAGGTTGTTAAATCACAGCAAAATTCCATTTAAAATGTGAATTTCTGATTTGTTGTCAATCTATATTGTGTTAGGGTTGCTGTGGGATTACTGTACCCTCATAGTGGTGAGATTCAGAATAAGTGCAAGGCTGATTGGCTGAGATAGGAAGGATCACATTTAGATGATCATTTCTTTTTCTCTTTTCCATTTTTTTCTTGTTGTTGTTTTGAACACTCTTAGCATTCCCAGTGCTGCCCAGAAAACAGAAGCAGAAAACAGGGAGACTTAGGGCAGGAGATAAGTTGATTACAATCAAATTACATGACAAAAGCAAAAGAAAATACCAACCCCAGATATAATTTTAGGCATTTTATTTTAAAAAAAGAACATTCAGAGTTAAGCCTGAGATGGCCAAAATGGGTGTTTCTGACATTTTATGGATGTTCTGCATAGGTAGTGTGCCTCCAAATATTGGATGCTCTGATGTACCATATGTGCTGCAATTCCTAAGCAATACAGCAGATGTTTTAGGTGATCAATTCAGAACTCACTGGCTTTGTTTAGCTCTCCTCATTCCCAATTTTATATGATGTGAATGTGCCTGTCATCATAAGTAGAGGAACAGTTCCATATTTAAAAATCCTTGCATAATTCAAAGTTGACACAGTAGCAGTACTAAAACACTCCCCAACCCAGAAAATCTCATGTTCCTCAGAGTCCAAAACACCTAGTTAGGGAAAGCTGTGGCCAGCAAAAATTAGCTTTGTGTGGCTTGAATCAAAACTTAACTATTCTTTTGAGTTTAGGTTTATTGTACGAGGCAGATGAAAGCTGACAGCTCTGATTTCTTTGCTGATCAGAGGGCTGGGGGAGCTGGTTTGTTTGCTTATTTGATTTTAAGAAAAATTTCATCTTATTTCTATATCATCTGCTCCAAAGCCATCTTCCTAATGGCGCATTTTTATCTTCAGATCTCTTAACACTTTCTTCTCTGCTGCCCCTTGCTTTGCCAGCTCCTTGTATGCAAAGTGCCTTTTCTGCCCTAAGATCAGTTTCTCTTTTTCTTTTTTCTTTTTTTTTTTTTTAAGGAGTTTTTTAACAGCAATCCCCAATGATTCTACTTAGTTTTCTGCTCATGTGGGCTGGAAATCTATTCAGGCTTCATTAAAAAGCTCATTTGAAAATACTGATTCTATTGTATTGTCTGAACCATTTAGTTTATTTATTCGGGGATAAAAAAAAAAAAAAGACATGAACTATCTTTTTTTTTTTTTTCCAGTTGTAAATTAGCACAGATATATTTCTGGTGGCTT
This sequence comes from Petroica traversi, assembly GCA_025920805.1. Lineage (NCBI taxonomy): Eukaryota > Metazoa > Chordata > Aves > Passeriformes > Petroicidae > Petroica > Petroica traversi. The sequence goes on from JAHLSL010000008.1 coordinate 6,895,816, forward strand.
ACACAGCAGAGAGACTTCCTTCTGGAGTGGTCTGTGAGGAATAAACTTAAACTTTCTTCTTGGGAGGGCAAAGCTGAGCTCGGCTCCTGCCTCTCCTCTGTAACCCAAACCTGCAGGACACTGGCGAGGAGAGCCACATTTCAGAAGGAAAAATGTTCTCTGTCTTCAGTGCCCAAAAGAAAAATGTAAGCTCACAGAGAACAAGAGTGAATGTGACACCTAATTTTGCCACTATAAATTGGAGCATTTACATTTGTGTTGATCTTTCAAAAAAATAAAAAATTTTTAAAACTCCCCCTGAAATATCGCTGTCTGATGCGATGGAGTTCAGGCTAAGAACAAGGATAAATTTTCCTGGCATTTTCACCTGTGGAAACTTTGTTCACCTTTCCTGCAACTGTGAAATTGGTTTGAAATGATGGACTGATGCTTCCTCCTGAGTTATTCTTGACATACCACAGCTTTTTTGCTAACTGAAAAATAGGTGCTCTTTGGGGAAGCAAATTGCTTTTCCTAACACAGTGTGTAAATGTTGTTGTAAACATCTAGATAATTAACTTTTAAGGTTAATGCTCAGTGGATGTTTGGAAACCTCTTGGATTACTTCTAAAAAATGAAGAACGTAAAAAAGGGCAATGGTAGCAATTAAAATACAGAACTATCTATTTCTAAAAAAAATGGAAACTTCATAGTGACTCACAAATCATAGGTAAACATCCACATTTCAAATTACCCAGAGAAACATATTTTCTGTGCAGCCCAAAGGACAACTGCTTTGCAGTACCTCATGACAGAGATACCATATCCTTAATGTTAAATATTTGTTACATGTGAGCAAATCTCAGCTTCTGTCTTGTGGGGATCTGGTTCTGAGGGGCAAGATCTGCCCTCAGTGATTGTCTCACCAGGGGCAATGGGGAAAATTCAGCCTTTGGCTGGACTGAACCCTGAAGCATCTCCACATTTGTGGTGCAAAAAATGAGCAGTTTCATGTTGAAATTTGTTAATGGGCATTTGGTTCCCTTCTCTCCTCCACTAGGTCCTTGTGCTCAAAATGGTCCCCAGTTTGCCACTCACCAGATTTTTCACAAGTGTGTGCTCTGGGATTTTTAATCACCATTAGATTTACATCAGGTAACAGGTCCCCAATGAATTGCTTATAGAACAACTGTAAAAGAGAGATAATTTGAAGCAGTTATCAATGAGGCTAATGAATTGAGGGTTTCAGACCTCTTATCTCTGTTCAGTTGACAGGACAAACATTGTCCCCTATTTTATTAGTCAGAATAACCTGACATGGACTGAGGAGAGGAGCAAACCTTTACTATCTGGATGGCCTCATTTTCTTACATAAATCTCCATTTGAGTACATAAATCTCTGAGGCAAACTAACTCAGCTCGGTGATTTTGATGAACCAAACTTTTATTTTCTCCTTTAATATACCAGAACATATTGTTTACAACATATATAACTCTCTTCAACTGCTGTGAATAAAAAAGTCCCCTGGAATGGTTTTCACAGTTTGAAGCACCTGGGTGAGGGATTTGGGCTCAAATGCCAAATATAAAAACTGAGATAAAACTGTCCCAACTGAGATGTATCGAGTGAAACGCTGCCTTTGCTCCAGTAGCCTCCACTTGAATTTTTCTATTAACAATTCTAGAGACAGCAGCCATAGATTAAAATATGAATTACACTGGATAGTGTACAGAGGCAGATTGACCCTGGGAGTGGCTTTAGGAATCCCAGAACAGCCCTGGTAGTCCTTAGGAATTTTGATAGTAGTTACAGCCTGAATGTATCTTGCTCCACAAGTTCTGGGGCTCAAGATACTCAGCTGCAGGAATTAGCAATGATTTTAGCCCATTTCATAGGAAAGTACAATGGCATTACTTCAGAAACAAAGGAGAAAGTGATGGGTCTGTTTGGAAAGTCAGATTGTTCCTCTTACCTTCAGAAGAGCCCACGCTCATTTGTGCCATTTGACTTCTTCAGACAGTGCTGTCACAGGCTGTAATTAAATAGGCAGGTTTTGGGAGAATAGAGATTGGGATGCTCTGAATCATTTGTTGAAGTGAATATGACAGGCAGTGGTCTGGTTTGGGAAAAAAAATAATTTCTGAGCAATAGAAAAACAAACTCACTGCCATGGATTGTGAAAGGAAACAGACTCAAACTGAAATTAGATGAAAAGCTTGAAATTAGATGAGACCAAAATAGTTGGGCATATAAATTTATATATTTGTCCATACATAATAGATTCTAATTTAACTTTTGGCTGCAATTTTTATCATGCTGCCTTGCCTTGTATATAGTAATTAAGAGACATTACACAATATGTGGGGGTTAGGGGAGGGATTTTAAATAATCCTCCTGATTTAAATGTGAATACACAGAGTTATTCCCCCTTCCCTCCTGCCTGTCCCTATTGCAAAAAAGTCTTTGGGTGTAGAGGTGCTGTGACAGCCTGAGCAGAGCTTGGAGGGCTGCAGTCAGTCATTCGTCCAGTGAAAAATTCTCATGTTTCAGAAATTTTCCTGACATCTTCAGAATCCTAGAAGGTTTTATTATTTCTCTTCTCATAGAATTCCCTTTTTTTCCAAATCAGTAATGCCTTTGAATCCAAGTCAGTCTTCCCCCCCAGCGTCCTGGCTATTCTGGCATGATGACAGTTTATTAAACTTAATATTAGTTGTCATGGAGAGAACAGAAAACTGCTACTGAACTGCTACTAGCTGGTAGCTAAACTGCTAAGGTCAGACATGAATTTGGGGACTTCAATCCAAATTTAGTTATAGACAGCAAAAGAAGGTTTGGGAGGAACAATCTGCTGGTTCAGAGCTCAGTCTCAAAGTCCAGATGGGCCAAAGCAGGGACATGAACTCCAGAATTTGTTCCCTTATGATGTAATCTCAGGCTCCTACAACTGCATGTTTAGTTTGAAAATTGACTGTGCTGGGGGTTAATTTCTGTTATCTAAACCAGCCCATAAACAATGGCTGCTCAGTCAATATCCCATTACTGGTATAGGTAGATATGCTTTGTTTCTAATTAAACATTCATTGAACACTGTTGCTTCTCTCTCTCTGCCCCCCAACAAATGGTGAACTTTCAAAATTCATAATTGCTTTCACAAATGCTGCTCCTTTCCTTGGTAAAACTTAATGTAGGAATCACAACTAAAGAATGGCAAGGCGGTGCCTAAAGGGATCTGTGTCATGGATAGATTTGGTTGTTAATGGCACTCTGTGGGGCCTGTACAATTTTTCCTGCCCTTGTTTACTCTATTTTTCAAAATAAATATATTTTCAAGAGAAGAGTTTATTAGCTCCTGCTGCTTACTGTGTGCTTTAAAACATAATCCATCGTTTGTGGCATTACAATAATCTCTATAGGCATTAAGTAATTGATGTCACAAGCACAGGATTATAACCACAGCTCTGCAATTTACATAGGAATACAAGAAACTATGAAAAACCTGCATGGCAGTGTTTCACCAAAACAAACCCCTCGGAGTGCTGAGTTAAACTGTGGAATGAGTACACCCTGAACCTTTGCTGTGTAAGTACATTTAAAACATGCACAAGCCACCTTTTCTAAATGCAGCTAAAAAAAGGCTTGATCCCCGTCTGGATGTAGGACCAGACCATGGGGAAATGGGCCTCTTCCTTCATTTCTTGCAGGCCCAGAGCTTCTGGGAAAGATCAGAACAAAGGCATTGGCTGCATCATCTCTTCTTTTCCCTCAGTCAAGAGGCTTTCTGTTGTCATAACATTTATTGGCAAACTTAAGGACCAGTTCATTCCAGAGCAGTTCATTCCTCCTCTCTTTCTTCCCAGAGATGAGACAGCCCTAACAGTTATTCAGCTTTCAACTTTTTGTTGTGATTGCAAATATTTATAGTGAATAGAGGCGTGCTTTTTTTTTTTTTTTTTTATTCCTAGTGGTTCACTAAGCATCTGGTTACTACTTTATGACTGCTGCATAAGTAAATAGGGCAACCTATGGATGGAGCACCAGCAGATGTCACTAAATAATATGTGGAAAAGACCATGAATTTGTGGGGCCTATAAAGCTGAGGGTGCCCATTGCCAGTGGCCTCACTGCAGCCCCTGAGGGAGCTCAGCCTCCCAAGGCTTGGGCAATGATCTACAGCTTTTAGCAGGAACCTCCTCCCCAAGGGGCTGCAACTTCTGCCATAGGTACTTCAGAGTGTTTGTTTATGTGTTAAAAAAAATGGCATTTCCTCCTTTCCTTAACTTCTGGATTAATGTTCATTCTGTACAGCTTTGGAGCACAGGAAGGCTGCAAGAACTTTATGTGTGGATTTGCTGTTCCTGGGACAAATAGTTCAAGGGGAAGAAGGAGAGGTCTCAGCCACTTGTTTGGCAGTGCTTTGGGAAAACAGGAAGGTGCCACACATCATTGGCTTGGGGAAAGAAATAGGCAAGTGCCAGATATTAAGCAGTAGAATATGTGCACAGGAAGCTTAAAGGTTTGGCACTGTCTCTCATTATTTGGACTTGGTTTTGATTCTAAAGCAAAATGGAGTTACCGCATATTGCAGCAATCAAATATCTGCAGAGGTCACTGACAAAATGGTTTAAAATGCTCATTATAGTCCTTAGCATGAGCGAGAACATATCCCAAACCACTTTATAAATGTTCTTCCACACCTATATTATCAATAATTGATTCCACAGGGTAGGCTACAGCAGATGCAATTTGCTAAAATCCCAGTCAAGTGTCAACAAGCTGACTGGTTCATTTTATCATTATACCAGGAAACTTTAGCAGCTAATCATAAAGGAAGTACAAAATGTGAGATCTTGTTTCATTATGTGAACAAAAGCCTGTGATTTCAGGATGGAAAGAAAAGATTATTGCTCAGCATAATGTGGGGGGAAAAAAAAGGCAGCTTTAAATCATCGAATTATCCATTTTTACAGAATAATTTGAATTAGTAGCTTTTTGGGATCATTATTTAAATCAAGAGTTTCTCATTGGAGGTAACTCTTGCACTCTGAAGGCAAGGAGGTGCAAGTAGTGAAACTTGCATTTGAGGAGCTAGGAACTAGGCAGATGTGAAATGTTCACTTTTTTCCCAATACCTTGCTTCATCTAAGCCTCTCTTAGAAAATTTATCCAGATGTTGATCAGGCATGAATATTTCTTAACCTGTCCAACAACCAGTGGCAATAAGGAAGGATGGGATATAACTTTTAATCTCCCTGTCCTGATAATTTTCCTTTCCCTCTGCTGTAAATCCCTCCAGTACAAAACCATGGTGGTGCCAGTGGGCAGTCAGGTTGTGCCACCCAACTGTGCTAAGTTGCCCACTTGGGATCTCTTTGATCCTTTCCTGAACTCCTGGGTTCTTTCATGCCATGATATGAGAGGACAGACTTCCAAAGCATTGACATTACAGAGTATGGCAATAATAAAGGCCACAGAAATGTGAAATGCACCCTTCAGTACATCCTCAGCTTTATTTGTGATAAGATACACCTGTTTCAATTACTCTGTGTCAACTCAGTTTACAGAAAAGAAACACTGGTTTTGAAGTCAAAAAGAAAAGGCACTATTAGTGACAACTTATTTTTTTTCCAGGAAATAAAATAACATTGTGCACTTCATTTCAATCTTAAACCCCCTGCACAGTACATTGAAGGTGGTGAGGGACAGACACATTCAAAACACTCAAATTAGGGGGAAGAAATCAATAGCAGAGACCAAGCTGGGTATAATACATTTTGGAAGACAAAGTCCTTGAGAGATCCCAGAGAGTCAATTCCAGCTTCCTGTGAGGGGGCTGTGGCAGGAGCTGGTAGTGAGTGGGCAGCCTGGTTTTGGGTTCAGCTGCAGCAAAAACTGCTCCCAGAGTGAAGGCAGTGAAAAGGCACAACAGGAGCTTTCTAGAGCTGATCTCAGCTCTGGGCTCAGGAATTTTACATGGACACTCAGAGCAAGGCAGGAATAGATGGCCTTGCTGTTTAGAAAGGTCTCTGCTGGTTCCAGGGACATGGAGGGCTGGGATGCTGAAGAAGCTTCCAGCATCATGTGTGGGATAGATCCCTGAATGGCTGCTGCCAGCTCCATCCCCACTGACCTGCACTGCTGGGTATTGGATCTTGGACATGATGTGCTGGGACAGAAGGCAGGGATAAGGATATTTTTTGGATCATGGCTGGAGGAGGAGTAGGAAGATGACTTTATAATTGCTTTTTTATCACTCTTTCTGACTATATTGACTTTATACTTGACACAGCTTTGGCTGGCAAGTAAGGCCCAGATACATTCAGAATTAGATATGACGAGGCTCATTCTTACATGAGAAGGAAATCATCGGTTGCTACAGAAACAGCTCCATATCAGTCTCGTGGGGCATCTTTGCATCTGGCTTTTTTTCCCTTCTCTTTTGCTAATCTATAGATAAGAGTCAAAGCAAGTGCAGCACATCCCACATCTATATAAAAGGTTGGAGGAACTCTGCAGAGAGTAAAGTGTGAAAGAACATCTCATAGATAAGCTAAACTTAAATGAATGAGTTAATTTACACTCCCCCTGCAATTTTTTTCCTAGTTTTGCAACTCCTGCTAAGTTAATTGAGGTGAAAATTAAATGACACCAGTCAGCAAATATTTTAAAGACCTCCAAAACCAAGGAAGAGAAAGGAGGTACTTAGAAAAGGAGTTTCTAAGAAACAAGAAAAAAATCTGAGGGGTGAGTTAGAATCTGTGTTGAGAAAATTGCATCTTGCAATGGAATAATAATCCAGACTCACTTTCAGGCAAGTTGTTTAACTTGATAAATTAAGGAATTAGTTAAAAGTAAGTGTACATTATGGGTGAACAGGGACCATTCTGCACACTGCAGACCAGCTCACCAGCGATGTTCTTCAACTGGTTTTCTAAAATGTAATGAATTCTTGATGCTTAGTAGATTAATATTTATTGAGTGAATCAATGCCTAATTTATTAAAAAATTGCCTTCCTTGTATTTTAATATGATTTATTACTCATCAGTGCTTATTGCATTAATTAAAGATTGTGTTAATTTTGTGGAAGCGAACACGATCCACTGCAGGTTCGCTCCGAGCCCTGGTACCCTGTAGGGTAGTGCCAGCCCTGGAAAGTGCTCAAGGTGGGGAGCAGAATGAATAACCAGGGGCCTCTTCCTGCCCTTGGGATCTCACACAGGCAGCAGAGTGGAAAAGAGGATGCTGCCCCTTAAGGGCAGGACATGATTCCAGCAGCAGCAATACCGGGATGATGCTGGGAGAATTTCTGTTTGCCTCTTAGAAATTGTGGCTGGTGCTGTGGGGATCGTTTTTCTGTTTCTCATGGAATGTCTTTTTGTCAACGGAGGTGAAATCCAGCCTTAGAGACATGGGAAACTGCCATCACTTTCCCAACCAGGGGCACAGTCATTGCATTTCAGATTATAAGGAATCCTTGGGACAGTAGGTTGCCTGAAGATTGGGATGGTCCCAAGCATCTCAGCAGGCACAGGTGTTTGAGAAGTGGAAAATTCCTAAAGGCAGAACAAAAAAAGCCAGACATCTTGTGAGCTGAGTCTTTCAAGAAATCTGTCAAAACAGAGAGAGGGTGATCATGCTGGAGGGGGGCCACAGCTGCAATTTGCATCTTTCAGCACTGAAGGAAGAAGCAAATACATAAAGCCCCACAGCCACGATTCTTCTGATGAAATTATTTTATTAATGGGCGTGACATTTGTAATGTCGCTCTCTTTAAATTCAAATACTGCTGTTTTTATAGCTACTCATAAGTGAGTCTGTCTGGGTTGGTTTTTTGTTGTTTTTCTTTTTTCTTTCTTTTTTTTTTTTTAAATCCATCTAGTCACTAGGCTACTTGCATCCAGCTGAGCCCTGGAAACAGCAGAGAGCGAGCCCTGAGATCTGAGAGCAGGCTGGAATTTCCCAAAAGTGACTGTGTCCATAATTAGGGCATTTTTGCATGTTTAAATGCATGATTCTGGAATGCACTTTGCTGTTTGCTTCTCTCCAGGGCTGGGGTGAGTGTACACAAACTTCCCTTGACGAGCCAAATCAGAGAAGCCTCTTCAAGGTCCAGTGAAGGTCAGAGCTGAGAATTTTTCTCCCTCTGTCACCAGGCAGGCAGGAACCACTGAGCTCCAGCCTGGAGCACTTGGGTGGAGTCAGTGCCAAGAATCTGGTGGCATTTCAAATCCCTTGCAGCAGTTAGGTGTTAGATGCAAAAGATCAGTGCTGCTCCACTTGAAGTCAGAGAAATAACTTCAGCTTAAAGTTCAACATATACACAAAGATTTGCTGGATCTGGAGTTAATTTGTTTTTTCCAAGGTCAGCTTGAAGGCAGAATTCAAACTGGAAAAAAGTTACAAACTGAACATTTGACTTGTAATAATTTCATTTTACTTCCCACTTGTTTAACCTGTCCTGTATACTTTTGTTTTTCTGACGTATCAAGCTAGGTTATCTTGGTTTTTATTTAATGTTTATTTTTACCCCATTTAAGAGACTCAAGTCAGGACTGGGGGCCAGCTGGGCTGCACACCTTTCTCTCTATTCCATATCTTTACATTTTCCAGCTTTCTTTGATGCAGGATATTTATATTCCACCGTTTTTCCTATTAGAGAGGCTTTCACAGAGTATAGGCTTCGGATATATATTTTCTGCTCTAGCTGTTCATTAGAAATACAGCATTTGGAGTTCCAGTTGTGCTGAGAAATGTAAGCAAAGCTTTTGGCCCAGTGGGGGCTAAGCTCTGGCATTTCACAGCTTTGTACATGTGAATCAGGATTAAGGTGCAGGATCTATATAAAATTTAGCTCGTTAGGAAATGTTTCGTCTCACGGCTCCCACAGGGAAGGTGGGTCCTGTGCTTACACAGGATTTCTTACTCTGCTTTGCTGCTCCCTGGGAAAGGAGGGGTTGACACAAGGCACAGCAGGGTGTTCTGCTCCCTTTTACACACCTGGGAAAAAGTTTGGCATGCACTGGTCCCAGTATTTTAAATTAAAGCAAATGTGCTCCAGCACACTGCTGAGGTCATGCTTGGAATGATTTAGAAGAGTTAAGAGAACAAGGAGTACCTCAGAAAAAGGACAAGTAGGAATTTTCTCTCAAAAATATTTTGTGTTGTGCCAGAGATAAGGAACTGAAGGACAGGAATGTTTCAAAAAACTGAGTTTTTTCCAGCCTGACACCCCACTTGGCTTCCCAGCAGGCCAGATTTACTGTGTGCCCAACTTAGCTCAAGCACATTCTTTGGATGACCAACTGTGTCCATGCACTTCAGCCAGTGAAGCTTTATCACAGAGAAATGATGGGTTTGGAAAGCAGTTTCATCAGTCATGACTTCCAAGGAAGAGCACTCAGGGTAGGGAACACCAAGTCAATGTTTCCTCCTCAAGGACTTTCAGCTGTCACACAGGGAATACAGTGAGTGCAGTGATGAGAATTAGATTAGAAGAAGATCAATAGGGCTGACAATAAATGAAAGTAACACAGACATTATTGAGCAAATTAGGAGAGAGAAATTAAACTGGACAGTATAATCTTCAGTACCTGCTAGACACACTGATGTTGGGCAAAGTTAGGGAGCAGCCAGTGAGTTAGAAAGTGCTATGATGAAGGGGCAGTAACTGTCTGTCTGTGAGATGGGGAAAGCCCTGTTTGTGATGGAAAGCTCTCAGCCCACAGAAAAGTGGAAAAAGGTGATAATAGCCCAGGAGCACATGGATTTAAGTGGCAAGCTACTGAGAAACAATGGTAGAGAGATCACCTAAGACTGGGAGCAGGGAGTATGCAACAATGCTGGCTACATGTTATGGGAACAGGGAACCTCAGATGCATTCTACTATCACAAAGGCTTTGGTGGGGTAGTTTGTTCCAGGCCAAAAATCTTCCTAACTTTCTCAGAGTATGGGTTTATTTATCCTGTGAAGGTTTGCAGCCACTCCAGAAAACAGTCCTCTGAATAAACTTCATTACTTGCCATAATAACTCCCTGTATTTTGCTATCTGCACACATACCCAGTGATGATCAAGTCTGGCAAGCTTTTGGGATGAGGGATATCCAGTGGCAATGAGATCCATGAACACAGTTCATGTGCTCAGCATGAAAAGAAGCTTTCCTTTTATCAGTCTTGAGTTTGTCTAGATCCTCTTACATGTCTTTGAAAGGTTCACCCCAAGGCGATATAATTGTGTTTGATCACATACAGCCATTGAGTCAGTGATTGATATGAATAAAGAACTTTGAGTTACTTGTCCTGGTTCCATGTCTTCTTCCCTGTGGAATCAGCAATCACTTTTATAAATACACAGGTCCATCTGTGCTTCCAGCTATCCATTTCAAGTGTGTGTTCCAAAAAAAGAAATAGTAACACTTTATAAGCACAAATAAAAACACACTAAAAGGACTGAGGAAGGGTTTTTTTTCTTCCTCACAAAAGTACATGTGGATCTCTTCCAAAAGAGTTACGGTGAGCCATGTAACTTGTAATTAATCCTGCTATAAATGTCAGAACACTTATTTTGCAGGTCTAAGCTGACCCACTAAAATTAGTCCCCTTTTAACAATTCCTTTTATAATTTGTTTTTCAGCAGAAACGACGGCTTGACCTCCTGACAATAACCAGCCCTGGTAAGTGAGCTCTGCCGCACCGCTCTCTTCTCTTTTCTTAAAGAGATGGTTGTCTAAATGTGTTTTTCCCCCAGTCTCTGACATGCAAAATGAAAAACACTGTTCCCCAGAAAATCTTTCACCTAATAACAAGTGACAGCTATATTGTGCTTGGCAAAGCCCCGGGCAGTTATCCGTTCACAGAGCTGCCTCTTCAGACCTTTACTCTATGAATTGGAGTGCTGATATTTCTTTAAGCCTCCTGGGGTTACAGTTAGTGGTATATCTGCAGGGCAGATGCCCTCAAATTCACAAAGTGTGTTCAAGTATCACAGAAATGCAAGCCTGACTTTCCTTGGTGGCAAAGGGGAGTTGGGAGATGGTGACACTCTACGCATGTGGAGGGAGACACGAGGTCCAGTTTCAGGAATGAGAACCCCAGGGTAGTCAGAAAATATTTAAGCAGAATTAAAATGCCTGGAACTATCTGCTTCTCAATGGCTTTTGTCATTTTCCTGTTGAGGAGATAAACCAAAATTTGTTCTTATTGGGCAAGTGTAGGGCTTTTTGGCAAGAGTTAAAGATCTCAGCACCATGATTGAAGTGCAGATTGGTTCAGTTGTGCTCCTCTGTGATCTCAGCCCTTAAGGCTGGGTGGCTTTTAATTTATTTCTATTTGCCTGGCTCACTTTCTTTCCATTATCTGCTGCCCAGATGAAGCTCTGCTCAAATAGTGCCACATTTCGGTTAACTTTGCTCATTTTTCAGATGTGTGTATGAATTAAGCTTTCAGGTGGGTTTTAACTGGGACTAATGAATTCTGGCCTTAACTGGTAATAATGTGTTAGCAGAGTGAACAGGTGTTATGGGAAGTGAACAAAATGTGACACTCATTTCCTTGGATAACAATTTTGCATCAATAATTGTTCTGACACTCTAAATGTAGATATAATCTGTGACATGGTTTCTCCTTCACTAACCTTGTTAAAATAATAAGAATTAAAATAAGGAGGAGGAACGCTTTGCTGGGACAGATGTTTGAGGCTATTGGCAATTGCATCACATTTTTGCATGTTCACTTTTCACGCAGTTGGCAATTATGTTAATGTATGCTCAGGGCACTTGCTGATAAAAGCAACAATACAGTGTGATACAGCCATTGTCACTATTCTAACTGTAACTTCAAGGACAAACATGGCACATTTTTCATTTTCCATATCTTCAGCATTCCGTATTTCTAGAGGAAAAAGAAAAAAAAGATCTCTAAAAGTCTTAATCATAGCACCAAAATCCACAAACATTATTTTTTTCAATAAGAGAAAAAGAGGGTCGGGGACCAGAATGTCTTAAAATGAGACTTTTCTGAAAACAAACTTATGATACTTCCCTCACAATTTCTGATACAGTATTCACTGTGAGAGGGTTGACTGGGTTGAGTTTGTGCCTAGATGTGATCACAGTAAGTAGCTGTAGCTTCAGAGCTCTGTATAATAAAGCAATCTACTAAATGAACACAGCAATTAGTTGGAAGGATCTTCAATAGCTGTGTATGTAGGCATGCTGCAGTTAAAGGGGGGAAAAGCTCTCTATTCCATGGACCTTTTCTGAAATGCAAGTTTTACCCTTTGATAATTAACCAGAAATCTACCATAACTGGTTACATGGGAAAAAAAAAAATTTGTTCATGATTACATTAAAAAGTGCCTATAGTTTTGCTTTGAGTAGAGGCATTTTCAAAAGAAGTTCGCCAAATTTACCAAAGAGCCTAAAGCTGAGATTTTTCAAAGGGGTTGAAAAAGTTAGGCACTCAATTCCTCATTGGATTGGAAAATGTCAGCCTTTGGATTAAAGGGTCTAGTTTCAGCCCTACAAATACAAAAATAAAATAAATCATAGCCTTGAGGCTTTTATCTGTCTTTGGAGACTGCTACTTTAAAATATTTAATTCTTTGAGTCCCAGCTCTAAGATCTGACATTGACAGTCTGCTTTTACAAAGTCGTGATATCAGTTATGATGGCTGAGATCAGCCATAATCACTGTCAACCTTTAATTTACTGATTCAAATGAGGGGCTGAGCTGTTTAGTTGCACCTGCCAATCCTTTGGGACATGTTTCTGTTCTTCACCTTGCCGCAGGCAGGCAGCCTTTGCTTCTGGCAGAGGTCACCCAGCTTTAGTCAGAGTTGTGAAAGTCCTCTGGGTCCCACAAGGGGTGTCGGCCACCAAAACCCCATTGCTTAATTGTAGCAGTAGACAAAGGGCTTCAAAAGAAAAGGTGACCTCTGTGATTTGCACCTCTGTCATGATGAATATCGTCTCTCTTTCTTGTGTGTGTGTATGAAGTTCTTGAACCAGTTTTTTCTACCTTTAGTCAAGAATCGATGGTGATCCCTTGCAGGTGGTGCAACAGCTCTTCTTCCAAAAACTGATCAGCTAATTAATGAGACTAATTGCAAGGTTAATTAATGTCATTAATATGAAATAAGTGTTGTTGAGGCTCAAGTGCCAAAACATTTAAAGAGAATTTGTGGGACCACAGAAACCTTAACATTATCTCTTGGCAGTCACTCTGCTCCTCATGGCCATGGCTGTTGCCTGATTCCCCAGGAACCACTGAAGGGTCAATATCTGTGCCTGTTTCTTGTTCCTGAACCTCCTTCCTGCCTGTGCTGTGCTGAACCCACACCAAGGGTGACACAGCACTGCCTCTTGGCCTGCTCCACATGTCTTCCAACCCCCAAGCCATGTGTGCTTGTCTTCCTGAAACCTGACCGCACAGGTTCTGAGCTTAAAAGCACATCTGAATGTCAAACTGAACAGGTACAGACCATGAATCTATACCCTGGGCTGAGAAAAGTCTGGGCAAAAATGAAAAAAAAAAGTAAAAGAAACAGGGAGAAACACAGGTGGCTGGAGCTGCAGCTCCACAGTTTGTATGCAATGTGCAGGGCTCACCTCTTCCAGCACCCTAATAAAGCAGCTGTGGAAAGCTGCACACTGCACTCCAAACTGGAGGAAGTCTTTGCTTAGCTGTGGATCTCCAGAAACAGCCAGACACAAATGATGCATAAGCTGGGAGCAAGCCAGACTCCCTCGTGCTCAAATATGTTCCTTTGAAGTAACTGACACCCCTGTAAAATGTGGAGGGGAGTTCACTGCTCTGCCTGGCTGCTGAGGAGCTGGAGGAATGTTAAGTTAAATTTATCAATGCTCTCACCACACTCCTTTCTTCTTGCCCCTTGACATGTGAGGTACAATTAGAGTGCAGCTGTACAGTTCAGGGTGCCCGAGTCAGAGCTGATGTGCGCAGTGGGGTGGGGGGAAGGATGTTAAAAATTCATTAGGAGCTGGCAGGGACATGCTGGCAGGGAGTGGGACATAATGAGATTTAAGTTTTGGTAATTTAAATTTTCTTTAAGCCCAGCTTTACCTCTGAATTGGATCCAAAACATTTTCTTAACGCTATTCTGGTTGTTTTTGAGGTTTAGGACCAAAGCTTGAGGTAGTTTAATTTGGCCTTGTTGCACAAAAGAGATGAGGATCTGCCCTTCATTTTCCTGTGATCATGTTCTAGTAGCACTTTGAACACGCACATGCAATCACATCACATTTTGTGGTAACCACTCAAAAGCTGCAAATAAGATACCCCTGTTTCCATAGCTTTTCCATGGAGACACAGCTTTTTGCATCTCCTGTGTTTATGATAATAATACAGCCTTCCAATTTCTGTTCTCAGTAAGGTAAGTTCCTCTCCCACTGAAGTATTTTTTAATTATTGATACCATAAATGGAAGTGTGTTGGAAACTATTGGCTTTGAAAATAGCTAACATGTGATATTATCCAAGAACCATCAGGAAAATTCTTTTGAAATTCTCTTTGATTCAGCCTTCCTCAGGGCTTTATCCTTCTCTACCAGTCTCTCTACTGCCAATTTAAAATAACATTCTCTTGAAATCAGTGCAATGTCACGAGAAATTCATCAGCACCGTAGGTGCATGTTTCCCAGATGTATATAAACCTACTACATTTGGCAGCAGTAAATTGATTGCATTTAAAAAACCTGGGGTAGTTGAATATTCCGTAGTGTCCAGCTTGGCTACAGCATGGAATATAAAGTAATTTTTTAAAGTTTCTTTCAGCTCTGTTTTAGGTGAAAAAAAGTAAGTGCTGACTCTGTAATTCCTGCCTTTTGATTTACTCAGATTTTCCTAATGTATAAACCACATCAGAGCTCTGAAGGCAGAGACAGAGTAAAATAATCCTAATCTCCATTGAGATTTGATCAGAAATGTTAATGATTTGTCCATGCTTCCTCTTCTTACACTTTTAAACAGGGAAGAAAGCTTGATTTTAAAAGTATTTATCAGTCAGATCCATGTCGTGAAATATTCTCTCCCCTTTAATATCATCAGTGCTGCATGCTCTAAAAATGTCTCCATTTCATTAATTTGTGATATACTGCTACCCTGAATTCTTTTAAGGTGGTTTTAGCTTCTGCCATACATATTTTACTGCTTTAAATTATAGATATAGGACTGTTGCCTAGTTAATTTCCTCTGGTTAGGAAAATATATTTCTGCTCTCCTGGCATTGCATAAAGTGATATGTGGGATTTGCTATATTTTTTAGCTGATTACGTTTTGCATTTCTACATATGAGACCTCAAGTAAAAGTATGTAAAGGAAGGAGAAGTTTTATAGTATATTTCAAAGTTTCATTTAACTATAAATTCCACCACTAAGCCCTGCTACAAGACTTTTCCATTACCTTCCTGGATAGTCTGGCTATCAACTTCTTTCTAATTGAAGCATGAAAATAATATGAACTCGAAGTCATGAAGCTATAAGACAGGTATTAGTAAAAATGATACCAACTAATAAAATGTGACAGAAAGTTGTTTGCTGCTAAAACTCGGGGACTATTTTTTTTTTTGCAAGTCCTTATTAATTAATAGCACATTGATTTTGGTCTAAGTATGTGTCAAAGGATGGCACTGAAGATTTTAAACAGTCTAACATAACCACTGTTCATGTTTGTTAGTGAAGCTTCACATGGTCTTTTTCTTGTAAAGCTGGTGGAGAAAAGAAATTAGAATTCCAGTAATAATTGAGTCTTTTAATGCTCAGTGAATTATTTCCCATATCACTGAAACACTGGGTATTAATCCACCCATTTGCCCACAATAATATGAGATAGCTGGGGGAGTCAGAATTTCACTGCTCAGCAAGGCAATAGACCCCAAATGGTTTGTCTGAACCCCAAGTGCAAGAATTTCTCTACCATAAAAATAAAATATAAATGCTAAAATCGCAGCTCAAAGTGAAATCCCTGTGTTGTCTATCTTAGCTGAACCAAAAAGCTACAGGCAGAAGTTTGTTCCAGACTTGATGAAACTTTAGCAAGATGATTGTATTAACAGAGAACAGAGGGAAGACGTGGACTCTTTTTCCTTTTTTTGTTGCCATTAGGTTGGCTTCAGCTGTCCTGAGGCTAATTAGGAAATTTTACTGTATCCAATTTCTCATCTTTACAGGATCTGAAGAGCTGTAAGAATTTCCATTTGCTGTGATAAAGAGTAATAATATTGTTGCTTGTAATTACTCATTCATGCAGATCAGTACCTTCCTAATTCTCAGTTATACCTCTGCATTTGGCAGAATAATAATTGCAGAGATGCCTCCTATTCCACTGTCTTCTCCCTTCCCTCACACCATGTCCCAAGAGAATAAGTCACCCCAATCTTTCTGCCTGTCCCCTGACCCATCCCCACCTGTGTCCCCAAACATCTCCCAAATCCATCTCAAATATCCCAGTTTTGAGTTCTACTGAAATGACACTTTTTTGGATTCAACAATGAAGCCAGAACTTTATCCCCATTTGGTTGTAGAATGTTTACTTTTAGTAAAGCTGCTTCATCCCCACCTTTGCATTTAAAAATGTGACCTTTTTTTGGATACATGTAGAGGAAGTGATATTTGCAAAGTCAAAATAAGACCGCAGAGAAGATATTCTAAAAGCTAATCCATTACTTTTGAAGAAAAATATCAAGCTTTTCCACAATCCCTTATTATTATTCTGGGTCACCATGGTGTTTCCATGCACCTTGGCATGTCCCTTTAATTGGATCCTTACATGGGAACGTCCGGCACAGTTGCATTGAAAGCTGACATTTCTAACTAACTGACCTTTTCAGGCCCAGTGACACTCCTATAATGATTATCCTCTAGCATTGTTTGGACACAATACCACATACTTCACAGCACATAAAGAATATGTTCTTTGAGAACTATTCAAAATGCCCAATCTCAAGTTAGCAAAATGAGAAAATTGGGTGCAAACATTCATCAGAGTGTTATTGTGCAGGTATCGATTTGAATGCCCTTTCATTTCTCTGGGAAAAAGTGTTGTATTATAGAGCTCTAAATTAACTTCTGTTCTGTTTTTTCCCCCCAGTAAGTATAAAAAGGTCAAATTCATTCATAAGGCTGAATAGATTTGCAGGATATAAGCAATAAGATAGCAATCAACCTTCAAATAACCTTTAAAGAGACAGTATCTTTTCTTATGAGCAGTAATTGATTTGCTCATTAAGTCACTGGGTACTCTTTGGGGCTCACCTGGGCAAAAATGTGTAAGACCTGTGACGAAAGGATGTCAGCTACAGCAAAACAGGGACAAATCCTCATGTGGAAATCTAAATATTTTACAGGCTTTGAGGGGTGTAAAGTTGACAGGAGGATTGATAGTGCAATGTGAATTCCTTGATACTGTTATAAGGGGGAGGGGAAAAGATGTAGAAAAGACCTCAAAGTGTGACTTTGGTATTTGTGAGGATGACAGAAATAACACATTCATACGTGCCTGAAACCTGGATACATCTTCAACTTCCCTGTTGGATTTAGTGGTGAATATAAGGAGGGTGACCACTGCCTCTGGTCACTCCATGTGCATGGGGGGCACTCACTGGGATATGGCTGGGCATTGTCTTTCTGTTAAATTCAGTCAGAGTGTCAAATAAATGACTTTCTGTGCACCATGAGGGCTTTGGGGATGTGAGTGGGGTTAATCAGCTCTGCCTGCACAGACTCAAAGTCCAAGTTATTTCAGCACTGACTCCCTGGGTGCTGCCTCCTGTCACCTCCAGCCCTGGGCTGGGGCTCTGCAGCACCTCCTGTGCAAGCAGCAGCTGCTGAAGGGCTCCTGGAAAATTCTTCAAGGGAGCAGCATCCAGCCAGAGACTCACTCAAAGTGCTGGGATTGCAAATTTAAGATAACAATCAGATTAGTGTTCTGACCATGTCCACATTTCATTTCTGCATGTAAATCCACGTTATATTTTTACTGTTATTTTTATGAATCGCACATAGGCTGAGGACTGTCTGTGCATAATTGATTACAGTGAGTTGTCTTGGTTCTTATCTTTGATCAGAATTTTCAGAAGCAGCAAGTATCCCAGGTGACGAGGCTTTTTATGCTGTAAATGTTTGCACATAATGCTTTCTGTTTTACCTCACAATGTGCAGAATGAGCATCTCGCTCATTTAGAGGGACTGAAAATGAGCAAGTCTGTACACAGGTGTATTGTGCTCCTCTTTTTGTATAAGCTCAGGGATAACTTAAAATAGTAACTTTTGTTTTCCTCATAAACCCCTTATTTCTTCAGTGTCAGATGTTTTTAGAAAGGATGGAAAGCCTTCTTCCTTTTTAATGAAATTTTAATTTTCAAGGTCACCTGTTACCCTTCACTTAGGCACATTTCCTCTTGTTAAGTGACCTGGACAAGAGTAAGTGGAAATCAGTGTATTAAATATCTAGAAAGCAGCAGAGGATTATACTGACACTACAAAACAGAACACAGTGCAGAAATGCATGAGCCAGTGGAGCCCTAAACAGCAGAGCAGCTCTGCAGCCTCACCATTGAGGGGACAGATGCCTCCAAGCCTCGTTACTTGGGGCAGAGACAGATAAGCCCCTAGTCCTTTTTTCACTGGCTTTAGGTTGCTGTCATTCCAGTGCACCTGAATTGCACTTAGGCCTGAATTTTAGCTTGTGACTTTTTTTTTTAACTTAGTCAGGCACGTGCAGCAACTGTGCTTCATTTTAGCAGCACCCATGTACCCCAGTCCACAGGGTGTCATCCTGCTGGATGCAGTGACACCAAGCTGCTCCTGAGTGGTTGGCAACTTAAGTAGAGAAAGCTCAGGGCAATGGGTGGGAAACATGGAAAGAGAGTGTCAAAAATAAAATAAAATTTTCATAGAACCTTGTCCCTTTGCTCCTCCTTTCCTCCAATCTCTGATGTAACAGAAAATGGCAAAAACCAGTGGTGATTATGCAAAAACAATGAGTGGGACTGAGGAAGAAGGGAGCTGGAACTGCACAAAGGACTCTCCCTAAGCTCATTTGTTTCTAAGGATTGCCAGTGGGCTCATTTCTTTTGTATGCAGAACATTTCTGTTAAAGCAGTCAGCCAAGGTCATAGGGAAACCCACAAGAAAGGATAACCCAGAGCCCTTATTATTATTTTGAGCTTTGAAACAAAGCAATTTTTAGTAGAGATTTGAATGGGGAAGGTGTGCTGCTTCTGTGAATTCAGCCTGTAAGTGCAGCATAAGCCATGGTGGAAAAGTGACTTGTTCATCACAGCTCAGTGCAGAATTGGAGGGAGTCATTTGAGCTGCTGCTAAATGAGACAACGTGAGGGCTGTTAGGCAGTAGTAGCACTGCAGTGTCCTTAGGAAGAGGGTTAAAGGAAGGTGAAATACTCTTTTAACACCACAGGGTTTGCTCCTGACGTTGCAGGAGATGTGGTGTCTGCACAAGACTGTGCACTGCACAGGTGCTGTGAGTGCCAGGACACAGAGTGCTGCCAGAGGAGCCAGGCATAGGAGGGGAGGGGGCTCAGGATGACAGAATAAGGGGGGAGGCAACATAAACCAGAGAGTGGCGTTTCTGGGCCATAGGAATCAAATAAAAATAACTGTTTTCAAAATACCTCGAAGATAGCAGGAGATTATTCTTGATGCTATGTTATATTACCTGGCCTGCATCCCTGGTCCTTGTCCTCTGGGGTCTACTGGAAGGAAGGAAGGAAGGATTATGTGTAGACACCCTGATTTTCCTGCCTATCCTCCAGGGAGCCTCAGAGTGATGCAAACTTCTATTGTGCTGCTGCCATTCCCTGTAGTGAACCCACCTTCCTTCCAAGGGCTGTGAGGGTGTAGGGCCTGTGGCTGGGTGCAAAAGGATCCTTCATTTAGACCTGCAGCATGTTTGCTTTGAGATCTGATCCAGACCCTTAAATTGCATCTGGCTTGGACCAATCCCCAAATTCTTGTCAAAGGTTGGACAGCCCCAACAGCGAAGAGTGACTTCACACTGGTTCTGAGCTGCACCCCTCATTCCAGCAGAGGGGCTCAAGTCTCGTTATCCGAGCACTCAAATATCTTTCTTATTTATAAATAAATATCAAATATAAATATCAAATGTCTGCAAAACTTTCCTCAATGGGCTCTGGGCTGGAGCCAGGCAAGGACCTCCCACCTCTGGGGGACACCTGTTTCACCCTGGCTTTTGTCACTGGCCTCTTGTGGCATCCAATGAACACCTCTGGGAGCAGGAGCCATGGTGCTGGCACCCACCAGAGCTGCTCTCAGAAATACAAAGGTGGGGCTGCCAGGCTGTGCTGGGAGCGAGCCTGGTGCAGGACTCAGGAATTAACTGTGGGGTATTGCTCTCCCAAGGCCTCGTGTTATGGTTCTGTTTTCTTCACCTCTAACCCCACAATGGATTATGGCCATACTTCCTCTTATAACTAAATGCTCTTCTGTCCTTTGACAAAACAGATTTGTGTCTTTTCATAGCTTTCTGTAGAGGGCTAATAATACATGGGAAAGCTTTACTGCCCACAGGAGACTTTGCCTGGCCGTAATAATAAGAAATGCTGTTGAAAAGTCATGATCAATGTTAATTCAGTTATTTTTCATTTTCTCTTTCTTTTTTTTTTCTTTTATAATGAAATCTTCTACTTTATGCATTTTATCCAGTGCTACCCTATGAATTGCTGGTTGGAGAGAGGGGTCATTGGTTATAAAAATGAGTTCTTGCTGTTTGTCCTCATACGAAAATAACAGCAATATTTTGAAATGATGAATTTAAGGAAGAAAAAAAAAAGGTGGAATCTTGGATGTACAAAAGATGTAAATATTGTTTTCCAGGTTTTATGGTTCCCAGATGCTTCCTCTAATTGCCTAGCTAACCCTGAGTTTATTAAGTTATTTTCCAGAGTCAAACTCATTTGTAAACATGTCAGAATAAAAACTAAATTTAAAAAACAAAACCTTTGGATTAGAATTCTGGAGTGATAAACAAACTAATTTAGAATGTATTTGCATGTAATTTACATGTGCCAAAATAGGATTGCATGTGGTTTGTAAATACAGGTCTCGAATCTATTTAACATTACGGAATAGCACAGAAGAAATTAATTGTAGCTTAAAAAAAAAAGGTTAAAATAATAAAAAGATGGCTTAAAATGGCCCATGTTTGAATGTGATTCAGTGTGCAGAAACTGGTGAGAAGAGATAAGCATGCAGGAAAAGCTGTAAATTCTAGCAGCAACATCTGTAGCAGTTAGAATTCCATGTTTTATAGCAATTCCTTACCTCCCCCCACGGACATTACTATGGCACGCAGCATATTTATAATTCACTTTCTGCAGGAGATGTTTGCCTAGCACAGCCTTAAAAATAAAGTCTGTTTCCTTTGTTTTAGTGTTCGCTTCCATTTGAAGCATCTCGACCAGTTTGATGTGCAGGCTTTGTCTCAGGATAACAATTTATAATTATCTGGGTTACTGCAGTGGTACCAAAGGATCCATCAGCAGGTAAATCCTTTGCTAGGTGCAGTCTCCATCTGGAAAAAACCTGAAGGCTTTATGTGTTTTTTTTCCACCAGAAATCATAGAACAGTTTGCACAGGAAGGGACAGTAAAAATCATCATGTTCCACCCCCTGCCATGTGCAGGGAGGCCATCCCTTCCCTAGATCAGGTTCCTCAGGGCTCCAGACATGTCAAAAGTCGAGGTACCATCCCATCTCTGCCTGCAGTTTCCAAAATATGCAGGCTAGAGGGAAAAATCACCTCTGGAGACCTGAGGCAGGGGAGGGACAGCAGCCTTGAGATTTAACAGGTCTTGCTTTGGCTCCTTGGCCTCTGCTCCTGCTGCCAGAGCTGAAATGTGTTTGTGTTCTGGGCCTTAGGATGAAAGCAGCTGTGTTTGGAGGGAAGAGAAAATGCTCTCTGGATAGAAAGGGGTTGAGCAAATGCAAATGTAAGCACCGAGTTTAATGGTACTGAATTGCCTTGCTGGAGCTGGGGGGGGAAAGAATGCTTTATTTACTACAAGAAATACATGTAATGCACGTTTTCAGGCTTGTCTTCAAACGCCATGGAATATCCCTTTCTATATTCACAGCACAGCAGCCTGGGTCTTAAAAGTGGCAGTAAAATGGTCCTGCAGTCTTGGCTGTAAGAGGGTCTGTAAAGCTGGCCAGTGTCCAATCTCACTTTTTTTCCAGGCTTTGCTGAGAATAAGTAGAAATGTAAGGATTTCTCCTCTGAATCCTGGATTTTTTTTTCTCCACTGGCTTAATTTCATATATTTTATTTAACTTTTAGACAAAGGGGAGAAAAAAGGAGTAAGGAAAAGCAAACTGTATGGAATAGGAGGCAGAGCTTTGTGGTGTATTTGTTATTCAGCATTTTGTATGAGCACCATGGAAGAATATTATCAAGGAGGATACTTTCAGGAATCTTTCCATAGCTTTTTCAGGTTATAATACTTCAGTTTCAATGTGCAGATAAATGTTGCTAAATATTTTCTTGTACTTCTTATCATTTCATCTCTAGAAGAAATTAATTGTAGCTTGAAGAAAAGGGGTTTATTTCCCACTTGGCTGGGAGCCATTTTGTATATCTGCTTTAAATGTTAATTATTAATTAGGATATAATCGATTTAAATCTATTTAGCTGTCCATTTCTTCCAAAGAAGGCAGCTGGATGAAACAAGAAACATACATCATTATAGAGATGATAAATTAGCCTCTTATCCCAGGTGAAGACAGTTCCTCAACACCAAGGCTGAGATAAACCAGGGAGTGGAGGAGCCTCCCAGCCTTGTCCACTTGGTGCTGGACACAGAGAGTGAGGATACCAAGATGGATTTTATAATTAAATTATGGCTAGAAAAGAAACATCCTTCCTGTAACACTCATTCTAATGGAGTTATTGTTGCTGGGGAATGGACTTAGTGGGAGGTTGAGTGTTTTGAAGTTGTATTGGGAAGTGAGGAGCTGGAAAAACAGTAGCAGGTGATTAAAAAAAAAATTCAACAAGTAATAAAAAGCTTCTGCACATATCCCAAGTGATGCAGATCCCTTACATGAGCATCAGTGAAGCTGCAGCATTGTATATCTGGCAAAATCTGAATGAATTTGCTGTTTTGGGAGAGTGAAATTGGGATATGTATCTTTATAGACATGAATGGCTTCTTGACAGAAAATATGTCATGAATACTTTATCATCTGAGTCCCGAACAGGAAATGTGGGGCTGGCATGTAGCACCAATGACCAGCTGTGAAAACAGGAGTTTCTCTCTTTTTTTTTAATTATGTCTTTGTTCAAATATTTGTATATTTTATCCCTTATTTATGGCAAACTTTATGTCAACAGCAAAGGAGAGACCTCGGATTAAATTTAATATATTTGTGTATTTAGATCTTTCTTTATTTGCCGAGTTAAATGCAAAACAGAGCCCTTGTTTATGAGAACAGTATCTATATGGACTTATCTATATGAACAGTTGAAAAGCTGGGCACCAGATTGCACAGCTCATCAGTGCAGCCTCAAACCTCACCCAACAAACAACTGAAGGACTTTGGGAACCTCCAGCATGTTCCTGAAACTCTAAACGACCCCATTGTGTTCCCTGAGGCAGCTCTGTGGGTCACAGCTCAGTGGCTGGGAAAGCCAGAACATTTTCTCCTGTATTTTATCTGTATCCATTGTTCATAGATGGTCAGCTCCAGAAAGAAACACCCTGTCCCTGCTGGCTTTGCCTTCAAAAAGTTGCCCCACTGGAGCACGGACACACAGCCCAGCTCAGATGCACCTGCACATGCTGGGGAGTTACAAACATGTTTGTGGAACTGAATAAAATGTTGTTGGGGTTTTTTTAATATTTTATTGTAACTGAAAGTGTTGTGTGCTTGTGTGACAGAGAAGACAGACACAAGTGGACTTTTGTTCTGTCCAGGACTTGGGCAGGCAGCTCAGGCACACGGCCCATTCAGGATCCAGAGCCAGGATATTGGCATCTTCCTGATTTCTTTACAATGTGGCTGGCAAGGGTAACATTCAGCTGTGGTGGATTTACCTGGGAGAGTGAAATCCAGGAAGGCACTCCCTGCCCACGGGATTGCATTTCATGATACAGAAGCTAAAAGCTTCTTAAGATAAAATGGGTGCTGTGCCCCAAATTTCCATGCAATTGTCTTGAGGAGTTTTTACCCCTCAGGAGTGACATCCCAGAGCCTCTACAAATGCCTACTCAGGGCACAAAAACAGTCAAAAATGCAGAGTGTTTGATATCAGCAAAACTAAAGAATAAATTAGAAGTAACAATGCACGGCTCACAAAATAGGTGGCAGAGCCAGCAGAGGTACTCTGAAAGACAAGGAGGATGATCAGTAAAATGACTTCATCTGAAAAGAAATCAGGTAGAAGTGTGATTTTTTTTTCCCTGAAGAATCTGCCACTTTGGAATGGAGCTTAATGGAGTTTCTAAAGTTTATGGGGTTTTTTTTCATACGTAGAGATGCTGCATCCACTGTTGCATAACTGTATTTTGAACCACAGGATGGTGGGTAAATACAGCAATAAATGCAAGTTACTACTGGCCCAAGGATCATAAAAAGTTTATATTGATTAAGGGAGAAGAGAAGGCTGTGCTATGGTGTGCTTGAGAAAGACTGAATTCCCACAGCTCTAGAAATTTCTTAGCAAATATTTGAACAGAGAATACTTTTCTGTTCTTTTTCTGTGTGGATTTTTTGGTGGGGTTTTTTCGGGGTTTTTTTTGGGTAAGAAAATTTATTAATTGTATATCTCCAAAGCCACATCCCTTGCCATGAAAGAAAACAAATTTAGCTAAAAATCCATTCTGGTCCAGTGATATAAAGAAGAAAGCATTAAAAATTATTAGCAAATGTTTAGCCTTAATGGGAATAGGGGACATAAATATCTTTCAATATAAATAGGAGAAAGGGAAGAAAATAAGGGAGAAAAAGAAAATAAAATACATGAAGGAAAAATCCATATGGGCAAAACTAAAAGTTCTAGTTTAGTATATTTTCTGGGATCTCTTTCATTCTAAATAAACTAAAACTCAGGTTTTAGTTCATAATGATGATGCTCAAAAGGCAGAAGTGCCTCGTAAGATTTTCATTTAATTTCTTGGGGTGAAATGCTTTCAAGTGCAGCAATAACAGAGAAGGATTTTGTTAGGGATAAACACTCTTAAATCAGGAGTACAGGAGTCCTAGAGGAGCTGGGATCACCTCAGACCCAATGATCTGTTAAATGAACGTGTCCTGGAAATGGGGGGATGCCATTTTATTGTGCAAACGCTCAGAAAGGCAGCTCATGTGACTCAGGTTAGCACAGACTGGTGTTTTGACAACAACCCCC
Organism: Petroica traversi; assembly: GCA_025920805.1. Lineage (NCBI taxonomy): Eukaryota > Metazoa > Chordata > Aves > Passeriformes > Petroicidae > Petroica > Petroica traversi. Next base: position 6,921,196 of record JAHLSL010000008.1, read on the forward strand.
AGGAAACTAATTAAAAGACAGTTGAAGGTTTAGTTAGCAAAAGTTAAATACTAATGAAAGGCAGTCAGTGTTTCGTGAGGAAAAGGATTTGTCAAACAATTCATTTTGGCCTATGATTATATCACATATATGGCTGATGGAGCTGCATAAACTTTTTAATGTGTTTGATTTGGTGTCTTACAACTTTTTAAAACATAGAATGCATTAAATAGGTTGAAGATCAGCCAACTGACACATCCCACACATCACTCATCGTGGGGGAGCCTCACTTGAATGGGGCTCTCTTTAATGGGTTCCTTTCACGATAGAGGGCCCAATGCAACCTCTAATGATGATTTGTTGGTGATTAAAACATCACTGTTGAGTGGAAAAGAAAGATGTAGAAAGGCTTGTCACACAGTGCAACCTTGATCTCTTGATTGGCTGGATCCTTCACACAAAATAATGCATTTCAGCAAAGAAAAAATTCCAAGATTTCTGCTTCTTAAAGCCAGGAATGCAGCCAAAGCCTGTTTGATGGAGCAGTATTGACCAAAAGAATTTGGGATTGTGTTTGCCTAGTAATTACGTTGGATGAAACCTGAAAAGGTATATACTCAAACCATTTTTTTTTAATGCAATATACACAAGGACGTGGAATGGCTCAGAATGTCAAAACTGTATCTCAACATATTTTATACCTCAACATGTGCTATTCTGGTTTCCACTTACAAAGAAAAGACACTGAAGTGTCAGAATTTGAGAAAGTAATTTGAATTATAAGACTTTAAACTTGGTTTGGGCATCAAAAGTGAGACAAGGAGATGGCATGATAGGCATTTCAAGGCAGGCTCTGACCTAATTAATAACATGTGCATATTTGTTTTTTAAAACAGATAATTTCCAAATTACATAGATAATCTGCTTTTTGTAGAGCAGCCTTTCATGCACATGCGTGTCTGGGCTGCACAAATGAGAGAGCAACAATCCAAAGTTTTAATGGAAATTACGTCCCTGGGCACACACAAAATAAGAGGTCAATTTACAAGCAATAACATATTTACAGCAAAGAACTGTCAGAAGATATTTTGTGTATCTCTTACAATCAGGACCAGAATCCCATGGCAGCAGGTAAAAGTCTTTTGTAGGGCCTGATCTGGACTTTAAAGCAGAGTATTTACAGTAATAATAACGGCACTGGGTGGGGCATGAGCTGGACTGCTGCTCTCCAAGCCTGCCTGAAATTATCCAGACTTGCTGTGGAGGGATGAAATCATTGCTTGCCTGGGTTTAGAATCAAGTAGGTAAATAATTTACAGCTTTGTTTTGCTCAGAATCTCTCTGTGGTGCTCAGAGAGTGTTGGAACAGGCAGAGCAACAGAGATGGATTTCTGGGAAGATCTGCCCTTTAGTCAGAGGAGATAAACACATCCAAGTGCTACCAGGGTGTGAGCACAGCCAGGAGTTGTGCCAGTGGAGAGCACTAGAGCTAGAAAAGCTACCAAGGAGAAGTGCTAGCAGTCAGAGTTTAATAGAATATGTGACGTTTTAGAACAGAGTCTGTGTCGTTCCAACACAAGAGCAGAGCTCACAAGGCAGCTCTCAAACACTCACTGCATTTTTTCCTGATTTCAGGTGACCAATTACACCCCGTTAAGTTAAAGTATTTGATGCCATGCTAAGCAGGAAAGACAGAGACAAGACAAGAGAGGAGCAAAGCACAATAATTAATCTTCTGAAGTACTCTGAAGTTAATAGACCTACATGCACAGATGAGATGATGCTTTAAAACCCCCCAAAATGACTGGATCAGGCATTGGGCAGTCTACCAAAAATGATATTTCTATTGTACTTTCCTTCTCTTCCACTTTGAGTATCCAGTGTGATGAACTGCCCCTGGAAATCTTTGGGCTTGTCCCAGAAAAGGAAAAGGTGTTGGAAGCATGGAGAATTAGGAATGAACAGAGCAGATCTGCTTCTGAAAAAAACCCATATTACTCTTATTGCAGATGTGGAACTCTGACAGCAGCTCACAAAAGTTAAAGATCAAATTGGAAGTGGGGAGCTCCCATTGCTAAAATAATAACATGGAAGAAAATCACTTGAGTGGGGTTGAACATTACTTTTCCACTTACCTTTCTATTTGGGTGGTTGGAAGTTTGTGTTTCCCCTTAACAAGGCAAAAGAATTTAATGGCTTTATATTGTTTGGAGTGGAGTGAGTGCCTGCAGGCTTGCTTGATGAGAAAAGTGACATCCTGAGGAAACGTACAGCAAATTGCAAACAAAATCCTTATTAGTAGTGGCAGTTACCTCCTGGAGTAGGATTGATTTGAAATCCCTGTAAGGATAGTGCTCTCCTCACTCAGCCAACTTGACAAATAAGAGCATTTCTTAGGAGTTCATATTCAAGTTGTGGTGGAGGTAATAGAATTTAACTTTCAGACTCAAAACAATTAAAGCAATGTACTGAACATCACTGTGCCTGAGAGATTTATTTTAAAAGTTACACTTACAGCCCTTTTCTATTGCAAATGCAATAAAAAAGCTGGGTTTTTTCTGCACATCCTTAGAGTGGTTATGAAGAGCAACTGGGATTCAAAGATTGGGGCTTCTCCTAAAGAATGAGAGCATTCATTGTGGGAATCCATGTTTTTTTCTCAGCTCAGATAACCAGAAAATCATTTTGATCCATACTCTGGAACATGACAGGAAGAATGTTGAAATAGTCTGGACTATTTGACAACAGCAATGTGAAATAGCAGACATGTTATTTTGCAAAATGTTCTTCAAAAAAAAAAAGTCATATGTGAACAGTGTAATAACAGCCTTGACAGGAATCAAAACAGTCTGCAGTATTTGTTTTATTTCCCATCAGCCACTACTTATGTCACTGCAACAAGAAGTGAAAAGTACCAAAATGTTCATTTCTCTTTGCCCCATGCAACTGAAATATCTGAAAACATTTACTTTGAGCATGCTAAGAAACTCTGGAGTGGAGACAATTGAGATAAATACTCGGAGTTAATCCCAACTCCTGTTGCTCAAGCTGTGTTTAGATTAGCAAATTGTATGGACTGACAGAAGTGGATTTTTGGAGCAGAACATTTGGCACTGAAGACATGGCCATACCTATTCTGTGCAATCCTGAGGTTTTCCCGTTGGATTTGCTCTGCTCCTGTGGCTGGAATGCCTGTTGGTGATTGGAGCACATCTTCTAATTAAATTTCATCCAAGGGGAATCCATTTTGTGTGCTCCAGGATTGCTCTGTTATGTGAACCAGAGCATGAGAAGCACAGATACTCAGAAGACAGGCTTCAAAACTTAAAGTACTTAGGATGTCATATGGAGGAAATAAATGTTTCATTAACTTACTAGTTGTCAAACATGTTTCTCCCAAATTGTTTTTAACTCAGGGCACCACCAAAATGCACTCAAATTGAATTGGTTTGGGTATTGTTTAATTTAGTGGGAGAAAAATCGCTGTTAACAAAGTAAAATAGCAGCTGTTATTGAAATGCATCATGTGGAAAGGCAAGACAAGCATCTAAGTATTTTCTGGTTTATGTTTTGAATAATATTTAGTAGTTGTTGTCTTTACTGCTGGAAAGTTGGACTTCTGCATTTGATAAGCAAAATTATATTGCCATTGAATGCAAAACCATTCAGAAATGCTAATTAATACTTCTCTTAATGAAATATGTGCTCATGTCCTGAATTCTTTTACCTGGAAGTATGTTTTACTATTTTACCATTTAAAAAGGGTCAATAATAATAAGAATGGACAAATGACAAGGGAATAACAAGCTAACTAGCCTTCTAAGAATTTACACGTTGTTACCATGCAATTTGGCTGCTAGCCTTGAAAGTTGCATGCAATATTTAAGGCTTCAGCCTGCCATGAGATCTGTGTGGAAATAGCCGGTTGTGGTTGGATCATTGAGCATCCAGAAGCAGCCTCTCCTCTTAAAACTGGCAAAACAAGATTCTAAGTTGTGGGGTTTTTTTCAGTTTTCTGATTTGAATTAATATCACACCTTTATATGCTGTATTTGCTATAGCCTGGTATGAAAACCGTGAAGAATTGTCACATTTTGTGCACCAGGGCTTGATCCACAGTGTCCCAGCATACTCCAGCTCTCCACTGCCAAATGCATTTTCCTTCTTGGGAAAGGATTGACACAGGCTGGTGCTGGGAATGAGGCAGAGGGTGGAGTCTGTTCCCGAATGTTAATGCTTTGTTTGTGTGGAACTCACAGTAATCAATTGAGCTCACTTCAAGAACGATTTGATAAGTATCCTTGATACTATCTTGGCCTCTCTGTGAATTACTTTTAGAGGTTTCCCTTCTATGAAGCAGTGTTTTCTCTTCTCCCCTTGAACTTGTAGGAATTCTTATGAACAGTGTGAAGCTATTTTTTGTTTTGCTCGCAGCGGGGGAAATGGTCAAAAATTTGACCCGGGAGTGGATTGCATACAATGAAAAGTGGAGGGTTTTACTCTGTGTTATTCATTCATCTGTTTAGTTTTGATTCCCTAAATGGTCTGTAAGGAGAGCATCTAGACGACAGAAGCCTGAAGTAAAGCCAAAAGAGAGATTGATTTACCCCAGCAATACTGCTCTGTTTAGCAGATTTGTTTGTATGACTTCTCACTTGGTAGCAGTCTTCTTCTAGTTGGTATAAACAAGGTCCAGCTCCCAGGGTTACTCTGTGTTTGTACAAGGGCTCTAGACTTTTACACACTGGATATCAGCTTTCAGAGCATGGAGACCTTTTTCAATGACACACCAAAGTCACTATCTTCTGAAAAAGCTGGTACATTAGAAATCCCTGAGAACATTTCTTCAGTTTCATCACAGCATTGGTCTTTTTCTTCTCAGTGGCAGACTTGAAAAATTTGACAGGGTAACCTAACACTTCCAGCACGGTGTTAGAAGAAAGATGCTCCTGTGCATAAGAAATAGAAATAACATTACATAAACCATACTTCTTATCCATAATTCTTCTGGGGTCTGAGTTGTTCTTTGAATTTTAATAGAGAGAATGCTGAATGCTGACAAACAAATTATGGCTACTTTCATAATGTCTCTTCTAGGCTCTGTTGTAAAATCCACCTTCTGGTTCTTCTCTTATTTTTGAATGGATTTACAGAAAGCCAGGCAGACCAGGAATTTCCAGCAGTGGAGTTTGGTGTGTTCATGCCCAGAACAGACAGGACGAGGCCCTGGCCGGATGTCCCAGTGTGCCTCCACTCCTCCCCTGAAGGAGACAAGCTGGAGGAGAAGAGGAAAATCCAGTCTTTGTGCCCATTCAGCCCCTGGCCTTTTCCCCCAAAGCTGTCAGCAAGGGTGTTAATTAATGTCAATTGTGACAGTCAGGAATAGGACCTGTGCCACAAGAGCATTTGCTAAACTACTCTGCCAGCAAACAGCCCACAGATGGACATGACTTTCATTCACCACCAACCTGGGCTCTGAAATCATGGCAGACCTCAAAAAGTTGTCTAATTTATTGCTGTTCTCCATGGGTTCTACACCCCTCCTATATTCCTTTGTTTCAGAAGAAATACATGAAGGCTGCAGTTCAAATGTTTGGTTTTCCAGTCTCAGTCCTTTCCTTCCCTGTGGCAGACTGCTCTGTAAGTGCTTCAGTTTGATGAGGATATTTTCTCAAAGGCGTCTGAGGCTTCTCTTTTTCAGGGATCAAAGGAAGGAATAATCTGGATTTTTGCAAATGGATACATGACAACATTGATGTCATATCATCAGTGAATTGCAGAGTTAATGTGCTTCATCTGCTTCAGAGGTTATTCTAATACTAATGTGCTTTTACGCCTTAAAAAACTCCATGACCTAAATACAAATAGGAAATACAGTATGAATTTGCTATTTTGTTATTGAGAGATGCAAGGTTTTCTGGTCCATCCTGGATTTTCATGTCCTAGTTTAGCTGTCCAGTTTTTTTTTCTCTTTACTGTTTTCTGCAATCTCTGGCACTAACATTTCAATCCATTGATTCTTTGGGACCATCAGATACTGAGGTCTCATTTGTACTCCTCTCCACCTGTTTGAATGGCAATCAGAGATCCCAGCTGCCAAGCTCTGCAATATTCTGCTCAGTTGAGGATTGTGGTTGGCATCAATGCAGATTTCATTTAGTTATGCTGGCAGCTCTCACGCTACCACTGGGCTTGCTGTAGGTGCAGACACAAGTGTTTTGGTCATTTATTCCTTTTACATAGTCTAAAAACATGTGAAAAATGTGCCCAGGCAAGTTGTTCCTCCATCCAAATTCCCTTTATTAAAAAGGCATGCCATTTCAAGGTGGAGGCATGCAATCATGCTCCTCACTTGGCAACACGTCCCCGTGCTGGCGGAGATGTTTGTGCTGCCCTTGGCATCCCCCAGCTCTGTTTTTCTCCATCACTCTTGGGGTGGCTCTGGCAGCTGCACGGGCCAGATGCAGAGCTCTCGCCTCTTTTCCAGCAGAGGCATGTGAGGTCTGTGTAAAAAGCTTTCTGGCAGAGGCTCTGCATTCTGCCTGGCTCTGCTTTGCTTCCCCAAGATTTGCTCCTCACCCTCTCCTCCTGTACCATCTTCTGATCCACAAACAAGAGCGAGGAATTCAGCTCCACGGGGAGAGAAAGCAGCTCACCTAAAGCGCACAAAGAGCCCTATTAGTGCCCGTGTCTGCTCCCTTTCTGATGTATAAACAGTTACTTTGACATTTAATGGATTTGTCATCTTATATCTTGGAAGCACAGCAGCCCCATGCACTCCTTTAGAATAAGCAGTTCTCTTAGCAGAAAGATTAATAATGCCTGCTTGCAAGTATCCTGGTCTTTAATAAGTACTATGCTCATACTACAAATTTTCCCCTGATGAAGACACTTTAATAGGCTCTTTCTCCTTGAATAGTCTGCCTGTTTTCATTAAAAGTGAAGGAACCTCTGATTTTGCAGGCTGCTACCCTTTGTCTAAGAGCTTGAAATTGTCCAACAGGTTCAAGAGTTACTGTAAGGATATTCCACACAAAAAAACCCCAAAACAAAACAACAAAAAAACCAAAAACCAAAAACCAGTTTTCTTTAATTTGTCAAAATAGTCAGGAAAAATTCAATTCAGGAAAAAATTTGTGCTGGCAAAGAGCTGTACCCTTCAATGATTTCTCTCCAATGCTAGTTATTGCTAACTGTTCTTCTTGTTAACAAATAATGAAGATCGACCTTCAGAAGATTTTGACAAAGTTAGTGAATTTGGCAGCCTAACACTTTATTTTAGTATATTTTACTTAAATAACCATGAAAAGTGCTTGACTCACTGTACCTTTATGCTTCCATTAGAATTAAGGACTTAAAAATTCATTTATAAAGCCATGCTGTAGTGGCAAAGGAGATGTAACTGGCCAGCAGGTCCCCTATCCTTGCATGAGGAGATCATTTGGAAAAGTGGGAAATTTTCTGCAAGCCTGATGGTTGTTTCTCTTTTGAGCATAAGAAAGACTTGATGGTTGTTCTTTTCTGTCTGTAAAATGCCTTGTTTTGACACGGGATTTGGGTTGTTGGAAATCTTTTCATGTTTAAGTTGGTTATTCACAAATGCTAATGGTGGCAATATTAGCAGTATAGTATGTAACTTGTCACTTCATGATGTCTTTATGTAAGAATCTGGGATTTATCATCTCTTATGATTAACTGGCAGAGATACACAACTTCCACGATGTCACTCAGTGTCACGTTCAGCAACAGGCTGTGGGAGTCATGGCCTCTGTCCCAGACCTCTACCCAGCAAACTGTGTCACAGGAGTACATTTCTGCTCCCTTTTCGTAAAGATTTCTTGCTCCACCTTACCTGTTGCATTTTTGTAGTTGTCGGCCCATCACAGGAGCATTCAAGTGTCACAGCATTAAATGGAAGGCAAAACCTTAACTCTAAATAAATAGTGCATACTCATCACCATCTGCTTTACTGTTAGAACTGTAGCTTGTGCTGAAGTTTTGATGAAAATCTGGTTTTTATCAAGAAGATTCCTGACAGGATCAAATCTGCTGTCACAGAAAGGTCAGACCCAGGATGACTCACCTAAGGATGCTGGCCAGGATAGGCAGAGCAGTGGGTCCAGAGACCTTCACCAGTTGCATCAGAGGCTGCCACGGGAAATGCTGGGCAGTTGGATGGTGATTAAGAACATTTCATTTAGAACAGCAGTTTTACTACACATAAAGATCACAGGAAAATCGAGCCACTGTGTTTGATGTTCTGAGGTGCTACATCACCAAGGACTTCATAGTTAATAACCAGCACTTCAGCTTGCACCTGGAATGAGACTGGCAGCCAGCAGGAGCCCAAGAGCAGGTGCAATATGCTCTTGTCCATTTACTCTTCCTCTGTGGCAGGCAGCCACCTCCTGCACCAGCTGAAGCTGCCAGATGTCCTTGGGGTCAGTCCCACATCACACGCATTGCAGCAGTCAAGAGTTTTACTTGCTGCTTGCTTTTGTTGACTGTTCCTGCCAGGGTCACTACCTGAGCCTGTCAGTAAAAAACTCCCAGTATAATTCCGTGTGCCTCCTAGGGAATGCCCTCAGGATAAAGGGGCATTTCTGAGATTGAAGTCTCCTATTGCACGTTAAATTTTTAGTTTTCTCCGTCTGATGAGATGGCACATTAGCTATTATTGACGCCTTTTCAGATTATTATCTTTAGGGAATTATTTACTCATTCTGCATTTTATCCATAGGAACAGTAAACTTCCCTTTATCAAGAAAAGAATTTCCCTTAAGTCCCTTCAAAATGATACATTACATTCTGTAATTATTAACAACTTCTATTTGTCTTAGCCACCAAGCCCAGCAGTGCTCCCTTCCCAGCTGAACTGGCAGAACTCACTTTGTCATTCAGCTGAGGTGTTTTCCCTAATGGCAGCAGTGAGCTCAGGTAACATCCCAGCCTGAGCTGCCTGTACTCACACTTTTTAATTTCCTGAGATGACCTCAGATTGTGGTGTCTGCCCGCTCCAGGAGACAGTGAAGAACATCAAACATGGCTACATAAACATCATAAATGTTTATTTACAATTCTAAATGAGGTACATGTTTAAATGTTTTGTGGGCAGGAAGCACTATTGATCACTGGTTGACATTTTTAAGAAAAACTATTACTGCAAGTTTAAATTGGCCACTCTCCTTACACCAAGGAAATTGGAATAATGTCTGTTTATAAGAAACCAAGGCAAGAATGGAGACTATTTTGTGACCAATTTTCTATTAATATTTTATGGTGTTTGCATTATTTTTCCCCAGTAATCCCAAATATCCTGATTTCTTACAATTTTCCTCTGTTATTTTGACTCTTTTTCAAATTGTTGCTGAAAGGGAAGAGCTAACATTGCCTTGTATTCAGTGTAATTCTCTGCTAGCTCCTAGCCTTAATTTGAGTTTTTCTGGCCTTTTAGTGCTTGATTTTGCAGTGAAGTTTTGTTTATTTGTTTTTTGTTTGTTTTCTCTAATTGTTTGGAGGTTTGTTTGGTTTTTTTTAATAGCTGTGCAAATTGTTGCAGGGTTTGTTTGCCCTCAAACTCTCAAACTCTACTTTTTTTTTTTATCTACGATAATATGAAGAGTTTTCTCTGATGGCAACAATGCCCCTTTTCGTGTAGTTTCAGTTTTAAAGTGTATCAGGCTTGAATGCATTTGTTTGTACTTTAATAATATGCACATCCCCTCTGTGCCAATGCTGCTGTTCCCCTGCTGGTAGCCAAGAGCACCATGAATCCTCGCTCACCAATCCTTCTCTCCTCTTAAATGTCACAGCTGTCAGCAAAGGAGTGATGAAAAAAATATTAGAACAACATTTTCTAGATTCTTCTGTGATCTGCTGCTACTTTCCCTCACGCAGCAAGTGATGGGAATCATTCAGCAGGGACAGCTTAGGAAATGATAGCAGCTGAGTAAATCTGACTCGTAGAACTAAATATCATGGATCAAATGGGCTCGTGCCAAACTTTCCCACTGGATTTACTGTAAGACTCTGACCCTTGTAGTATTACAGAAGTGGGTCAAATTTTCTCTGCTTGTACAGTAGGTCTTTTGACATTTTGCCAATGCTGGTATGCACTATCAAAGGTTTTATCATTAGTTGCCAAAGAGATAACTACAAGTTTTGAATTCCAATAAAGAGTGTAATTGAATGTCCTGTGCCTCAAGAAAATAAAAGGGGGGAATGGATCACAGTGCATGTTACACCTCTGTGCTGCCATGAAGAAGTTTGGCACTGAGACTCAGCTAGAATTGAGATGGAGAGGGTGAAAACACCCAAGAGAAGAGAATTTAATCCTTGTGGATTAGGAGATATTTCAGTGCCCTCTCAGACCTCTGCACCACTGTCTGAGGCTGTGCTGTGTCCAGGGGGTGCAGGTGGGCTGCACTGGAAACATGGGATATGGCTCAAAAGGGAGATTTTCTTCTCTCTTTTCTCCCCTCAAGTGCTAGTGGCCTAGTCCTGATCTTGGCCATTCAGCCCTCTCTCACTCCCCTAATTTTAATTACAGAGATTTTGTAACCTTTCTGTTTCTTTCATTTGCTGTTAGTTATTTGCAGTCCCCAGCCCTAAAGATTCAACACCCATTTTTCTCAAAGTTGTAATGGTTCTCTTCTCTGCAGTCCCTCTAATGAGGCACAGCTGATGAAATTCGTATTTCTGCAGTCTGGCTTTCACCTGACTATGAGCCTGCATCTTTCCATCATTTGCATCTTGTCCACCCTGCCCTGCCTCAGAGGTTCCAGGTTTGAGAACCTGGAGTTCTCAGCACAGCCACTATCCCCCCTTCCCATATCAGTGGCATGACAGCTTGTCATCACAGAAGTATGTATAGTGTCGTGAGCTTCACAGCCTCAGGTGGGGGACAGGAAATGTGAGAGCTCAGGACAAACCAGTGCTGGGTGTCCATCACCCACTGCAGCTCTCAGTTCACCCAAGGCTATGGCCAAGCAATGCCAGAGCTACAGGGCAGCTTCATGGTGTGACAGCCAACGTTGCAATTGTAGAAGCTTGACTTTTTTCCAAAACGAAACGAAATCGAGTCTTCTAAAATGGCGATAATCCTCCTTATATTACCAGGGTGATACTGGAGGGATCATTTGTCTGCAAGTGTGCTGTGTAACCTCAGGCTGGTTGCACGCCAGACCCAGCCTCCCTCCCAGTTCTTATAACTCTTAATTCTGGCAGCACAGAAGTTAATAGTTTAGGAAAATTTTGCTTTTTTAATAATTAAGTCTGTAGAAGGTAGAAATCAACAGTACAGCGCGTTTTCCCAGCAGAGACCGTAAATTAATTAGGAGCAATTTGCTGTCAGAAACAATTTCCATAATTTTAAGTAAAAAAGCAGAAAACCCGTTTTTATCCTGAAGTGATTTAACTCCTGTGATGATGAATTACGTGAAATTGCAATTTACCTGCTCCTGGCTCCTGGTACCCAGAAGGAGGTGGGTGAGAACCAGGTGGTGGTTTCTACTGCTGGGGCAGAATTTCTGAGAGTGATGCCCTCTCTCCCCGCCATTCAGCTCTTGACCTTTTCATAACAGAATTGTCTTTGACACTTGCAAATTCCTGTCAGGAGATAATGAACAAATTGCAGTGCTAATCGAACACAGGCCTTTTGTAGGCTTTTGCCTGATAGTCACGCACCAAAGGTCACAGTCTAACTAATGAGGGCTTTGGGTGATACCTACACAATATGTGGGCTTTTCTGAAAGGCCAAAATTTATGGGTGCCACTTGGGGACAATTCAGCTATCACAAGCATCTTAGAAGTACAGGAAGGGATGATCCATCAATCACTAAAACCCCATTATTGGACTTAAACACCCAGCCTAATATGCATAATTGCCAGACCTTGGGCTCCTCAAAAAGGCCTCAGTGTCATTATGATCGATCCTCCTCCCTGTTTACCAGGAAGAATGAACATGAGATGGTCCATTGTGGCATTTAGTATTTCAGGCCATCAGGATTTTAGGATGATTTGCAGATATCAAGTCACTGGGATGCTGATTTAAACAATGCAGAATCATAAATTTGTCCTGTGAAGTCTATTATGTGGATACCTTTCTGCAGCTGATAAGCATTAAAAAATTTACTGCTTCACACTTGCATTTTCTCCCTTTTTTTTTTTTTTTTGGTGGCCTTTCCAGGTGCGAATACATTTATTAGTCCTTTCATTCTCTGCTGATGTACAATTAAAGCAGTCTGACCTCTAGCTGCCAAAGATGCATTCCAAAATGCATCATGGAAACTGTGCCTTCCAGAGCAATGGAATCTGCTTTATCATTAGTTCTTGCTTTAAAGTGACATGTGCACTTGATTAGAACTGCTCCAAAATATGCAGGAATTACAGGCTGGAGATGGAAAGGCACTGGAAGATAAATTAGGGTGCTATCCTCAAAATCTGCAAGTTACCTGTAGAAGCTGGAGCACGTCAAGGCAGCAATGCTGCCCAGCCCTTTCCCTGGGTGCTGGCACCAGATCTCAGCCCCAGCAAGGACGTTTGGGCTGGTGTCTCTCCATTCCCATCTCACACTGCTTGGTGCCAGTCCCTGTCTGGGACACAAAGGGCATTGCCATGAGCAGCTCCACAGCTGCTGCATTTGGGATGGCTGGGAAGCCATCCCCGCACGGAGCTGATCTCTCAGTTTGGCTCTCACTCTGGGGATTCTGTGGGATGGAAGGTGCGACAGAAATGGATGCTGTATAAATATTTTTGAGTTCTAGAAATACAGGGTGCAGAAAAAGCTTGGCTCAGAACTGACAGTGTAATCAGAATCTGCATTTCACACCACAGCCACGGCACCTTGTGCGACACAGTCTGCTTAGCAGTACCCAGCACCACTGTGCCCTTCCAGATCTTCAAAGAAACCACGAGTTGTGAGGTTTGTTAGTCTGGAGTCTGCATATTCCTGTTCTTTCATATTTACTGAAAAATAGGTGGGTTTTTTTCCCCATTAAAAAATTACCTTAAAATTGTTTACCCACTGATTCAAACCCCCACCAGATGAAAATTTCTGTTCCAGCACTGCAATTCTTGCTAAATATCTAGGTAGCTCATAGAACTGCTGAAAGGCATTGAAGACACCCTCTCCTGGTCATCCACTGAATGCACTAATTTATTTTTAAATGAGCTTGCAAGTCCTATTTGTGTTATGTGTGTGTTTATTTAAGGATACATTTGGAAATTAGTGCTCATTTGAAGTTAGAGTCTGAGACAGTGATGTGAGACAACTCTTTCAATTTACCATGTGCATCAGATGCCAGGTCCAGGTAAGTTGTGCTGGATATGATAAGTTTGGACACATTGGTCCATGCAGTGAGAAACATCTTGTGTAACAGGCTTTGCACATTGCCACCAAGATCAAAAGTTGAATGACTCCAGGGTCTGTCTGTCCTTAAAGCTTTGGTTTGGGTTGGGATTTTTTTGTCATCCAGCCTGTCAGTGAGTTTGTGTTCTGAGTCACTTTGCAATCTCCCCTCCAAGTAAATACTGCAGCCTCTGCTTGTCCTGCTCACAGTGACAGCACCTGAAAGACCAGATGTGAGATGTGTTGAATGACAGGCATGACTCAGTTGCAGCAGGAGGCAAGAGAAAAAAAATCAGAGATATTTTTGCACTTTGCTTCACATCTTCTACTTGTGGAACCTTGAACTTTTGAGGGAAATTGCCTGCTATGAACTATACTGCCCATTTCAAAACACACAGTCAGCTCTTTCCCATATAATATCCAGCACAAACTCTCAGAATTCCCGTTGTGTGTATAACTTGAGTCAAAGAAAATCAACTGCTGTTTTGGCAAGGTGTGCACAGGACGTGATCTTGTTTCAAAATAAATAAATATATAAAACCAACATGCAATCAGGAAGAATCTGAACATCTGTCGCACACAGCATGAGTGCATCAGGTATTATAAAACCTCTCAGAGAATATATACATTATTTAAAAATATACATGGTGTTGGGCACCAAATACTTTGATGATTACAGTTTGGACCACTTGGGCATTGCTTAGGTATAATCTCTCTCATCTGGAAAGTATTCAGGTGGTCTGCCTCCTTATTCTTTGCTATTGAAAGTCATCAAAAAAGTTTACAGGAAACTCTATCTCTTCTGCACCCACCCTCCCCTTCAAGGTCTTCCTTTCAGTCTTCCAAGTGGATATGCTACACCAGAGCTAATGTTAGATTAACATCTTCTGGGTTTAATCTAAATTTGCAGTTAGAGATTTCTTTAGAATGGGCTGAGCTACTAGATCAGTTGGTGACTTAGGATAAAAAGTTTGTTAGCTTTTTGCCAGAATTAGGCCAGGATTTGGAGAGTTCCTTATGGCCCAGACCGGTCCTCTGCAAAGTGCCGTTTCTTCCTCCTTGTCATGCTCCTGGTCCTGGACATGAGGATGGCTGCACTCTTGGGCTTCTCTGGGCTGCTCTTCCTTGGGTTGAGTGCAACACATCAGAGCTACACCTCACCTGCTATTCCCAAATTCTTCTATTACCTGTAAGCATGGATTCCTCTGCTTATTCCATGTGAACAATGACTTGTTTGTGGGGGATGTTTTGATGGATCCTAATCTGGATATAATCTTGACATGATGTTGCTGAAGCCATTTGGTAAACAACTGCTGAAGTATTTCAGAAGAAACCTTTAGGAGGTTTTTCAGGACACAGTCCTGAACCTATTGAAGAACAGATTGGGTAAATCATTGCTAAAATTCCTCAATGATAAGCCAAGAGAATAATAAACACATTCTCTTCACAGTTGTTAATTCTCTTTCTGGAAGGTGGGGTTTTTTGGGGGCATTTTTTGTTCGTTTTTTTACCTTCTTCTACATAAGTCTTATTTGCTGTTAAGCATCTGAAAATATTGTTGCCATGGGATAGGAGAGAGCTTCACACCTCAGGCCCCCAGGAACTCACTGATCCCTGATGCAGAGGTATGCAGGGAGGAAATGTGTGAACTCTCACAATGTGAAGGTGTTAAACTTTATCAAATGGACTCTCCTGTAACCTCTTGGAGACCTGCAGCTATCCATCATTACAGAAGTAATTTCCATCTGATTTTTTAAGTGGTTGTTCCAGTAGGATTTAAATAGTAGAGCCCTGGGGTGGTTCCATCTGAATTTGCCTTGAAACACCAGGTGGGCATTGGTTTCCTACAGGGACTGTGCCTTTGTGCATAAAAACATTAAATATAATGTGTTCTTAGCCTTGTATATAACTAAGAATGGAATTTAGTTAAAACAATTCACAGACTGGGAAGATCTAGCACTTTTATGGCTGGGAGAGAGACCCAGTGAAGGCAAATCATGAACTTAGCAGTGTCCTATATATTAAACATTTTGTAAAAGATTGGAGCTAGGGGAACAAATAATCCCCATAAATGAGTAAAATTGCTTGTGTTGCTTGGAGGGGGAGGAGATATTGTTTGGCTTGGATCCAAGAAAGTGTTTAAAAGCATGTTAAACTTTAATGAGGTAAATAGTCTCATCTCTGTGGTGCAGAATGTTTAGGCTTAATTTTAGGCACATGCTTAAATTCTTTGCCAAATTGGGGTCTAAAAAAGAGTTATGCTTTTGCATTTGAGAAGCAGGGATGATATCACATGACTTCTATATTTAATCACAACTACTGAAGGCAGCTGGGATTTTGAATACAGAATACTTAAAGCAAACTGTTCTTGATCAATCCATAGAGAAATACTCAGAGGGAGAAAAAATATATACAGTAAATTTGAATAATGAACAGTTTTGAGGAAATTGCAATCTGCTTGCAGACATTTGGAGAGCAGAAAAGAAGCTAAATTTGTTGAGTAAGTTACTTGCTGTGATCTATTCTCTTGGCTCTAATTAGAGAGAAGTGAGCAAGCAGTAAGGGAACCCAGAAAATGAGACTGCTGTGGACTGAAGTGCCCAAAGAGAAGAGTTTAAGTTGGAAGGGGTTTTTTTTAAAGTGGATTATTTTCCCCTAAGTATTCTTTAAATAGGAGGGGAAACTGTATAAACAATCAGCTTTGATGCTTGACAAAATATGACAGAAAACATTTGTGTTTTCTTTGGAATTCAAATATTTAAATTTACTACAGGATTTAGCTATGACAGTTAAATCTGACAACTTCGTAATTTTTTAGTGTTACAGTCTATTATGATATCACCAAAGTATCTTCATTGGCTACTTCAGCTCAGAATTGCTCATTAGCAGCATTTAGGTCACAATGCAGCAAATCATTCTGTCTTTGATGACCTTACATGACTGATGGCTGCTTTGTGAGTCAGTGAAATATAACAACTGTCACGGCTGTTCCTTCCAAACAAAGCTTCCAGACATCAGATGGAAGGTCATATCCGGAAACTTCAAATTCAAACACTTCCCTGATCAGGCTGCCTCTCACTTTGTAGCAGGTCCACAGTGGCAATCTCTTCACACAACAAAACTCACTCTTTGTAGTGACAGGAAAACTCATTTGTGGAGGGCAAAACTTTCTCAGGCTGAAACAAACCCACAGGAGCACAAGATGATCACATCTCTGTCTGCTCCAAGCTCCGGTCACATTTCTTTAGCCCTGTTTTCTTCAGTACAAAATATAGAGTGGCAGTGTTTGTTTATAAAAAAACCCAAACAACTAAAACCCCAAAAAAACACCAAACCAATCATTCTGAGAAGTAATTAAGGGAGTAAATGGAACTTCTTCTCTCTTATCACCAGTACTGGGGGGGTTGGAACTAGATAATCATTAAGGTCCTTTCCACTCTATGATTAGCAACCTGTTGAAACCCATGGAAAGTCAGCTTTTGGATCATTTTGTCATGCTAGTTGTACTAGGGAGGAGAGTTAGGAGCTCCTACTTTGAATATGGGATGTGCTTATTAAATTCCACCTCTTAAAAAACAAATAATATTTTTTACAAATAAAAGCAAATAATGTTTTTAATCTTTCCCATACACTTGAAACATACATGGCAGGCTAACTGTTTCCATATCTACTTCTAAATATAATTTCCATTCAAAATTTCCATTGTTTGTAGTTTTTCTCTTTGTGATTACTGCATCACCATTTGGAATTCTCATGCAAAAGTTCTAATAATTAATCAATTAGGTATGATTGCAGTATATGTCTTAATACTGCAGCTGGGTAAAAATACAGCTGAAGCAGTTTCCCCCCCCCCCCCCATGCATTTATAACACAAAAATCCTCTTCCTGGAATTCCTAGAGTTCCTTCAGATTTGTCGCAAGCAGAACTGATAGACTTTAATTCAGTAGTTTTCTGTTAGCTTCTAGCAGTGGAAGTGGTGTCCACTCAAGACTGAACCTCACTCCTTCCTATTTTCTCTCCCTACCAATGACAGTCTTGTTCGTGCCACTCAGATCCATGTTTTTTCCCCTTGATTTAATTCATTCTATTGTAGTCTTGCAGGATTGTTCTCAGGGTACAACAGCTTGTTGAAAGGTGTTTATAATAACAATTACACCTACTCCAATCACTAAAGTGTAATCTTTAGCTTAATCAAAAAAAAAAAAAAAAAGGACAAGGGAGGGCAGAAGAAAAAAATATACATCACAAACTACTCCAAAGTTCTGCTTGAGTTATTTTTCAATTACGGCAGGTGAAGCAGAATGAAATTGTTACAGCCATTTATTGATTGTGTTACTATCCATTAAGGTACAACAGAAGAAGTCCATCATATTGTGTAACAACTTAACTATTTAAAATAACAAAAGCTTCCTATTGTTTCCCTTTTTGGCCATTATCCTGACAAATACATTCTACTTCCATGCTGGAAATCAAATTCAGGAATCATAATGAAGAAATTCTGCATTCAAGGTGACATTATTTCTTCTCCTAGCTATTGAAATTCTTCACCTTTTTCATTGAAAAATAACTGAAGCAGAACAAAGGTAATGAAATATATTAATTATATTAATGATGTTTTACTGAAACTGGCTGCTTCCTAAAGAGAGGGCATATATAACTATAAGGAGAGATTCTATCAGTGGGTAGACAATTAACAGGTAATTCTGTCACAGGAGCAATTTTAGCTGCTGTGAACTATTCAGCCACCTGAATGACAAACCCTTTTGAAGTTTGATGGTGAAGAGCAAAGTTTATCATCTCTTTCTAAGGTGGGTGGCTGCTCTGTGGTGGGGAGGGAGCCAGGGTAGTTGTGCAGGGAAGGGAAGATTTAGTGGGGGATGTTGTAGGTGCTGGTGAGAGCAGGCTGGACATGGGCTCTCTCTGGATGTGTCATTGCAGCCGAAGGCAGCAGCTGATGTCCAGTGCCTGGTGAAGAACCACATGGTCTTGAGCTGATGAAACTTCCCTCTGAAGAGTCTCTGTGAGTGTTTAATACTCTCCGCATCTTATTTGCAGCCCAGTGGGAAAGAGCTGTTTGGGACTGTGGTAAAAATGGAACCTCACAGAGATAGGAACAAGAAGTGTCAAGGAGAAATCCAACTGGTGCTGCTCAGGGAGAGGGATGGGACAGCAGGGCTGTGCACACCCAATGTCACTTCTCCTTACAGGTTCTAGCAGCATGTGCTGAACAGGGTCAAACCTCACACATGTGGGGTGTTCTGTTTGTTTCATGTTTATTTTCATGAGTTCTTGCTTTCACCCACATACCAGCTTAAAGAGAAACAAAACCTTAGGAAAATGAAGATGACAGATAAGATCCCTACTCTACTCCCACCAGTGCTAGCAAAGAAATTACTGAGATAGGAGCCAGAGCCCTTTTCTCCATAACATTGACCATGTCTTAACCTTGCTGCCTCTTCTCTTCCCATTTTCAGTAGTCAGATCACTCTTCCCCAACACTGATAATCTTGTGGTGTTGCAACAACTGCTAACATGAAAAATCCACTGCCTTTTGCTGTAACCACAACTTCTCTCTTTGAACCTATTCAAGGCACATAACCTCCAAGCTTCTTGTAGCTTCCTTCAAGTAAATTTGACTTTCTATTTTGAATGACCATTCAAAGACAAAGCAAGGCCGGCTTTATGGTTTTCTTGTACAATTATTTCTATCCTAAAACCTCTAATGACCATTTTTTGGGTTTCAAATCATCGTAAAGTTTTGTTGCCAATTCCTGTGTCCTGCCCCACAGTCACTCTGGGTTTGTGCTCTTGCAGCTCTCAGATGTCTTTTATTTGACTTGTACAGTAAATACCTGTCAGACCCCTGAAGCTGTTTCATCAAACAAACCCCTTGATCTCCATAATTGATGCTGAAATGCTCGGTATGAATACCAGTTGTGTGTGTCAGTGTGCTTTAGGATCGGCTCAAGCAACATTTTTGCTCCTGCCCTTGTGCAGTCTGATCAAGGATGCACTGAGCAAAAGAGGAGCTGCACATCAGGTCTGGGTTAACATTCACTGCCCTTTGTGCTTTCAGATGTCTGGGCTATTTCCTTTCTGAGCATATGGAGAGGTTGAGAATAAATATAAAACACCTTAAAACATTACTGTGCACATATATTATTTCTTAATACACCTCAAAGCTATCAGGCAAGAAGGGCACCTGTACAGGCCTCGCTGGGTTTCCCATAAGGATTTCTGAATCACCTGGAGATGAAGCAATAGCTTTGGATCTCCTTGTTTCACTGAACAAGCAGCTACCACTGGACTGTGTGGTGTGGCTGCACGTCAGGGGTTAATTTTGTTCCCCAGGCACATTTGGGATTGTGTTCAGGCAGCACACAAAGTGAAGGCTGGGAATCAAAGCAAGCAGGCTACCTCCTCCCACAGATCTCGCAGCAGAATTTAGGAGCTGAACGATGCAACATGTGCATAAAAGCTTGATAATGTTTTTAAAACATATCACTTGAAATATGTTAACGCATATGTTCCGTCATTTAGAACTCTTTCATAATACATAATTTGGCCCTTTAGCTTTACACCCGGCTCATTATGGCTCATGTGCAAAGAGAAACATTCTCAACAATTTCTCCTGGTCTTTCCCCAACACTAGCATGACCTTTCTTTCCCACCTTGTGCAGTCCCTTTTTTTCTCTTGGCATCTCACTTTCCATCTCTTTCTGAGCCATTTCCAGTCTGGTGGCACTTTATCCCACCAGTGTTTCAAACGTGGCTGAAAGCTGCAGGCTGCCTAAAGGAGGATTCAGCTCATTCTCATGTCAAAAGTTTAAAGGTTTCCCTCAGATCAAATTTGCCTGATTGTCTGTCTGTGAATAAATGGTTCTTTTGAAGCATCAGGTTATTTTTGGGTTTTAAAAATTTATTTGTATCAAGATTAGATAAACAGGATAATAGAGCTGCATTGTTACAGGAATTGTTGTGAATCAGGAAAATTTCATGTTGATTTTACAAAAAGGTTTAAATTAAGGTAAGAGTGTATATGCAGATGCACAAGACTTATGTGCCATTTTAATTTCTCAGTCCTGGTAACATAATATCCCAATAGGCAGAATGGCATTTTCATTTAAATACTGCAGGAGAAGCAGAGAAATCATTTCCACAGAAGTTCCTTGGATAAGGCAAGGAAATGCTTTTTGTACCATATTTTCAGCTAAATAAAATATGTCCTTTACACAGGGCTGTAGAGTGGCCTTGAGCACAGCTCCAGGTAGAATTCCCTCCTCTTCCCAAGGATCACAGACTGCAGGCTGCCACCGAGCCCTTCGTGTGGACACGCTTGGACAATGCTGATTTTGTTAAGTTACTCAGATGTACGGATTCCTCCTTCCTGACTTCTAAATTTTATACAACTTTGCTCTCAATAGCTACCTTTCAAGGTCAAAAGCAATTTCTGCGCTTCTAGGAATGTTCTCCTTGCAGGAATTTTTGGTGTTCCTACAGTTCATGATTTTTACTAGAAAATTATTTGTCTCAGCAGATAGGAGGTGATCAGAGGATGCTGAGCAATACCCACAGGGAGCTGCCTTCCTGATCTGTCTCATTTTGTGTAAAGCGGTGTAGAAACTTCTGTTTTAATTATGACTGGCTTCCCTCTGTGCAAGGGTACTGAAGCCTTAGTCAGGAGATTTTGAAATACCAGCTGCTGATCATGGGGAGAAGAACTGAGGTGCTCACTTACTCTCTTGAATATCTGGGAGTTGCCTGTTGGTGTTAGCTGGAAAAGAAATATGAGACTCCAGGGAAGAAAGAACAATGGTACCCCATGGAACCAACTGGTAGCATTGAAAAGCTGAAAACTGATTTGAAATAGGAGAAAGCTTCCACATGAAACCTTTATTTTTCTCTGGTTAGCAGCCTGTTTTCAGAGTTTGGACCTTTCTGGGTTTGACTTTCATTTTGTTTCCAGACCAACAATATCGAGTATTGGTTTTTTTAAATGCTATTTACATTTCCCTTTCCCCACTTTCCTTTCTTTGCTCCCCACCTTTGGTTGCCGCTTATTTTGAGGGTGTGTGAACAGCCAGAAAATGCAAATGGAACTACAGCCTGGTAGACATATAATTTTTAAGAAGTAAAAGTTTTATGTTTAAATAGCTCAAAAATCTACCTCACAGTACCTTCTCTGTGCTGTTTAAAGTAAACTATAGAAAATCCCTCAATTCTTGAGATAAATTAAGTCTGTATTTTGGTAAGCCAGCAAGCATGTCAACTTATTAGTTTTTTTCCCCACAACATATGGGGCTTTCTGTTTATTGTCTTTCCCTAATTTCCAGTATTTTCCTTTGAGCTTTTGTCAGCAAAGGCACACACTCCCCTCTGAGGTTTGTACTTCTCCAGGAAAACAGTAGGTGAATTTGAGTAATTTCCTCTTGCGGGACTGTATTCGGTTTGAGAGTTTAGGTGAATTATGTTCTGCTGATTAGCGAGGCAAGTGCTGTGCTCCATCTGCTAGAGGATGGGAATGGGATATTTATAATGTGATGGATGTTGCTGCTGGGTGGGTCTGCAGTGCTCCAGAGTGACTGAGAGATTCGCTCGGGCTGTGGGCTGCTCCCTTTGGTTTGTTCCAAAGAGGACGAGCTGCCTTGGGGACAGGGAGTGAGTGCTGCAGGACTGGGCCTTTGTGCAAGAACCACGGTTAATGTGCTCAGCAACAGCAGCAGAGTCAAGGCACGCTGCCCTTCTCAACAAGAAATTCAGGGAAATAAATGATTTCTCAGTTATAAGGGATTATTCAACACTAGGTTCTTTTTTTTCCCCTCCCTCAGAGCAATTAGAGAGCATGCATATGAAATTTCTTCTTTCATTGTGCAGTTTCTATTGTCCTAGTTTGCTATGAATTGCACACCTATATTTGTACAAGTCCCCTAGATTTCACACCTTTCCCCATCCCAGGCATGGGTAGGTGTTCCAGTGCTGCAGAAATCTCGGTGCTGTTTTTAGGGCACCTTTACCAAATGCATTCCTTTATTTCAGTAAGTGGAATAACACTTGAAAACACTGCTGTTCACTGCTTAGCACACTTTTCCTTCCAATATAGCCAGAGAAACTACTTTTCACCTCACGGAGATGACATAGTTAAAATAAACTAAGAAGCCTCAAAAAACTCCCCAAACTCAGAACTAATTACAGTGGAACTGCACAAGGATGTCAGTACTGAACCATGTTGAAATCTGCTGCTCTTTAAAAGTCAAAGGGACGTATCCTGCTCTGAAGTAAGGCACTTGTTTTTCTTAAGGTCATACAAAACAAAGCATATTATTTGAACAAATGTCAGAATAATGTCTGTAATGAAATATACTATTTACTTGCCTTCAGCATTTGAACTGTGACAAATCTGGAAAGGAAATCAACAGTTACTGCTCTTGTTAAATAGTCCTTTTAATATTACAAGTAAGTTTACATTGCTGGGCCCATGTGTACTTTATGATTCCTGAAGTACGATGACTTGGCCCAAAGGAAAGCACAAACCTAATGCTTTATTTTGTAGGAATTAAATGCAGCTAATTAAAGCGTAGGAAAATTAAAAAGCATTAGGCAAAAGAAAAGCACTACTGTAAAGCTTTTATTAAACACTTATACAGCGAATAAAAAATGTGCAGGAAAAAATGAGCCGCTGATTCATTTCTGAGAGCTGACGATTTCAGCTCCCTGGCTGGGGAGTGAGGCAGCATCTTTCATGTGTTACCTGTCCCTGAGTCAGAGCTCACACAGGTTTGGCCCCCTGGGCACTCAGAAAGCTGTTGTGTATGAAATGATCCAATCTGAAAGTGGGATTCCATCCCCTGCCCAAGTGAAGCAAGTCACCTACTGAAAATGCTATGGATAATGTGTTCTGCCACTTTGGCTGATGCTAAATGAACATTTGCTTTCTTCTCAGTGGAAGTTAAGATCTCATAACCCACCCAGATGCCACTGAGGTGAGTGGAGACAGGAATAGATCCTACATGGGAATAATAAATAAAGATACAGAATGCCAGAGTCATGATGATTAAATTTCTAAGCAGAGGAGGTTACACTCTACTCACTCTGAGTTTTTAAAACATGTTTGCCTCTGTCATTTATTTCTCTGGACTTATACTGATGTGCTTTCTTGGAAAAGTATTATTAAGAAGTTATTTGGAAGAAGGATGTCTGAAATTGAGGGCTGGCAAGGAGCTGATGGACAGCTTTGCCTGGGACATAAAACTGAGAAGAAAGTGACCTCCTGGATTAGAGCAGCACTTTGGGTGCTGCTGCTGGGAGTCAAACATCCCAGTTTTATTTGGATGTCAAAGATCTTCATTCAGAAGTCAGATGTTATCCAATAACCAGGAGAGGCTTTTTATTTTCATGGAGATATAAGAGGACAAGCTCGGAGGAGACAGTACCTGGGCAAAGTGGAGGTGAAGAACACTGGTTTTGAAGGCTTTGTGGCATTTCAGATGGCTTTTGCCATCAGAGTAGTGACAGGGAAAAATGGAGGGCAAAATGTATTAAAACTTTCTACCATCTGTTCCTCTGAGATATGGTAAAAGTGAGAGAGGACACAGCAGAACCTCAGGAAACTGTATAATAAACAAAGCAAATAAACAGGGGAAGAGGAGTTAAAGTAGATGAAGCCAAAGTTGACTTGATATAGTTGAGAGAAAACATGGAATTATGCTAAGTTCAAAGTAATTTTTTTTATTATATAAAACCTAAATATTTCAGGTTTTGAAAACAAAATCTGGTACTATTGTCCTCGGGACACCTCACTTTTAACTTCTTTAATTTTTTTCCTCATTTGTTTGTTGCAACTCGGAAATAAAATTCTTACGATGTCAATGTTTCAAATGCTCTGGGAATCCTGGATGGCATCCAGCTTTTGCTGCTTTTATTGTACCATGGGTCCCACAGAAGGGCTATATTGCTCCTCCAACACAGTTGGGGTTTTATGAACAAAAATTCCATCTCCTGGCTTTGTAAGAGAGTCGGGAGTTATCCCTAAGTGTTTGGCTGTTTTGTACACACCCAGCAGAGCTCTGGGTTGCTTGTGATGAGGATGAACACTCTGAAGGGGGCTAATGCCAGGGATAACAATGTCCAAGAGTGGGCTTGGTGCTCACACTGAAACACACACCAAGAAATATCACACAATGCACTGGTTTTATATATTTAGGTTCATTTTCTGTTCTTGCTTATGCCCTCATATCTCTTATTTTCAGGTCATTTAAATAAGAGACATGTGGTGGGACTCTATCATTTAAGCAAAATTGGTATTCTGCCATCCATGAAATTGCATGGACACCTTCAACTTATCCCAAAGTGCAAATTATGTGTATTTCTCTCCCTTAAAAAGTCAATGTGAATAAATGCTTAAAAATATGGATCACAAAAAAAAAAAAAGGCTCTTTTTTTTTCCCCTTCCAGAGTTCATTTTGGTTTTGCCAGCTTTTTTCTCCCTCCTTCATAGCAAATATACTGAGTTGGAGAGTCGTTGACTAAATAAAAGGAATAGTTGACACATCTGACAGCAATTTATTGTTTCAGTCCACATGGTTACAGCCCCCACGGTTATACCCCTCCTGTTTGCTCCTGCTGGAGCAGCCATTGTCCCACGAGGTTCACCTGCACTTCCCACGGGATGCATTCCCAGCCTGTGACTGGTCTTTAACTCCACTGCCTGCAGTGTCCAGAGGATCCTGTTTAACTCCTCATGGAGTTAAATGCCCAGGGTTATGTGACAATCCCCTCTCATGCTGCAGGGTGTGCATGGCCATGTGACACAGCTGTGTATTTGGGTTTGCTGCAGGCAAAATGCAGGAGCAAACATCCCTCTGCCACAGTTTTTGGTCTCCCCTGGAATGCCAGGTGTCTGGGCTCAGGAATACACGGTGTAATTCTGGAATTTTGCAAGAAGAGTGTAGCTGGAAGATGTTCCCTTTGGGTTAGAACCCTCATGTTGTCCTAACCAGAGCTTGTGCCACAAAGTCTTGGACAGCTGTCCCAGGAGATTCCTGAATTGTCATCTGGCCCAAGCCAAGCCAAGGAAACACACACCATGCTTGGGGGCTGTTTCTGTCACCTCGAGGGACAGACTCCCTATCCCTGTCCTGCAGTCAGCTGATATCTGAACTAAACTGACCCTGCTGAAATAAGCCCACTGCTTCTACCCCTTCCTCAACACAGAATAAATAATTACTTTCCTTTTCTGCAACACTTTTAAATACCTGAAGTTTGCTTTTTTTAAGACCAAACAGCCTCACTCCTTCCAGCCATTTCCTGAGTTTCACCTCTGTACAAGTCCCTGCTCTGCCCAGGACTCCCTGCACAACAATTTGTTCACTGCTTCAGCTAATGCTGTGTAAAAGCTGAACAGAGTGGGCAGATCAAATCCTATATTTCATATTTGCCTCATTTGTAAAGTCTGATGCTGTTGGCTTGGGTTGAATTTCTGATTTAAGATATGTCACAATTTCTTGCAAGATCTCTCTCTCAGGTTGTCTTCTAGCTTATATTTGTTCAGTTAGGTATTTCTTATGTATAACCTTGTCCTTATTGATCTGTCACCATTTTTTCAACAGGCTCTATCTCAAATTTGTCATGCTCATTCTGAATTTTGATCCTGTCTTACAATTTTTTTTTCTGTGGTATTTTCAAGTCAATATCAGTGAAAGAATCCCTGAAAATGATGAAGGGGGAGGAACAGGACGCTCAGTCTGAATAACTTATTTCCTAATTCTGTAATTTATTATCAGTTGTTTGTTCTCTATGAAAGGCTGTTAGTAAGATGATGCCTATACTATCAGTAAGATGTAGGTATACCTATTATTTCCTATGGTACATTGTTTATGAAATATTGAACTGTTTATGAAAAATTATAAAACATTGAAGCTATAGATGGCAAAAGTTGGCAAAATACCAGTGTGGATAGACATTCTGAGTTCAGCAGTGTGAACAATCAGAATAACACTGTCTGTATGCAAGCCTGGAGAGCAGAGAGAGCAGTTAAAGCTTACAAAAAGGTTAGTCCCCAACTTCAAATTTACATTACTATTTGAAAGATGGTGAACATTTGCATTTTAATCTGGAGTAACAGCAGCTTGGCTCCCCAAGATAAGAAGATAGTGATTCAATTAGTTAATGTGTGTGCCTCCACTTGGAAATACTAGCCTAGCTTTTAATGATGTAACACCTTCCTTCGTTTCTTTGTGTAAGGTGACTTGCAGACTTGTTTCTGCCTGCAGGGTTAAGATGTAAAATGGGATCTTTTAATAATCCCAAAAGGCAGGACCTTCGTGCTCTGTGCCATCTAGGAAAGCTTGATTTGCTCTTCTGGGCCTGCTCCAGGTCTTGAAGATGGTGCAAGTTGGATTAGATTTTAACAAGGTAGAATAAGATGAATACATAACAAGACCTGATCCCGTCCTTATGTCGATTGAATGTGCTGTAGTTGTTCCAAGCCTCCTTGCTTCACCAGCTTTTCAAACTGCTGTTCACATACTGTTGGCTAAAAATGAACGAGGAAAAATACATTTCCTTACTGGATGTGCCTGAATTTATGGCTGCTGAGCCTCCAACTTCCAGTTATGATCTGTCTCATGTATGTAATAACACATTTTCTGCAGGTGATGAGGTTGCTGTAACCTGTGATGAAGTGCAGGCAGCAGTTTGGTTTATTTTGCAATGCTTCTTTGTGTGTACCTGAAAATGGGTCATTTTTCTCCAGCAAGAATCACAACAGGTATCTCTGCAGGGGGACAGGCAGCAGCTGAACCGCTCAGGGAAGGAGGGATGCTGCCCTTAGCTTTACTCCGATTAAACTATTGCTGCAGCTGGAACAAACCTACCCAGATGCCAGGTGGAAATTGTTCCCAGGAATAAATAAAAATGGTGATGATGAAGATTGCCTCTTTAACACACACAGAGGGGGAATGGAAATTTGTCACTTAGGGTTCTGCTTTGGGGATGGCAGAGATTGTTTCCTTGCGTGACCTTTATAACAAGAAGTGTCAGACTTCATCCTGTATGTATCAGACTAGTGTGACATTGGATATTAATCCTGATGGAAAGGGATTATGTGATTTTCACAGGCACTCAGATAGATTATCCTTTCTGGCCTGACTGGAAGGTAGCAAGAGTCCCTTTCTGCAGATGCTGGCTGGGAGCAGAGTGTTCCCTGGAGAGCAGTACCAGAATAACCAAGCATGAGCAGCAGCTCTGGCTAATGAACTTTCCCTTTCCATTATTTTCTGTTGTTCAAACGTGTTGCTTTGAGGACTTGCCCCATTGAGCAGGGGTAGTGGCATGGATGGAAATGGTGCAGACTTTGAGAAGTCTCTCTGTTAAGAAGCTCTTTGAAACACTTAGTAAAATACCTGAAGGATTTAAAAATATATCCTTTTGTTTCTGGCTGTCCATTCTAACATTAAAGTTTTGCCCAATGTTTTGACAAATAATATTTTGGTCCTCAGGTCTGGATACAACTGATAATTTTGATGTTTCACAGGATCATGTTAAGCCCTGAAATCTCTGCTGGGTTTCAGACTGGATAATAAGAGAATGTTTGGAGCTGGTTTGGCACTCACTTCCCACTGCATCTCTCCTAGTGACTACGTTCCAGCCTTTCACCCCCTCCAAGTTACCTTCCCTGTGCTGTCCCACAGAAAATGTTCCTTCCAGGAAGGGGATGGAATGTCTGCTCTTGCTTGCAAGAAAAAAATCACATTGCTGCTGCTAGAAGGAATTATGGCACTATGGCTCCTGGGGCTGAGGGGTCCTGACCACCTGTGTGAGAGGTGTGTGCTGAATGAGAGCTGTTCCCCAGCCTCTCCAGGGAAAAAGCAGGGCTTTGGGTAAGGGATTCAAGGGTTGGGCCCTGCTCACCAGCTGCACCAGGCTGTACTGGAGCAGTGAAATGGGACAGAACTGCATGGGGGAAACTGGTGTCACTTCAGCCCCTTCCTGGGGTATCAATTTACAGTAGCTGAATCATCTGAAATACACATATATTTGTGTTCATTTTTTCTGTTTTGATTTAAATTACAATAAAAGCTGCAGTTGTACAAAAAGCCTTTTGGGGAAGAGGATAAAGCCAGAGGCTCGCAGTGGGACACTGCAGCCTGTGATTGCTTGCTGAAGCCCATATAGTTTACATCACTTTCTTTTTCTTATTTGGTGTTTATAGACTCAAGCATTAAAAAAATACATGAGCAAATTTATATTTTAAGATCTTCTATATTTACCCCTGACTTCTGAGAAATTTCATACAGAGAGTATTTTCCCAGACCTTCCAGAATCTTACTCTTACTCTTTCCTGAAGTAGGTAAGGTCAGTTTCTCCTCAGAAATATATATTTTTCCCTGATGCCTTGGCAGGAACCTCACAGACTGGACACCTGGCTTTCAGACAAGCCAAGGAAAGAAAAATAAGAAAAAAAATCCCTCTCTCTCTCTGATGTGAAAGCAGAACCATTTGCACGCCATGTCAGTAGCTTCTGCTCGTTAGACCTGCAAACTTTCCAGTGAAAAATGATCTGAAAATAAATGTGCAGTGAGTCATTTTTTTCCTTCCCCGAGTTATACCTTTAATTAATCTCAATCAGTTTACAAAATCCATTTTTACTCAGATTTAAAAAGCATGCACTCTGACAAATAAATCTTGTACCAAGTGCACAGTGTTTGTGATTGTTCCTGCTCAAGACCTGTCAGCAAATGTATCATTACTAATTGCCCAAGTTCCAACAAATCAAAACACTCTAGTTTTATGTTAAGGAAAGAGTTGAGCCCTTAAATTACTGGATCAGCCTTAAACTGCTTTAGTGCATCACATGGGGGCATGTCAGCTTCAATTCAAAAGTAATAATCCAAAGAGTTGCCAATAATTGAGGACAGTATATATAGGTATTTTTATTTTAATCCAGTTAGGCTTGTTCTTTTGATTTGATTTGGTTTTATTTTTTCCTTTATCCTCAAATCCCTTTTGGACCTAAGAGACTAGTATATAAGCAGCAGGTGAAGGTCATTAAAAAAAATCAGTATAGTACTTCAATGAAAGCCAGGCTCAACTCAGGATATTTCATGCAAATTACAAACAAAACCAAAAAACAACCTGATGATAGAAACATGAATCAGATAATGTTTTTTATTGCAAAAAGTGGAACCATTTTACCACCCTTGTCTCTGCAGGAGGGCTTTATATTTCATGCTCCAGACTTGCTGTGAGCACTCCCCATTTGTTGTGTTCTGACCTATCGCCAGTGCTGGGTTTGTACCTGCTATCCCATGTTTATGGAAATTCATGTTGCTGCAAAGTGAAGAGTAATAACCCTTTAGCTGCAGTGTTACAATTGTTCTGATCTACCTTGAGATCTCAATCCTTTTCTCATTTGGTTTAAGCTTTACAAAGCAAAATTAAAGACAAGCATTCTTTTCTTCACTTAAAAGGAACACCTTTGTGGCTTCAGGTTAGATATTGCAGTAAGTTAGAGATATTTTTCTCTTTGTTGTTTTTACTTCTTTGCCAGCCATACTTCTTTTTGGTGTGTCACCCCAAAGTTGCTGTACCTAGACTGTGTAATCCCAAAAAAACTCCATCTCTCATAGCCTTTACAAAAATCACTTTGGGGAGTATAAGATTTTCAGAATAATGTCGCCAATATTTACATAGCCTGCAATTGAAGGTATATCTTTAATATTCAACAGGGAGGAATTTATTCTGGAAAACTAAGGAAAAGCCAGGCCTGTGTGGTGTCACACTGTTGGGAAGGCTCTGGTTCCCACTGGGCATACCAAGAGCCTTAGCACAAACCTGAGAATAGTCAGCAGCCCCTTTCTCAATTACACTGCTGTAAAAATAGTCACCCAGACCAGCAACCAGAAATTTGACCTTATAATGCTCTACACAAAAGCTAATCATTGTTACACTAATCTTGCTTTCTTGCTTTATTCTTTCCCTGGATCATTCTATGCTAATTGTGATTTCTTAGGGAGATTTTTACTGCATATGGGAAGATATGAGTTGGCCAACACCAGGCACTGCAGCAAGAACTCTCCCTAAACTCAGGCCTTCACTAATGCAGGGCCATAGGAAGAGAGAGAATTGCTTTGTTTTGGGTGGGGATGAAAAGAGATTGATTTTAACATTGTGGATGTTTATCAGCAGAAATGATTTTTAACGTGTCTTAGAATTCTTACCTGTCCATGATATAGAATAGGCATAAAGTAAATAAAAGGTAATACATATTCATGCCAGGCTATTGCTGAGTGACAGTTGATGCTTTCAGTGGATTTTATGTATCCATCAGTGATAACCTGCAAATAATTCATTATAGTGTGCCTTCTGAAATGATGAGACTTTGTTAAGCAACATTCAGCTAATGAAACAGCACACCTTAGGCAAAACACCCCCAGCATGTGCCACTCATCGCTGCCAAAGACCAAAATCACTCTCTGCAAATGAGACAAGTGAAAGGCAGTTACACGTTGTGCCAGGGAACAGCATATTCCTTTCAATTCAAGGGCATTCCATCTCAGGGTGCTCACTACATGAGCTACTTTTATAGGGTATTTGTAAGGTTGCTTCATTGCATGACTCATGCACAGACTCACTTGCCAAACCGGCACAAGATCAGGAACCCGACCCTTTGCTGTAATCAGGGACTTTTATGAGACTTTTATGTGGACGTCACCTTCTGTATGCTGCCTTTGCAGCAACAGCTACTGCCCAAGAGCAGTGGATTGGCTAAGAATCACTTCTCCTGCTGCTCACAACTAAGCCTCTTGCTCTTTGAATCCTTTTATTGCTTCCCCATCTTTTCAATATTAGCGCTGAGCCTTCTGTCCCTGCTGGCTAAATCCCACCTAATCCAAATCTTGTCTTTAGTACATCTCTGCTATTATCTCCTGTATCCCTTCTACATCATGTACCCCTCCCATTTCAACTTCATCATCATTACAGCATAAAAACCTGATGCCTTCCTGAAACAGGTTACCAAATTTTGTCTTCCTTCTTTAAGCTTATTTCTGAAGGCACCCACTACCTCTTCTTTCACCTCTTACCTGCGTCATCTCACAGCCAGCCTGCTGTCCTGCAATGATTCTCAAGTCTGAAAGCATCAACCCTCTAAATCTCTGCCTGCAAAAGCATAGACAGATAGAAAATGTTGTGGTCTGAATATCTTTGTTAGTCATATATGTGAATCAGAGCTTTTTGTCTGGCCATGTGAGTTTCTGGTAGCTTCAGTGGGCTTACTCATGATAGCAAAGGCTACATTCAATAGTAGGTATTTGCAGGATCATCCTCTGTGATTGTAATCCCTTTTAGATGGGGAATGTGTCAGCATTTTATAAAGGGATGTAAAGATGCGTGTGGCCTGTACAAAGTCTCCATAATTAATGTTGCTCCATCAGTTGATTACAGGAATTTACAGGCTGCACTATTATAATACAATAGCTTGTTGGAGTTTAATGTTTATGAAGGAGGGATAGGAGGAAAAAAGGGGGAAATTTGTTCAAATGTTCCTTGATGAGGTAGCTGTTTCTGTGGGAACAATGTCCTTCTGTTTAGGGGTGCTGTTAGCAACAGACAGATATCCCTGTGGAGTTTTTTTTTCCTGAATTCTAGCTTGTGTCTCAGACTTCCATTTTCCCCAGTCTGTGTGTATGATATTTATAAGCTGTTTCTCTGTGAACTTCGTGTGAGCATCACATTGTTGAACTCTTTAACAGATTGAAAGAAACCGAAAACGAAGCTCAAAGGACAACAATTCTCCCTTACGCAATCTAGAAAACAATTCCCTAAAATATTACATCAGCTGCTGGCAGCTGTAGGTTTGCCTGCCTGCTAATTTACTATCACAAGTGTTCCAGAATCCTTTGTAATCCAGCCATTGCTATTTATATTCGTAATGATTTATTTAAGGTCTCTGTATATGTCAGCATAAAGTCATCAAAAAAAGCAAAATGAAGATTAGTTGGCTGGAAGCGCACAGAATGGAGAAGAATAACCCAACAATGGAATTGAGATAAAGCTTAGACACAGTAAATAACTAAAAAAAAAAAAAAAATAAAGGGCAATCGCTTTATTTTCAACTCATCATATAGGAGCCAGAGCCTGTGATTCTGGCACCAGGCAGTTCCCATCACAGGCTATTAAGAGCAAGGAAACAGGTGTCTGGTGGCCAGGGAAGGAAATGAGAAGCCGTGACACCTGAATTGAGATCATAGACCTTCTCCTGCCTTTGTGTCTAGGGAAAAGGCATTAACTGCTTGATGGCTCAGCTCCTCAGCAGGCTGTAGTAGCACCCAACTCTCAGCTGTTAAAACTTTTTACTTATTTATAAGATTTTTTTTTCTATAGAGAACTGTAATGATGCAAGGCAACTTTATTATGTTCAGTGGAAAATGTGAAATTAAGAAAAAACGCTGAAGGATTGTGCAGTGGAGTGCAACACTTTTTAGAGCTGAGTCTCTCGGTCATTCTGAGGCAGGGATTTGAGTGGTGTCCCTTAGGATTTGCTGTTATACATGCTGAAATGATCAATCAAGGATAAAAAATGGACTGTTCTCATCTCATAGATCATTTCACAGTGAAACAGTTAAACTCCTGGCTGCTTTCTGAAAAACAGAGATCTGCATTAATAAGGTGACCTTATCAGAGCCACCCCTGGGGGGGAAGGGAGGGAGAAAAAAGGTTGTAGAAAGAAAACGAATCCTATTGTTAATCTTTTTTTTCAGGGAGACTTGGATACCTGAATGCAAATTACTTTATATTTAAAATGTGTGAAAGCACAAAAGGTTTGTGTCTACAATTGACAGTTATTTCATTAGCTGACTCGTGCAGCCTTGCAAATGGTTTCTAGCGTTAACTTTCCTTGGATTTGTTTTCTTTGTTCTTAGCAGATCTTGCAGCGGTGATCATTTTGATTAATGTATTCAGCGCTCTGTTTTACTCCTGATTCATGTTTTTTGCAGCAGTCAGTGTTCTGGCCTGGGTAAGGTGAGACTGTGAGGTGGCTTTAGTTTTCCTGCAGTAGTGCCGATCTGATGGGCTGCTCTCCAGCTGGAGAGGAGCATGGAGGCTGCTGTAACGCGTTTTGCATGGTAGTGACCCCAAACACGAGTTAAAGCAGGTTTTAAACACCAGATGTAGGATTGTTGCAGCCACATCCTGCCGTGACAGCAGATAGGTGCTGTGCATGGGCTCTGTGGGGTTGGAATATCATCTTTCTATCTCTGTGAGTCTCTCAGGACTAGGTAGGCTGGCCTCTGTTCAAACAGGTTTGTGGTTCAGAGTGGTTAACTACATCCCAAAATCAGAGTTTCTGTTCTTGTTTGTTTAAAAAAGCTACCATATAAACTAAAGTACTAATCTGAGAAGGTGTAAGTTAAAACTTACCCTGTCTTGCTTTAGCCGCACCAACACCAGTCTGTGCTGCAAACCTGATGAACCAATAATCACTTCAGGAGGGAATGATCCTTCCTACTCCTAAATTGATGGGTGATCTCTCATCTGGAAGTGCTGGCCTTCCACTGATCCAAAAGATGAGCTTCATCAGGCCGCTCAAATTTTAGTAAAATTGAGTTTTAGGGTAGATCCTGTCAATCCTGAACAGGATCATCAAGGTTTACGCACCAAAATAAAAAGCAAGTCACAAGATTTGTTTGATTAATTGTCCCAGACTCACATTGATCTGCAGGCAAGTTTCTGGAGGCATGCAAGCTCTTACTGTCCCTTCTCTCCTTTCTTCTTCATTTCTTTTACTCAGGCTACATTTTTCTTCTTTTGAGAACTTGTTGGCATTAGTTGTTGCAATCAATCTGCCATTCCCTGCTGACGTCTCTTATTGCATTGTTTTTTCAAGCTCTTTCATCGGCGCCTCAAGCGTTACATCGCTCTTCAACCCATGCCGGGCTCTGAGCCCTAAAATACAAACACCTCGGGGACCTGGGCCTGAGCTTCCTCACAAGTCACTTGTCTCCATTACCCTCCCTGAGACTCTCAGCTTCAGGAATTCATGGCAAAATCCCAGGACAAAACACTTGAGCTACAAAGGTAGGGCTTCAACAGCAAGAATCAGAAAACGTTCAAGCCCAACCAACTCTATAAAACATCACTTTGAAAGTGCTCTTTATATGCAGGGGAAGTGAACTAATCAGAACAGTTTTTTACTTCCTCATTAATATTTTCAAGCCATTTCCCTTTTTTATAAGAAATCCAGCATACAAAGGGTTTTCTGAGAACTGTCTGTAAAAATAGGAAACTTGGGGTTTTTGGGGTTCAGGGCCTTGAATTTTTTAATCTTTATTTAACATGTTCAACTACAGAAAAAAGAAAGGAAAGGTTTTTATGGGCCTGTAAGGGATGCTCTGAGAAAAAGCAGTGGAAAGGTATGTTATTTTGTTCTTCACAAATCTAAGTATTTTCCCTGCTCTCTCTTTTTTCAGTCTTTATTCTTGGACTTACTTCTTAGTAGATGTTTAATTTTAAAAAGTGAAAGACACAAGCAGGGATAGATGGGAATGAGAATCAGGGAAGAACAAGCACACTTGAAACTCAAGGGAATGGGAAAAACAGAATAACTCAAGTTAGGTCAAGATTTGTTCATTTTCCTTTAAACTGTACTTGGAAGCAAAAAGTTTTAGACAAATATTTGTAGATAAAATTCCATCTAACTGCTTTTTCACATAAGATGCTCACAAATCATTAGTCTGGTCCATAACTGGACAGCTCTTCTGATCTGGCAAAAAATATTCTGATCTTATAAAACAGGTGCTCAATGTGTAAAATATTAGAGAACCAATACCTTCTTCTGCCTAATTTTGCTTTACATAGTTTTTATGCTAAATGATAGACTTTCTGAATACTGTGACAGAGAGCTGGTGAACAACAATTTCAATGTTTTGGGTTGAGATTTAGCTTAATGTATGAAACCCACGTCCTTGCTGTCACGAAATCTCCATTTTCCCACTTTTACAATATTGTTGGCATATGTCTCCAGCTGTCTGCTGCTGACATAGAATTGCTTGTGATTATCTGATGCTGAGCTGTTCCGCTCTGTTTTTGTGGCTTTAATCTCTCCAACAATACCTGAACACGCTGTGCAGATTGTGATTATTGGGGCAGAATACAGTCATCTTTGAAATTTATTGTCCCACACAGAAAATTGGAAATCCTTAGGATCTTTATATCTGGATTGAACGCGAACTGCACTTCTTTCTGATTTCATAATTTAACGTTGCAGACTGTTGACTTATTGACTACAGCGTTAGCATTTTCCAGATTGACAGACAAATTGCCTTGTAGGAGTGTCTATGCATATTTATACATCATCCAAAGGTTAAACGATAGAATATATTTTAATTGCCTAGAGTTAGCTTCGCAAATTATATCGCTGGTACCAAAACTTCTAAACTTAAAAGATGAAAGTTACATACTGAACCCACTGTTTTTCCAAGTAAATAAACCACTCAGCAGTACTGATTACTGACAGTCTTCCACTGATGTTAATTAAATAGCATTTCAAAGACATAGCTGCCATTTTAGGCAAAATTTTAAGACAGAGGGAATTCTAGTTTTCTTCTTAGTTTTCCGAAGCATGGCATTTATATTGATCTTGCCATTTGAGAAAGGACCACAATCAAATAATCCCCAAAATGCAAAACAATTAAAGTGAGGCATTCATATGTAAACATTGTTTTTTCCAGTTCCATTTGCCTTAAAATCTGAAGGTTTAAAAACTAAATCCCAAAAGATGCTAAAACCAGACATGTGCTGCAAGAGTACCAAACACACTCACTGAGAATATTTTTCAGAGAAAACATAACCTTGGAGCTATTTGAGTATTTAAGAGAAAGTCTAATTGCTACTTACATTTTTTACTTCCCACTTCAGCAATACTTTTCTCTCTAGAATACAGAGCCCTAAAGAAATTACTGAGGAATAACAAGTGCTCTGCAAATTTACTGATTTACAGTGACTATTCTTATATATGTGCTCTTAAAACAAGGTCCTGCACATGGATTGGGGCACTCGAAGGCACAAATACAGGCTGGGGAGAGAACGAGCAGCCCTGAGAAGAAGGACTTGGGGATGTTTGTTAATGAGAAGCTCAACACAACCCAGCCATGCGTGCCTGCAGCCCAGAAAGCCACACCTATCGAGAGCAGCATGGTCAGTAGGTCAAGGGAGATGATTTCAGATAATCTTTAAAGTCCCTTCCAACCAAACCATTCTATGATTCTGTGACCATGAGTAAATTCAAAGTAGTTTGGTCTCATTGGAAGGAATCCATGACCCTGCAGTATCTTGGTTACTTGCTGTTACCTTTACAAGTGATCAGTAGGAACTCATCTGGAGTGTAATGCATTGAGAAGGAGACTGGGAGACAGATGCATTCCTCTCCTGAGGGTTATGACTAGAGGAAATTATGTGTGTTTAGGTGCAGAAAAGGATTTTACAAGTGGAGGTGCAAAGTGGGACGGCTGAACACCTTCAGGCAGATGGGGGAACCAAAGCCAGGCACCTCACTTGCCAGGCAAGGGTCCCAGTGAGGAGCTTAGCAATTAAAAATGGGAGACATCACTGTGGTGATCTCCTGGTCGTCTTGGTGGATTTTGAAAGAAAACTCCCTTGGCCTAGTTCTGAAAGGAGTTTTTTATCAGCATCTAGCAGGGGTGAGAATTTCAGGCTGCTAAAGCAAGAGGATGGAGGTGTCTTTTTCCAATCTTTGCTCCAGAGCAAGATAGGAGTTACAACACTCTGTGCTCCATGGTTTCTGTGGATGGTGTTTTGGCAGCTTCCACACTGAGCACAGATGGTATTTGAGATCTTGTACTGAGACAGGCCTGCAGGGTAAGCAATAACTCCGTGGGTTTTCTTGGATTGTAAAGCTGCATACAGATATTTGAGGTCCACTGGAGTCCTTGCTAGGTCCAGCCTCTCTTTGAGTTCATTTGGCTACATGATGTGAGGGCAAGATCAGCTACTATCCTTGTTCTTTTGGTCGGCAGAGTGAAAAAAAAACCCAAACCAAACTAAACACATGAGAGCTCTCAGGAGGAATTTCACTGAGTTTTGGGAGAGACCATGACAATGCACTTGGGCTGATGGTTGACAGGGGCTGGACATGAGCTGCGTGGGCCCAGGTGGCCAAGAAGGCCAATGGCACCTGGCCTGCACCAGCAATAGTGTGGCAGCAGGACCAGGGCAGTGATTGTCCCCTGTGCTGGGCACTGGTGAGGCCACACCTCGAGTCTATGTCCAGTTCTTGGCCCCTCATGGGCTCAGGGGAGACCTTATCACTGTCTGCAACTCCATTGAAGGAGGCTGTGGCCAGCTGGGGATTGGTCACTCCTTCCTGTAACAAGTGATACAACACTCCGAGTTCACCAGAGGAGGTTCAGATTGATATTAGTCAGAAATTTCGTCCCTGAAAGGCTTGTCAAGCCCTAGAACTGGCTGCCAAGGGAAATGGTGGAGTCACTATCCCTGGAGGTGTTTAAGAGGTGTAGATGTGGTGCTCAGGGACACAATTTAGTGATGGGCTTGGCAGTACTGGGCTAATGGCTGGAATTGATGATCTTAAAGGTTTTTTCCAACCTAAACAATTTCATGATTCTGTGACTCTGGATTGTGCCTCCAGGTCAGAGGCAGGACAGATAACAGTGTCTACTGAACTGTCATTGCTCCTTAAGAAATGTGTCAATTCATCACTCCTTATCAGTGAAAACTTATCTAAAGCATTATTAGCTTACTTCCCAATCAGTTAACTATTGGATCAGAATCTTGAGCTACTGCACTGGGCTGATTCCTTTCAGCCCTTAAGCAAATTTCAGACTTCCTTTGCTTTATGGTCTTTTCTTTCTTGCATTTTTGGATAGGAACTGAAGGTATGCCTTATATTCCCTAAATACTGTGATATATTCTCAGTAGTGCCACCTTTTGCATCTAATAAAATCCCCACCTATCTTACCTTTTCTATTTTATTACCTCTTATATGTACTGGTAAATAATAAGACATGGAATTTGGAAAAGATAAGCCATTTGGAAGAAATCCTGTGTGTATCACATCAGAGAATTTGAAAGATTATAGAAATATTTACAGCTCTCAAAGAGTCAATTTTTAGTCCAAGATTTAATAAAGGGATGGACACGAGCCCTGTTTGCTCTCATTGTTCTGGAAGGACTGGTTTTGCAATATTTTCTGTCCTCAGAACAGTAAAACTACTTCTGATGAATTTAGCAAAGTTTGTGTGCTGCAGTGCCCCAGACACTTTCTTATTTTCTTTGACATTATTTTTTCATCAGTTTGGACTGTGTAGCATCTGCAGACAGTGCATGTTCCAAATATTGGATTGCTGTGCTTTTGCATACAAACCTTGTAAAGGAAAAGAAATACCAGACTCTGTGTACAAGCATCAAAATCTGATTATATTCAGGATTCTAATCTTAATATCACACCATCCTCACTGAAAAGCGTTGCAAGAATATTCCAATTCATATTCTGAATGGCGTGTTTCTCTGCAGTTGTCTTGCAGAATTCTTACTCCTACCAGGAGAAAATCAGTATACTGAACTGAATAAAAATGTATACATTAAATTGCTTATTCAAATGTCCACCTTTGATGTTTGCAGGGAATTCAAGCAGGAAGCAATATAACCTGAGCTTTGTTTTATTGATACAAGAGGCTAATGTGAGTTACAAAACAGGAAAGAATGAGAAGTTGCTTAATATGCTGGAAATGTGGAAAAAATGCAGATTTCAGTTATTAGCTTTCACAGCTGTATTTGCATAGAAATATACTAACGGCTGGGTGACATTTCATGCATGAACTTGATAGAGCATCCTTAAAAATATTCATGTTAGAAGAGTACTTAAAGGGAACCTCGAACTTGAACATTCCCGTCTTTGTTTAAAAAAACCAAACTGGTTTCCCTAGGGTATTCCAGTGCAAGGTATTTCTTTATGAAACAAAGCTTTCTTTGTTATGAGGAATTCTGGGACAGCCTAGGAAAGGCCCTTCTTTCTGATCACACTTTAAAAAAGATCCTGATTCCCATGAATGTTAAATATTATTGAACAATAGATGTTTCTCAGGCTTTTGTGGAAAATGCCAGCAAAGCAAGAAGCCCCTTGAGGTTTCAAACACCTCTTGGATTATCAGTTTCCTATGCCATTTTCTATTTTGAGGGAACACCTTCCTTGTAAGTGGGACAAAGATGAATGCCAATCATTTATGCTGTGTGAGATAAAAGGAGTTACTCTGCTTTGAAAAACCAGAACAATTCTTGGAGGGGTATATCAGTTACCCCCCCTTGTATGAATTTTTGGGAGCTGGGTCACAGCAACTCCTTCCAGTTCACATTTGCTTGTTGTTTTTCTTGTTGTTTCTTAATTCATCTACTAGAGCAGGTGCAGCTTCATTTGTAACTCATAAATGATAAAGATGTCTGGTTTTACTTAGAGTGGAGAGGTTCAGAGAGCACAGTGAAGGATTTTAGATCAGGGAGCACTTTCAATTGCCAGCAGTTTCAGCATTCATTTTCTGTTCTTTTAATTTAAATATGATTATTAACAATACACAGCTGAGGAAGGCACTTTTCTAAAATATTCCAAGGATTATTCCTGCTCTGTTATCTCCCTTTCACCTTCTACAACAGGATTTTATGTTCTCACATTAGTTGATGTTCTTCAGAAGAGCAGCTGGCCCATCTCTGATTGTGACTTTCATTAGAAGTAGAAAACTCTACCTTCTGAAATAGTGAGATGTGAGCACTAAGTCCTGAGAACATTTTTTAAAACTCACTTTATATAGAAATATAACCATTCTTGAAAGGGATTAGAAGGAATATGACAGGAGTATAAATTAAAAAGCATTGCATTGTGAAAACATCTTTTAAGCAGTTTTGACTCTGCCTTCACTCAATCCATTTCTTGCAACTGCTGATTGTCCAGAACCTTCCAAAACAGCAAGAACCATCTCTGGAGCCTCTCCAGACTCTTGTTAAAATCAGATTTCTAAAGGAAAGTGGGAGTATGTGGAGGTACCTTTTTGGAAAGAAATGCAGTCCTGCATTTTTAGTAGCTGACCTCCTTTCCTTCTGTGTCTATCCCACATTACTTGTGTGAACCTCTCAAACAGAGTAGGTCTCTGCAGAAAAGGGCTGCAGGATCATTTTCCCTGTCAGTATGAAACAGAAATGCTCGTTCAAGACAGAACAGTGCTGTATAGACGTGAAAACAGAAAACCAAAATGAAAATATTATGAAAAAGGGTCATTAATATCATCTTACTCAGAGGATCTGTCTAAACCATAACATAATCACAGGCAACATCTAGTAATGATATTTTACACTGAAGCCCAAAGGTTACAAAAAGACTTTAGTCCTCTTTGCAGAAAAAAGTCACTTTTCATCTGAAGTACAGAAGGAATCAAAATCTTGCGGTGGTGCAAAATCCATCTACGTAAAGCTACTTTTAGAGCCATATTAG
Organism: Petroica traversi; assembly: GCA_025920805.1. Taxonomy (NCBI): domain Eukaryota; kingdom Metazoa; phylum Chordata; class Aves; order Passeriformes; family Petroicidae; genus Petroica; species Petroica traversi. The sequence continues at coordinate 6,962,038 of JAHLSL010000008.1, forward strand.
TAAAATGCCTGTCAAAAGCCAGGGGAAAGTCTGGTTTATGATAGGAAAAGGCTAATCTCAACTAAAATTTTCAGTTAGAATGAAAATATATAGGCTGAAGCAATCATTGGATGGTAGCAGCAATAAAGATCATTTGGGCTGCAAGAGCAATATCGTCTCCAGAGCAGTTTTTGCAGAGGGCAGCAAAGGCACCTGAAGGACATGTTTTACAGGTGAGTCCATGCACGAGGCAGCTCACAGAGAGCCCTCCCCACTTTCCTCTCAGGAAAGGAGTTTATAGCATGGAAAACAGCACTTTGCCTGAGAGCAGAAGATGGTATTTAGCAAGACTTGGAATGGTGTAGATGAGGGTAGGAGCTGAAAGCCACGAAAATGTTTGCAGCTCCCAGACAAGGCTGGGTGAGGGTGGGGGAATTGCTGCTCTCACCCAGGGGAGATGGTGCCCGCTGGCAGCGTCCCCTGGTTCCTGTTGACTTTCTGTGGGCACGTTTAACCTGTAATTTGGAACAGGAAAATACAGTCTGGCACACATTCCTGAAGGGTTGCCAGTCCCAGATCTAGCCATTGCATAGCCTGCCAGAATGGGAATGATAAGTACCTTACAGACCAGTATCCACAGCAACAGACACCAGGATTTTATATTTTTAATACATATAAAAACCCAAAGAAAATAATTACTTTTTCATTTTCCAATTTTATAATAGTAATAACGACCTTTAGGTCAGGAATTTTAAGCAGTTAATGACTGTCTGGCTTTTTCTTTGGTCCTTGGTTTCTCCAGCCAATCATTAACAGCGAGAAAAGTGCCTTCTCCTGTGGTCACTTTGGCTTAATTGTTACTTTTTCATGCTACAGAATGCACCAGCTGGGAAATAAGTGTCTCCTATGTGGATGGATCCATAAAATGTTCCTTGGATTTTATTTCTTTGAAAGAATATTCTGAGAGGGTGTGGGAGTTTACTGTAAAAGATGATTGAGTATTATCCACATCCCTGAGAAAAGTTAGATGACTCTGAGGAATTGGGACTGAGGATGGATTAATGCCATAGATTTCAAAAGATTAAATCTTCAGAATTTATCTATGTAATCTAGGTTCCCTTACTCTTGGTAATGGAGTGCTTCGGAATTATATATGGACACAAATATTTTCTTATCCATCTTCTAGGATCACACAGGAATAGGACCTCTTTTTCTTTGTTTGTATTTTTATGTGGAATCACTGTGGTGCTGAAAGCTGAAAGTGTAGCAACAGTGTCTCAGGAGTTAAAATTTATTTTAAAATATAAAGAGGAACAATGGAATGCTCCATCTGGACAGTAGATTCCCTCCTTCTAACCACCCTACCTAGAAGCTGTACATGACTTTGTTCAGAGGAAAATTCTTTTATACATGGAAATAACTTTGTCTTGCATTTTACTGTAAGATAAAAAATGCAAACCATGGAATGGAGGTATCTTCTGAGCACTCTACCGATCATATTCTTGGTAAAAATCAACCAGATTGTAAGTATATCATATGCCTGAACATACATAAATCTTTGAACAGTCTTCAGTTCTTGTGCACTGTTAGTTGAGTTCCTCTTTAACCTGTATGACTTTTAATACCGTTGTTCCAATACAGTGTTACCTAAAAAATTGTGACTATATCTTTCCTTCAGGGTACACTTGAGCTTGAAAACAGTAGTGTAAGAAATTCACTACTTGAAGGACAAATAAATCCACAAAAAAACCAGCAGTTTTCTAAACCACATATTCAGTGTGTAGGGATTCCTAGTAGTAGTCCAATGTATGATTACTGCTGAAGAGTCAGGTAATAGTGAAGTACCTCCACTGGAACAGTAAAAGAAAATGGGAATTTCCTCATTAGCAGATTTAAAGTCAACATGGCATCCTTTGAGAATTTGGTACTAAATATGGAATAATGCGAATGATGAGCCTAATTTCAGTGTTTTGCTGTGAAGAGAGATTTAGCACCTGCATAACTTTTATTGGAACTATTAGCTTTTCATTTTGTATTTTTAAGTGAAAACAAGGAGTGCACATGAAAGCTGCGGACATCCGCTTTGGCTTGAATGCTTTTTTTACTTTTCAAGAAAAATAACACCAGCAAAATATAAGGAGTGTTCCAAGAAAGAGCCACTCAGGAGTCCCACAAGGGCTGTGACTGTGCTTTGTGGTTTTTCCACTCTTGGAGTGACAGTATTACTTTTCAAGCTAAGGCTTCATTTGCATTTTGAAAGTACAACAATTTACTTCTCAGCAGGGCTGTGCCATTTCTAAAAGGCTGGACTGGCTCGAGAATTTAAATCTGGTGAGGTTCCAGTAATTCCCTTAACAATGAGTTTTAAAATGTACACCTTTAAAATAGCTCTGCACCTTTAAACCTCGAGCTCAACTCCATGTTAAAGCAGCTGGCTAACCATTAGTAGAAATGGGATGTAGCGGTGGTTCAAGCTCAGAGAATGACACATCCCCTGAAGAATTTCTGGGGGCCTAGAAAGTGAGGCCCCTCTGAAGGTAGAGTTAAGTTTGGCATTGGAAAGGGAGTTGAACTCCCCCCACCTACCCCTCAGTTAACAATAGTATCTTGTGTCTCACTCTTTCCTCCCTTCCTCCTTCCTGACTACATGCTGACCTCCCAACCCTTGCCTGGTTCCTCCCTTGTACCGTTATGAGATAAGTTGTAACCCTCAGAATAAAAGTCTGAATGTTGGGCTATTCCGGGTCTTTTGCCCCTGAGCCCAAGCAGAGCGGACCCTCGTGTCTTGTGTCTGATTTGGGCTCTGGGCAAAGGAACACTCTCTCTCTCAGCAGCTCTCTGGTTTTTAGGACAGTGGCCACCATCCCAGGGCAGCCCGGCTCGCGGCGAGGGGAAAAGAAGTCCCTAGCTGAAGTTGACTTAACAAAAAGGAAACTCTCAGAACAAGCCGCCGAGCCGCCGGCCGTCCCTGTGGTCAGCTGTCCGGCCCACGCCACCAGCCCCAATGGGAAAGGTCCAAAAGACAGGAGTGACAAGTTACTTGTGCTTCATTGGTGGCTTTAATGGATTTTTCCTCAGCTTCACAGCTAACCAGTGCAGATTATTTATAGATTTTAAAGCCAGAAATTAACACTGTTCCTTGTAGGCAGAAGAAAAAAATGTATGGGATCATTATTAATTCTTTAGCATTATAATACCTTCTGGCTCAATGAGAATGCAAGGGACCAAGAGTAAACATGCATTTATCATCCTGACCCTTATCTGTTCCCAAAAACGTCCTTCTGTGGGGAACTGTGGAACAGCCTGCCTAAAGGATTTGAGACCTTTTAATTTTTTTTTTGCTGCTGATACAAAAATCCTAACAGTCTTTGCTGTAATAGAACATTCAAATGTAAAATACTGCAAATACCAGTTTGGAGTGTTCCTTTTCCCTAAAAATCCCAGCCAACCAACCAACCAACCAACCAACCAACTAACCAAACCAACCAAAAACCCCACTATGGTGCAGATGTCTTCTCATGAAGCCTTTTGGTTTTCTTTCATTGGGACAAATCACCCAGGCGTCCTTGGCACCCCTTCCATCTCAAATTAATTTTTGAGACCTGACCTTCTCTTAGCTTCATTTTATTTCCAGTTTTACCATTGTTCCGAGTTCCTTTCCCTGGACAGCAGCCTTACATGGCACTAACAGAATTCAGTTGTGGAGGGAATACAGACCTGGCAGGAGGCAGTGTACCTCACTAGCCACTGCACTTAGTAAGACAAAACCATCCTTTACGTAATTTTATCAGTGTCCACAGAGTAATTCCAGCAATCAACCTGTCCTGTTGCCTCCCTGCAGCTCCCTGAACCCCACTGCAACACAAGGTAGAGTAGATAGCAATGCTAGAGCAGCTGGTATTGTTCTATCAGCAACATAATCCTTGCAGGAATTTCATTTCCCTTGCAGACTCACTACTAGAATACATTTGTCATCCATACTTTGTAGCAGACTTATATTTGCCTGTAATTACACACCAGTCTGGCAATACTTTATTGTTAACATAAAGTGCTGCCATTTAAATCCCCAATCCTAAACTGGAGTATTTGCAAAACTCCGTAATTGCTAAAATAATAAAGCTCCATTACTGTATGGGAAGTTTACAGCTTGATGGTGAAACACTTACATTGGCTTACCTACGCCTGTATAGATTCCTTATGTTTCCATGTGCTGTTCAAGACAGACAGATTTCTGCTGAGCATAACCAAAAATTTCTGGCACTGCCACAGAATGGCTGAGGTTGGAAGAGGAATCAGGAGCTCACCTAATCCAGCCCCTGCTCAAGGGGTTGCCCAAGACCATGTCCAGATGCTTTTGAGTTATCTCCAAGGATGGAAACTCTGCAAGCTCTCTGGGAACCTGTGCCAGTGCTCAGTCCAGACTGAAATCCATGTTTTCTAGTTTGTGGTCTGTCCCCATGTACGAGGAAGTCTATAAAAGATAACCAAGAAAAACAAGTTCAGTGTGGTTTTACTCAGTGCAACGGGCACAGATAGTACTGCAAATGCCTAGGGATGTGAAAACTGCAGCAGCTTGGGAAAAAACAGAGACTACAGCTTCTTCTACACAGGACTCTCGTTAAGGCCAGGATGGCTGCCACAAAACCAGAAAAGATGACATATTTCAGTTTCTTTTTGTGTTGGTGTTTTGCAAACAAAAAGCTAGTGATGCCCCTCTCCCGTACCCATTCTGTGATTTTATATATTTATTTATTTACTTATTTTTATTTTTTACTCTAAATTGTTCTCCCCATGTGATTGTTCCGTTCCTAAGACTCGTTGGGTAAAACAGGGCTCAGGGCTAGAAACAGCAGTACGAGTTTGTTCTGAACCATAAGCAACGTTGCCACGTTACCCTTTTCACATGTGAAGCTCAAAACATCTCTTCTCGGTATCTAAGGGTCTCCAAAAGTTTGGGAATTTGTGCTAAAATTTGCGCCGTCTCTAACCCTTGTTCTGACACACCTGCACAGCATTTTTCAGCTCTCTGTGCTCTTTTGGGGGAGGAT
>JAHLSL010000008.1:6967464-7066692 GCA_025920805.1 Petroica traversi
AGGGCGGCAGGGGAGGGGAGGGGCAGCTCCGAGCGGCCCCGGGCCCGGGGAGGGGGCCCAAGGCTCGGTTTCCGAAATCCCCGCGACCCCCGTGATGCCCCCCGCGGTACCTGAGGCGGGAGGTGGAGGGGATGGTGGAAACTTACCAAAAAAAAAAAAAAAAAAGAAGTTTAGGTTTTCGTCCACGGCTTATTTATAGTGCATGGAGTCATTTGTGTACCTTTGCAGTTGTTGGCAAATTTGAGAGGTGCTGTTTTATGTCCGCTTTGTTAGTTTAAATGACTTCACGATTTGGAAGGCAGTTGTGGAACCAGGGCTCCAGGTACTGCCCTTGTTAAGCGTGGGCTTGCTACATTTGGTTTGTTTCATGTTTAAAGGTAACAAATGTCTCCGACCTAAGAGGACCAATTAAAGCGTTCACTAAGGAATAACACCCCGTTTTGGTCATTTGAAGGTATTCGGCCCTTGTGAGATAGTGCTGTTGTTACATTGTCCCCACACAGTGACTCCTTGGCAGGGTGTTTCCTTGAAGACTTTGTGTAGTTTCCTCGCTGCCATAGTCATCGTTGACATGGAAAGGAAGTTTGGTGGTTGTAGCAAATTACTGGTTAGTGTGGACTTGCCCAATAGGCTTTTGACCATTTGAAGCGTGAGTCTGAGTAGCAAAGAGGTCACTGGGTTCTTATCCTGACTTTTCCACTTTGGGCAAAGTACTGGTTATTTCTATTTCCCCAAATATAGAATGGGCTTAAAAACTCTTTTGTTTAGTGTTGAGCTCTTAGAAGGCAGTGCTGAGCTCTGATGTCTAAACAGAGTAACTTGGTGTTAAAGTCACGTAGAACTGGTATTTTCCTAATTTTATTTTTGAGAGTTAACAGTTCCTAAGCCAGATTAGCCTGGTGGTGGTCCAGTTTGTCCTTAGCTCAGCCAGTGACTTTTGCCATTATCCTGTTTCTTTTATTGGCCATAAACAGATACCTCAAAAGAACCAGGAACAGCCAAACATGAGTTCCCTGCAAAGCTTTTCCAGTTTGTATTTGCAGCTCCAGACCTTCAGGAGAACTAGTTAGGCCGTCTAGCAGAGTGGATTCTCCTGCTAAGTTTTTGTTGTGCCAGCTCAGGTTTTCTGTGTCCTGTCTGTGGCAGTGCAGTGTGTGGGAAGTGTTCCTTGCAGGTTCCCTGTCAGATCCATGGACACCAGTCTCAGTGTCCAGGGTTTGCATGGCCTCTTCCCAGAGGCAGCATCCCACTGGGCTTCACCTTCCTCTGTCCCACCAGAGACAGTGCCTTCAGTTCCTCCTGTCTGTCTCACCATAGCTTAAGTGCTCCAGGGAAATATTTAGAAATGGACGCTTTGCTCACGTGTTGAGCCCACCAGGTCGCCTCAGTTTTCCAGCAGGAAGTGCTCATTTTTGCCAGTTCCCTTGTTCCAGGCAGAGCCTGGGTCTAGCCAAGATGTGCTCTCCTGAATTCTTCTGTACAGTTTCTCTTTGTTCCGTGTCTCTTGAACCAGAACAAACCAATACATGCTGTTTCCTCCAGAGAACAGGACTTCTTACCTGTATTAGTGATTTGCACTAATTGCTCTCCAGAGATTCTAATTTCTCCAGGAAATTCTCCTGTTGAGCCAGGAACACAAGGAAACACACAGCTGTCTTTATTACAGCTGTCACATCTCAATATATTCCGACTAGATCTGTGTTTTGCATGCTTGGAAGGCTTCTCACCTGAGCACCAAATAAGTCCTTTCTTCTGTGCTTCTTTCCACCCTGTACCACGTCAAAATACCTTAGGTGAATTCAACAGAAGTTGTGTATAAAGGGTCACTTACTTCTAAAGTTGTCATTTCTCCCCAAAATGTAAATATTGTTGTTTGTTTTTCTTGGGGTTTAAAACCCCAAGAAAACTTGGTCTTGCATGAAGACATCATAACCTAGTTTTTGCTTTAGAGTGACCAACTCAGATTATGAGTTTTTTATGGCAAACATTGCAATTGTAATGTTATGCAAACTGCTTATTTAGTTAAAAATAATTTGCAAGTCTGCAGTAATGTTTCACATGCCAGCACAGAACTTTTAATTCTAAAGGTTTCCAGCCTATCTTAGTAATAAAGTAAATAATGTGTTTAAAGTTGCTTTTCTATTTAAAATATACATAGTTGATTTTGAATTTTTTGGAAGGAGCCCTTAATTGCACAAATCATACATCAATGACTTTAAGAGTTTTACTGCTTTGGTCCAAGAATTCCCCATTAGGAAGTGGTTTCAGGATCAAAGTTGTGCTACGGAAATTAAATTAAACAAACAACAAAAAAGAATAAGAGGGGAAAATGGGGGTTTTTGAGCCTGCAAATGTTCTTTTACAGTTTGAATGGTGACCAATTTTCTTTCACTTAAGGCTGCTCAAGTAAACAAAATTCTACCTTTTTATATATATTTTCATGATCAAACACTGTCCATGCAGTGGAAATTAATCATAGTTTGAGAAACAGATCCATTTGTTTTTCCTTTCTAGCAACTTGAAAAAAAGGAGGAGAGAAAGAGTACAGATACAAGACACATATTAAGGGCTTTTTTCTTTTGTAGAGAGTTTTCCTTTCCTATTATGTCTAAAGAAATTTAGATACCTTTCAAACTTCTACCCTTGTAATACAGGAATTCACACAGACCTAAGTACAGCTTTATGCCCATAATGCAAAGCTTTATTGGAGCACTGGTTGTGTAAAGAGTTCATAAAACAATTGTCCTTGTTTGAGAGAGTCTAGAGGCAATTCTTTGATCCTTTGTGGTGGGGTTGGGTGGTTGGAACCCAGTGCTGTTGTGAGAGATATTGTTGCTGCAGAACAGACAGTGCTTCTGTAAAGGCATCGTAAGTTTAAAAAGGAAAATAAAAGAGGGAAGTGTGTTGGGACATGCTCAGAATATCAGGTACTGGTGAGAGGCTTGGTTTGTTGTGGAGATAAATGCTCTTGTCTTTTATTCTGTGGTGAGTAGTATGTGATGGTGTTAGAGAAGAGTGGTAGATGAACTCTGAGACGCTGTGCCTTATTTGTGTCCCTGTGTGCATGGCTGGGGACTGCTGAGGCTGCTGGGATGTGCTGGCCTGGGAGCCTTCCACTTTTTCACAAGCTGGCCAAAGACCAGGGATCAAACCAGAAAGGCTGACCTGACTCAATTCTAGACCTTCCAGCCACAGGAGGCATAATAAAGTGAATGTCTTGTGCCTTAACAAGTCCACCATTTGGTTCCAGCAGCTGATGCTATGTACTAATAAAGGAATAATTTTCTTGCCTCTTGAATGGAAAATAGAGCTCAGCAGACTGGAGTTTGACTACAGAGCAGTTTCTTGAGGTGACGTTAGCTGGTCTGTCTTGTTGAGAATACAAAAATAGCAGACGGCTCTTGAGGAAGAGTTCGAGTCTGTCTTCCTGATCATCCACACCCTTCCTTCTTCTTTTCTGTCCTCTCCTCAGAATGCTCCAAAGCTGTTTTTTTCTGGTCCCTCTTCTTGACACACATATGCCACTTGCAGCTTTTCCACACTTGTCCAATAGTCAATGGCAGAATGTTGTCTGTGAGCATATGCAACTCATAGCAGCATGATCTTCAAATGACTCCATTGAAGCTTTTTCTTTCTTTTCAAAGGGATGAATATTAGGTGGAATGAATTGAGTTTCAGGGACTTCTAAAAGTTCCCTACTTCAGGCTATGTTTGTTAACAAGTTAGTAATGACTGTCTTGTCTAGGAGATGTTCTTTCCTGGCTGCAGTAAATAATTGTGCTCTCTGGCTGCTGCCCTCAACATTTCCCACCCACACTTCCATAGCAAACATATCTCCATCAGATTCTCACAACAATTCCGGAGCTGCCACAGCAAATGTGTTAATACTTGGTGCATCCCTATCCTTTCTTGCCCCTTTATAAAATGTTATGCACTACTCTTTATTGGAGTAGGTTTGGTGATTTTTATAAAAGTTTTTAAAAGCTTGTGCAGCTCATGGTAAGTTACTGTGTATTTCAGAAGGATATAAAATCTCTGTTTATAGAAAAAAAATTAATTAAATGATTCTAGGACTGAGTTTTGAGGAAGATTGAGAGTATTTCAATTTCTTTATGTGCATTCAAGCTTCTTTGCTGTGCATGGAGGAAAGATCTTTTGTCAAATTCTGGAACAGGTGAAAAATCTGCAATATGATATTTTACATTACAAATTTTAGGTCAGGAAGTCATCTTAGTATTTAAGTCCAAGCTTTTATTGGTATTTCTGTAGTCTTCAATTTTTTTTCTCCTTGCACCATTCTGGCAGCTTTGGCAGTTGAGTGCATAAAGCAGGTCATAGCTGTGGCCACTGTCGCCATGCTCCATGCATGTTCCTGCATGCTCCACATGTCTCATTTCCTCTCCCAGGCAGTCCGTAGGGTGAATGAGCCATTGTGGTAGGGACAGCTGACCCTTTGTTCCCAGGAGTCTCTGGGTCTGTCCCCTCCTTGGTTGCTTTGCTTGGATGGTGTGTGACAGAGACCCGAGAACATCAAAACATCAAAGCACCTGCAGCTGCATCTCGAATGATCCCCAGTGTTGCCCTGAGTAAAGAAGTGACAGGAAGAGGCTGTAGGAAACCTCCCAGTGCTGGTAGAGGTTCCTCACAGGAACCACTTTTTAATTTGTTTGATTTTTTTTCCTGGGCTGGTTTGGAGTACTTGGGGATGAGCTTTTGTGTCCCTGCTGTTAAACAGCAAGCCCAGCTGTCCCTAACAGTGGTGTCACCTGCTGTACCTGTGCAGAACTTGCCATGCCAAGGGCCCACTGCAGTCATTGAGAGAAACTGACCCCAGCAGTTCAGGCAGTGCTGAAGTAACCTTGTTCAAAAGAACATTTTTATTTTTCAATTTTTTTTGTAATATTTACTGTGATATTTGACATGCATGTCCTACATGTCACATACTTAGCTGACGTGCTACTGCTGTGTTTTTACCTTTTCAGCAGGTAAAAGAGCTGGCTCTACACAGAGGTTCAGCAAATCATTTTGTATGACAGAGTAACTAACTACTTCACACTCCTAAATATAGTCCTGAACACAAGTGTGGCAGTATTCATGAAAAATATTTAAAGCTAAATTTCACACTCATTTTGTATTTGATCCATTTCTGGTTTATTTTTAACTCATGTAAGATGAAGGGTGGAGGATTTTTTCCCTTCTTCTAAATTCTAGTGTAGGAGCATATCTGAAGTATGAAGGACTTGTACAAAGGCACAATTTTTTGGGGTCTTTTTGGTGTCATTTCTGTTTGTTCAGTGTTGAAGTCTTATTATGGCACATTGACACAAAGCAGCAGCAAAAAAAAAAAATGGAACTTTTACTGTAGCTGCTAAGTATTGGTTGGGAGTAACCCTTACGGGAGTGGTGATGTCATCAGCAGGCTAAAATGTCTGTAAAAATTAAGAATCTGGGATTTAGCTGTGCAAGAAGATTTTGCACTTATATTTAATTTCTTCTTTCCTGTATTACCCTGCTTATTCTGAATATACATCCTTTTGTTTGTTTGACTTTAACCCTTCTCTACTGACTTGCTTGTTCTTCAGTCACATTTGCTTTTTGATTCACCTTCATTGTCAGAAATAATCTAATTTATTTTTATAACATAAAGACATACAGGTGATCAACACTATTGTTGTTTTTCTTGGTCTTAGTACCTTATGTTGCACCACTTACCACCAGTAGTGCTTGTAAATGTTGTATAAGCTCAGCTAGCATACAGTAAAAACATGAAATTCAGGATTTTAATAAAATTGACTTCAAAGATAGTGTGGTTATGGTAGCTATGGTAACTAAAACTAATTAAAATATGCTAAAATTTGCAGGGGACTGAAAAGGGGAAAAAATGCAAGTTAATGTTTTTGTTTTCATAACTTAACAGTAAAACATTTTTTCCCAGTATATTGCCTAAGTGCCAGTCAGTCAATTATTTGCGTTTTTTAAAGAATTCTTTTAAAAATAGTAGAGACTGAACCTCATTGTAATTTTTGTATTGAAACTGAAAAAAAACACATTAATCTACCCACTATTTCCATAGTGAGCTTATTCCTTGGACAGAGATCCTTGTGGAGCCTTCCTGAGTGCTCTCTGCAGGCTGCTGCTTTATCTGCTGGGTGGCTCATGGGCAGCATTTCCATGGCTTTGTGGCCTGTGTGATCATCACATCATCACTGGGTTTGGTCCTACTGTAATTGTACAGTCTAAAACAGATGGACTGGTGAGAGGAGCCAGATTGACAAATTGTACCTGTCATTGAGATTGATGATCTCTTTAAATGGACTTTTGAACTTGTAAAGAAATACCTAGATTTTGTTATAAATATTTTTTGTAAAATATTTGTCATGTTCCAGTTTTTGAATCGTAATGTCTGTAGTTGAGTTTCATGTGTAGGTACAGAGGAAAGATTTAAAGGATGGCATTTTCACATCCTGCTTGTTTTTAGGGTTTCTTTTTAGTTTAATGGCAATGCTGTATTAGTGTACTTGTTTCAGAAAGGATTAAGAGAGTTGTTTCATAATTGCTGTAATCCTTTGTGTTTGACATGGGCAGAGTATTGTACAAATATTAACAAATCTGTACAACACTTGAGTGGGCTAGATGGGGACAGTAAGATGAAAAGTTTGAATTACTCAAGGTCAGTATTTAAGTAAATATTGGATCCAGGATTAAAACTGTCCTCAGTCTTGTTGAGAGCATGATTTCCTGTTTCTCAGCATAGTCTTTTCTTAACTTGATTGTCCAGCTCCATCTGTTTGTGCTGCAGCCAAGTTCTAGTACCACTAAAAGTTAAATGAAAGGGAGAGTTTTGCTGACAAGGAATGACTATCTTTAGTTATATGAGTTTGAGCCGTGTTGCCTTTGGTTAATTATTTTTTATGAGATTTATGTTAACTTCTGAACTATGTAAAATAGATTTCATATTAATAATGGAAATGAAGGAAGAAAATACATGTAAGTTTTTCTTGCAGCAGAGGTCTTATGTATCTGGGTTGATACTCAAGACTGTAGATCTGAACAATCTGCTGATAAGTGAGCACATGCAAAAGGAGATTGTTACCAAGTACTTGAGTTTCTTCATGTGCTTTAGAAATTTGACTACAGATAAATGGCCATATCAATAACTCCCACTCCTACTAGAATTAGACTGGGTATCTCAGTTGTTCTACTGGAAGAAAAACCTCATTGAGACCTCAACATTATTTGCTTCAGTAGCTGGCATGGTAGGTTGTTTTTTTTTTTAGTTTGTTTTATGTTTTGTGAGAACAGCAGCTGGTCCGTGCTCTCTGCATTTACTTGTGTTATTGTATTAAATATTAATGAGCAAGAGCCAGTCTTGATCTAGGACTTCAGAGAGAACTTAAGAGGTTTATATAATCTGTGCTCTGCTTCTGTAGGGTTTTGGCTCCATAATCTTTCTCTCCCTTCTTTAGTGTCTTTATACGAAGCGGGTGTGGCTTTCTCTCCATCATCATCATCGACCAGTCTTGGTTCAGGCTCCTGGCACATCATCCTTCTTATCCATCATCTCTAAACCTGTCACGCAGTGGTTTAAAACCTTTCTATCTTGCCTTTCCCGAGTTTGATTAAGAATTATTTTCACCCTTTATTGAAATTCACAAGATTTAGCAGCCTTTTGGGCCAGTTCCTCAAGTGCACGTCTTCACCTTGCTGTGCTTATCGGCCCTGCCTGTCACTGCGCTGCTTGATGTGTTGTTCTGCCCTGACTTCTTTGCTCACTCCTCTTTATGCTCTGAACACAACCTTCCAGTCACTTGTTTGTGTGTTGCTGTCATTTTCTCTTTCTGGCCAAGTGCTGCAGAACTACTTAGTTCTTAAATTTTTGGGAGTGATACAAGCCCAGATGATGGCATCTCTCAGCTCTGCCTTTTTATTGCAAACTTTTCTCGCTCACATTTTTTGTAAGCTTCCCTTTCTGACACCCTCAGCAGAAATCTTTGTCAGCTTATGCTTAGGATGTCCCAACATATTTCCCTACACTTTTTGTCCATTTGTCTTGGTTTTGGAGTCAAAAGGAGGAATAATCTTGTTCGTCATTCCCAACCAAAATCTTGCTGTCTCTTACATACTCCTCGTCTGCTTTGTTGCTTACACTCATCTCTACCTTTCTGTCCAACTAAATATATTTCTGAAGTGCTTTTACTGTGCCCAGTGTTTATTTCTGGAGTCATTGTCTCTGTCCTTCCAACAATGCTCTCCTCTAGTCTGAAAAAAAAAAAAAAAAGAAGAGCAAAATAATGTAGTAAATTTTACTATCCAGATCCTGAATTGACTGTGTCAGCACCTGGGTAACCCCACTTTTGCACACTCCTCTCTTTTTTAGCTGCATTGATTTCAGTGGCATCTGTCTTCTTCAAATAACTTCTGCATTTATACTGCTGTCTGTTGGCCTGTGTTTGTTACTGTCATTTTCAGTTTCTTCTTTGGTAGTGGTCCTAATCTCATTGTACTCCTACCTCAGACATGTTTTATATGCAACACATTTCTTTTTGTTTTGTATCATGAATATCTTCTGAGCCTGCATGATCATTACATTTTCAGAAATCTCATCTCTTCTTCCTGTTCAAGTCCTCCTTTAATGTTTGCATTAAATTAGCAAAGAAAGTAATTTATAGTTATTTTTTTTTCCAGCTTCAAATAAGCTAGGTGGCTTTTAAAAAATTGTTATTATTATCATGCTGTTTTCCTTCTCAGTCACAGCAGTACTGAGTATTGTTTATTCGTGTGTAAGTGGCAATTAGGAATCCATGCCCTGTTGTGCTTGGTGTGTTTACTTTAAAGCAGCACATACACCTTTGTATGTGTTCTTTGGTTTTGCATCTTTTACTTTTCCTGACCTGTGGGCAGTGCACAGCCTGCCCAGGCAGGTGATCTTACCTTCTCTGTAGAAGTAACCTGGCTGAATCAGTAGGAAACCAGTTCAGTGCAGCAGTGTGTGGGGAATGCTGTGCAGGTGTTGTCCATATGTGCTGGGTGCATGCCTGGAAATGGGAAGGCTGATGGTAAGTTTTTTCATCTGTCAGCATATCATTTTTCACAAGGAGTGGAATTTTTTTGAAGGCTTAGGGGAAGGACGAATTCTGTTCAAGGTTCTTTCATTTTATTACTGTAAGATTTATAGCATTGCCAAGCCCCTTCTTTGGACTGATACCAGACCTGCCATCCCTCATTCATTTGGAGTGCAGAGCTCTCTTCTTTATTTTTCCAGCTTTTATTCCAAAGATAGAAAAAAATCAGCATTTGAACGCTTTTTTTAAAGGGATTAGTTTGTTCAGTCTTTATTTCTAAATTAGAAAGTAAGGAGCACTTTAAGGAGACTTCGAGATTTTCACAGTTTTATTTTACATACCACAATAGGGTTTTCAGTTTTAAAGCACTAACATATTTCTCTTTGGATTTAACCAACTCCCTGCCTTGTTAAAGCTGCTTTCTCTGCCTCAGTTCCCTTCCCCTCTAGACTTGAAGCTGTTACCTTTTGGCCTGGATCCACCCTTTCTGACACTGAAATGAGTGCCTCGTGGAAGAAACCATTTCAGGAACAGTTTATCCTTTGCTGGTTGATAGAGATTCTCTAATGCAGGCTTGCTTTTTTGGCCTCTCTTTCTTTGAGCTCTGCAGAGGCCAAATGTGTTCCCAGGCACTCTGCAATTCCTCAGCAGTTCCCTTTTTCCTGCCTGCCCATTCAGCTTCAGGGGAAGCCTGGATGGGGAGAGATTCTGTCATGTGCCCTGGCTCTGGAGCCCTGCACTTCAGGACCGTGTGGAGATTACGGCCAAGATCTCTCCAAGTTTCACCTTTTTCTTGGAGTACAGTTATTCCAGCATGCTCTGCTCTTTATCTTGAATCACAGAATACCAGGTTCTCTTTGAACTAAAGCAATTTTTCCTAATTTACATGTGTCTTTTAGAATGTCCCTTCCTAAAGAACAGAGGGAATCCATTCTTGGATTGTGCATATACCCTGCATATTTTGTTATGAGTACCTCATTAAGTATGTTAAGTGCTGGTTCTCAGTAATTGATATCACTGAACCACTCATTGCATATCTAGGGAAAACAATAGACACAACTTTATAACAGGCTGATCATACCCACCTAGGGGAAGGTGTAATTTTTAACTTCTAGCGAGGTTTAAATGACTGGGAATAAAGTCCAGACAGATGATTTGGGTCATTACAAAATGAGGCTCTGAGCTACAATGCTTTTAGGCTGCCCTTCTCTCTTCTGCAGCCTCAGGCACTGAATTGCAGCTTGTCCATATATTTGGGTTCTATCCTGATTTTCTTCTGGTTCAAAATCACAGGTGTGTTGTTTTTTGCTGGATTCTTCTTTTGTACCTATCTTTTGTTTGCTGCCACAACAACAGACAGAGAATCCTAAGGAGAACTGCTGTAAATGCATGTTCGTGTTGCTCCTACCCGTCCCCCATGTCTCCACTCTCTCCCTCCCACCCCTTCCCAAATTTCATTAATATTTACAGAACAAGAGCCAGAACTCCAGCATTAATCTCAAATTCAGAATGAGATTTTTCTGGCTCTATCTGCAGCTAATGCAGAAGACAACAGAGGTTAGAAATGCACTTTAAAAAAAAAAGAACAAAAGGCCTTTTCATATTCAACACACTGGATGGATTGTGTTAGGTATAAATAAGCTTTCAAACACCAGAGCATATGTAAAAAAAAATTATATGTATTGTTGTTGGAAGGCAGAGGAACATTTATTTGCTTTCTGACTACACTGAAATTTCCTGAGCTTAAACTTATATAAACTCATTGTTTCTTCAAATTTTGTGTGTGGAGAAAAGAGTTCCTTTCTTCCACTTACTGGTTCATGTACAGATAAGCAGTAAAACCAAAAAGTCAAATGAACAGATGGAGAACTCTGTTGATAGTTACATGCCAGCAATGTACAAACTAAGCATTTGTAAGAAGTATAAACAAGCTTCAAAACCAGTGAAGTTTGCAAACATAAATTTCATAGGCAAACTGAGGTTGAGTGGAGAGTCAAGAGAATGAAGAATTCAGATAATTTGCATTTGTTTCCTTTGACCCCAAACTAAGTAATTTCTTTCATTTTCATAGTTAAGCGCATAGGATGTGTTACTAACCTTCATTAAGTGACTTTAAAAGGCAAAATCAAAGATAAATATTACTGTTCTTCCAAGTTGTTTTTGTTTTAATGTTGGTTTATTCATTGGAAAGTATTTGCTGGCTTCTGTAGTCTGCACAGGCATTTACTCCTCTGTGACCCCTGTCTGTGATTGTTTCTGGAGTCACTTTTCCCTGTCATGGGAAGGATGGCTTGTGTCCCTGTCCAGTTGCTGTGGGGTTCTGGCTTCTGGTGACCTCAGTGAGTTGTCAGCAGACAAATTTGTTAACTGTGTCAAGTAATGGATTGTGTCCATCTGGTTGTGAGGCCAGGGGTTATTTCAGAGGATAGAAACTGATCTGAATTCTGTAAATGGAGAAGGAGATCATCTGCATGTCCTGTGGAAGATGGTTTGGCAGTGCAGTCTGGAGAAGTTGGCTCTGCAGTATCCATGTGCTGCTCTTCCTCCAAGGAACTTAGAGAACATATTTTAACAAAGGATTCCTCAATTTATCCAATACCCCAAAATACATGAACACAGAAAATGTCAGTGGTTTTCTTTTTTTGCCTTTTTCAATGTGTATTCATTTATTCTTAAATTCCAAGAAAATGCCAATACCCATTAGTCTATCCTTTAGTCTGGACGTTTGTATTATTTGTTTTTTTTGGGATGGGCTCCCTTTTTTTCTTCTCATCTCTCTGGCATTAGAATTGGCTTATCTCACTTTTCTGATGAACCTACATTTTCCAGATAAGTGAAAACATAGGGGTTTATTTTTCAAAACTGAAACAGTTGGATTGCCTTTTTGTTTTACTGGGATAAGCATGCACGATGCTCTGGGGAATGGAGAATGATCTAAAATAAGCCTAGCTGTTTTTTGTTGTTTATCTGAGTCTTTTTGCATCTGTCTTAGTATTTATTGCTACCATCTGCGTTTCATTTCAGGTTGTCTAATGTCTTATTCTGCATGTTCTTTTCCTATTCTTTTTACATAGCCTTGGGCTGCAATATCACCATTTGCCTACAAGAGATCCATTTCTATCTGTAACAAAATGAATTGCATTCATCTGTGTAATTCATTTCTAATGAATGCCTTGCTCCTCATTAAACAGTGATTTACCTTTGTTTCCCTTTCCTACACTGTCAACACGAACCATTTTGAGGTCCTGTGGAGAGATGCTAATTTGAGAAAGCAAAAGTCAATGCAACTAAGCACTCACAGGGGCCATCCTCCTTGGCACCTTCAAAAATATTCATGGGGCACTTTGCAGAACACAATTTGCAGGTGGATAAGAAGATTCAGAATGTTTTCCTGTTCATAAGTTCTCAGTGTACTGACAGTTTAAATGCATTCCTCCTTGACACTGTCAGGAACAGGTGAATCTTTTCAGACCTTGTCTGTTCTGCAAGAATTTTACCTATCACAGGCACATTTTGGGAGACTTTACTCTTGGTTCACTGTCCCCTCTCTACCTTTTCCGGAATATTAAAATATATTGAATGTATTTTCATATTAATATTTTTAAATACCTAACTTTGAGATATGTCAGAATGTTACAGAGTTGAAAACATTTTACTTCAATTTTTTAATGAAATGCAAAGATTCATATAAATATTTATTGGCTTTGCCAATAGTATCTAAAGGAAAAGTATGAAAACCATTAATTAATTAAATTGGGGTTGTGTAGTAATTTTGCTACAGATTTGGTTCTTATGCAACTTTTGGTAATGCACTTTGAAGCTCTCCAGCAACATTGCCTTTTCCAGCCCTTTGCAGAACAGCAGAATCTGCCATGTGTGCAAATAGATGTGTGCTGCTGACAGATGATGGTTAGAGCATGGGATGAATTACCAAGTTTATTTTCACTTTAATCCTAAACAGAGTTTGAACTGCAGCAATGGATTATGAATATGAAAATACTGTTGATAAACATAATTTAAAGCAATACAGGAAGTTTTAATTACAGCCTCTTCAACTCTTACTTTGGTGATAGTACAAGGCACTGATTGACACTTTTGATCACTTGAATTTGTCTTGGCATTTTTCAGTATTTATTTGTGTGTGGGGCCAAATTGATTCCCAGTTGAAACTCTAGAATTGCCAGTGGGCATCAGTGGATTTACACCGTGGACTAATTTGATCATGGTTTTATGAGGGGATTGGAGCATGGGAGGTGGGGTTTTTGTAACCGGTCTTGCCTAAGTCGTGTGGTATTTGGAAGTTAGAACACCGATTAATGTAATAAAATCTTATTTTTAATATACATTTTAGAGGACAAAACTGACCTTGAGAACAGTGTGATGCAGAAGAAAATTAAAATCCCCAAACTCACTCTCAATCACATAGAAGAAGCTGGGGAGGCTGCAGATTATGGGGAAGAAGATGTGGAGCTTAGACACAGTAAGGTACTGAAATCTTTCTGATTTTGTTGTTTTCCCTCTCTTCCTTTTTTGCATCTCTTTTTTTTTATTTTTTAGGTGCTTGGAGCATATACAAATGTCTTAGCTTAAGAATTCCAGGCTTGCTTTTGATCCCCTTAAAACAGTGTGTTTGGTGAAATTGGGTCACATTGTGTGTGGGGGTGGGGTATGGGTTCTCAAAACCTGATTTAAGTGCAGTCAGAGGTTTTCCTGTGTATCCTGTCTGCACAGTGTCACTGCCAGCTGAGAGTGGCGTAACAATGCTCTGCCACTTTGGCCCAGAATGTTTTAAAAGTCACCAGTACCACTGTATCAGCTATTCTTGGTGGCACTGGTGACACATTGCTCGCTGCTTGTTTGGAATTGGAAGGGGTGTTCTGAGACTGCCCAATTGCAGCTGCGACTAAGAAGAATTGTCAGGACTATATCACTCCATTATACCTCTCAGTTGCCTTTTTAGGTTCAAATAAACCCACTATAGAATTGTATGTATTTTTGATATCAAATTATTTCTTTAGAAGTCTGCCAACCTTCAGAATAAGATATTGCTCCATGGCTTCATGTGTTTTGCAGGTGCAGGAGTGATATTAGTACATTTCCTTGTTGTGGGCCAGCTTTTTTTTTTTAATTGTTAAATGTTTTTTTAGAACATGAATGCAGCAGGTGTAACATCAAATAATTTTGTTTTCTGCCACATTACTCATGGATATTGTGGTATGGGACTTTGATAGTGTCAGCTTCTCTAATCTGTGAGCTGCATTTGCTTTCCTTGCAGTTGCTTGGAAATTCAACTGCCTTTTGATATTTGGCCAGTAAAATTTAGTGACTTTACCTGTGCTATCACATATTAATCCCACTATCCAGGCCTCAGAAAAGTGGTGTGATTGTAGGGTTTGTGCAGATGACTGAAGGTAAATTTCCTCTGAGAGTTCCCAGGACCTGAAGCCTCTGCAATGCAGTACTAATATAGAAGGAATCAGTTGATAAGGAAGATGAGGCTGGATGATATATTCTGTCTCCAGCTTCAGTGTTTTCAAATCCCTTTCAGTGTTTGCTGATAGTGTTAACTCAGTCACTTGCATCAGGCAGTTGGGTGAACGTGCTGCAGGGATAGTCAGAGAAGGTTTTGTCTCCCAAAGTGTGGGAAGGACAAGCCCTCAGTTCACAGAGCACCTTTGTGCCTAGGCTGCTTTCATCTCTGATGTCACAGGTGACAAATGGAGCACACAGTTGGTTCTTTCTCTTGCTTATCACAAAATCAATTGCTGACAGAAATCTGAATGTTAAGGGTAAACTTTAAAGAAAAAGAGATCTAGATCCACTTTTTAAAAGAGAAATTAATAATAAGGAATCAAGTGACACATATACATTGCATTTGTAAGTGTTGCACAAATGCAGGTAGGCCTTTAACTGCCTCAGAAGTTTGTACGTGCATTTAACTGAGTTACAATTGCATGCCAGTTATGATGGCTATTACATCCATAAGAATCTGCTAGGCAAAACATTTTTGCAGACTGGTTTTGTCTTGGTATTTTGGAAAACAAAAATATTGACAGTTCCCAAGACTGTAGAATTTTGATTTTATTATGCCTTACTGCTCTCCTAATTTATTTGTTTTTTATTGTAACATGCAGAGACAAGATGGGAGGAAACAAAGTGAAGGTACACACAAAAGCATTGAAGCAGTTGTTGCTCGCCTTGAAAAACAGAACGGGATGAGTCTCAGTAATACTTCCAGCCCTGAGGAGGCTTTTATGGAGGCTACAGAAGGCATGAACAATATGGACGATGCTGTAGTGCCTCGGATTCTCTATGAGGAATTGCTGAGGAGTTACCAGCAGCAACAGGAAGAAATGAGACACATTCAACAGGAGCTTGAGAGAACGCGGAGACAGCTTGTGCAACAGGCAAAGAAGCTAAAGGAGTATGGGGCACTCGTGTCAGAAATGAAAGAGCTCAGAGACTTGAACAGGAGGCTCCAGGATGTACTGCTCCTAAGACTAGGTAGTGGTAAGTGCCGGACTTAAGTGGGACTAGTTTGAATGAATTTTGCAAGTGTGATCAATAGTAATGGAAATGTATTTGAAGAATAGCGGTGGTTGTTAAACTGGACATTGAATGTTAAAAGGGTTTTCTGCTGTGGCTGTACAATATGTGTTGAATTTGTATGCTATGTACGTCTGGGGTTTTCTTTAAAAACTAGAGGTCTTTGTGCTGGTATGGCTGAATCAGAGTTCCATTTTAAGCAGCTGTATTTTAAAGAGTCTCTGACCTTCCAGTATATGCTGAAAAAGTTAATAAAGCATCATCTGCAAAATATACCAATATGTTCCAGTAAAAAAAAAAAAGAAAAGAAAAAGCGCTGGAATGAGTAGTTGGGCTAAAACTAATTTATCCTTTGCAGTTAGGGTTTTGTTTATTGTTGTGTGACTATGTTACCTTCCGTTTTCTGACCCCTCTTCCTATTAGTAGTTTATTAGAATGTGATATATTCTTGAACTTTTAGCAATGGCTTTAAACAGCCATGCTATTTGAAAAACAATGGATTGTTAAAGCATAATTAAAAATACTTTATATTAGTGTCCCGTTTATCAACACTTGTTGCAAAATGCAGGTTTTTTTGTAATTTGGATTTAAATTTTAAATATCTTGGGTCAATTGCTCCTTTGTTTGGGTTTATAACAATTATTTAAGCATTATGTTGGAATAAATGGGAAAAAAAAGACAAAATAAAAAGTTCATCCTTTTCATTGAAGATGGTACCCTCGGAATACCTTCAAAAATTTGAAAATTACATTTATTTGCGATTAAAACGTGGTACTGCTGTGTTGAAGATCTGCTCGGTGACTGAAACCTGGTTGAAATCTATGCATCCAAACTTAGCATGCCGTTCTTACATCTGCCTTTGTGTATCTGGAAACTTAATTTTTGCATGTCAGTTGGTTATTGGCTCTTCTCCTGGACTGGAACGAGTGCATGCAATTTGCATGTGGGTCTGAGTTACCCTCACACACAGACCTGGACCTGGGAGAGCATGTGCCTGTGCTGTAGCATGTGTTCAGGTGTGCCCACACCCTTTGAGCCAGGTCCTCAGAGTGTCCCACAGCCTAAACTGAGTGTCTGATTGTGAATGCTCATCACTGTTACACTGTGCATAATTAAAATGTCCTTACTCTACCATAAACATTCTAGTTAACTTTCTAAATAAAACCAAATAGGCAAGGTTGCCGCAGCCTGAAAAGCACAATGTGGTTGGCAGGAGATTCCACTTAGCTTTCTAAAATTTTCCTTGGATGGAAAGATGTTTCTTCATCTGCAAATAGTTAGCTGGAATTTATGGGAATGGAGCACAAGCCAGATGTTGGTAGGCAATGGGGCTGAACAGCGTAAAGAACCAATTTAGTTGGTAGACTTGACAGCAGTTGGAATGGTGAGACCAGCAGTGAAATGAAGACAGCTACTGAATTCTGTTTCGTTTCTTTCACTTTAAGAAAAAAAAGATCCTTTTTTTACTTGAGCCAAATAAAAAACCATAGGAGGAAAAAACAAAAGGAAAAGAAAAAAAAAAAAGAGGAAAAGAAGCCCTGGAAAAAAAATACTTAATCTTCTCTAAATATTGGGCATGAATTTCTATTGTATGTATCAGTCTGACAACTGAAAACAAATTCCAATACATTGAAGACTAGTTCTTTAAATTTAATAATGTACCTGGAAAAATATCAGCTATAGGACACTTTAAAAAAATCTCTTACTATTACTTGTAGGGAACATTGGATGGTGAAAAAGGTAGAATTTGGCCATGCTGGCTTTGTCCTTCACAGGGTTTGTATTTCCTAAGACTCAGTGTATTAACTGTTGCTTACTCTGTTGCTTTTCCTTGTAGCCTCATTCACAGCAGAGAAACAACCATGTTCTAGAAAGATCAATACAAAACTTATGAATAATTAGCAAGGGAGATATCTTCAGCATGTTACAAATTAGAGAGTCTGATGACAGTATGAAAAGGTACTACTTTTAATCAAGAATAGATATGTAAAGACTTTTTTAGTCTTCCTTGCTTTTCCAGCTTATAAATGAGGTATGTTTGGGTATGTGAATAATAACTCTGAAAATTGTTCTGAAAATAAATTACATCCTGAATTCATCTGCAGTTGCAGTGATCTCTTAAACCTAGAGTTTCAAATTACATGTAATTTATGTTACACTGTGCTTCTAGCAGGCTGGACTTAATGCAAACTAATTGCATTTCTGTTTCACCTTAGAGACTTGTGATTTCTTTGCATGAGATGACAGCTGGTTTGAGCTGATGAATTGCAGCTGTGGGAAATGCGTGCCTGTTGCCATTTTAAACTTGCAGATCAAATATAGAACAGCCTCTTGAGCTAACGTGTAGTCAAGTAGTCAGGCTCCTAATTTCCCATCAACGTGTTGAATTCAGTGAGGAGCTGGAAGTCTTTTGTACTTGAGACTTAGACCTTCAGCTCTGCTACTAAACAGGAGCCACTCTTGTGGCAGCAGTGAAGAGCTTCATCTTCCTTGTGGTGACATCAAATTGCTCTTTGTCACGAAAGAGCCTTGGAGGCAGCTGTGGCAAATGGCAGTAGTGAAATCAGTACTGATCCACGGAGAGAGGCTTACTCTCTTCTTTATGATTTTAGTATATTGTTTCCCAGCAGATCCCCTCCTGGAGGAGGCAGGCATTTCACCAGGGCTCTAGGGACCAGAACAGTGGAAAAATATGATGAGTGTTGTGGAAAAGGTTATGGTGTCCCTCTTGAGCTCCTGGAATAATGTGTGCAGCCTCTTGCCTTGCCTGCTTTGGGAGCTGGAAGCCCTGTGTGTGTAGGCCTTTGCAGTTTGTTTTGTTGCACCTGAAAACACACTAATTGGCCCTCTTTTTATCAATAGAGAGTAAGATAATTTAAAGAATTAAATAACTGACTCTCCCCTGCAGGGACTTTAAATAGCCCTTGGATTGCAAAAGAGGAATTTCAATAACTTCTTAAAAGAATAACTGTCTCCCAGGCAAGATCTGTGCAGTTTTTGTGGCTAAAAATACGGTCAGAAGCACTGAACTTGTACAGGGATAATGCTTGGGTGTTTTTAGCTCCCTGGTCATTTCTTTATTTTCATGTTATATTGCTGAGATTTAGTGTTGCTCTGAAGTCAAGGAGTATATTCACATTCATTCAGAATCACTGATTCATCAGCATGTGCACACAGACCCCCGAGGTTTTATTTTTAATCCCAGTTTAATTTCAGTGATCCAGTTTACAGTGTCTTGGGACTGACACCAGAGCAGGGAGAATGAAATGGGATTTGTGTCTTACCCATGTCAGGAATTACGTTTTTCAGCTTTTCTAGATTTGATTGGCTCTTTATGTTAAGAAAAGGTTTCTATCAAGTACAGAAAGTACCAATATTACCACTTCTCAAACTTGTGTTCTTTTGTTTCAAATTCTGGTAGACCATGTGGAAAAACTTGCTACTTCCAGATGTATGCTGACCAGTTTATCAGTCAATTTATTTTTAATTTCTTACTAAATTTAGGAGTAGCATGTAGCCTAAGATGCATTTTTGAGGAAAAGGGATGGTAGAGGGAAGCCTTCTACCTCTTCATCCTGATTCGAACTTGCTGGCCTCTTGGATATTATAAAAAACCTGCAGTCAGAAGGAGAAAGATTTTGCAATAAAACATTTGTTTCCTTCTTGCATTGTGAAAATCTTCTTTTGTTTTCCCCTGATCCTTACTACATAAGTGCTATTATTGTTAAGCTTTTAGATAGAGGTATGTATTTTTATATATCCCATTCATCTTCTTTAAAATAAGATGCAGAGAGTGTGGTGAATAGGGTGCACGGCTCTGTTAGCAGGCAGGAGTGCAGGTTGCATGTGCAGTTCACAGCATGTGGGGTTGAAAATGCAGAGTTTAGTGGTTGGTGGAAGTAGTTGTGGAGACTGCCTGGTTAAAATTCTGTTTGGGAATCAAAAGTCAGGATATAAGAAAGAGATTTTAAAGGCCCTCTTTTGGTGACTTCTAAGGAAGTAGTAAAGCATGAATTGCAGCAGAGGTATTCTGACCTGTGAGAGCTGTGGTTGATGTGGAATTTAATCAGCTTTTTTCTTGGGGATACTCCGGAAACCAAATTCCAGCTGTGTTAATATATTACTAAAAACAGTAAAAGACTTCTACGAAGGAACTAGGAAAAGTGTTTAAAGTGAAATAAATGTTTCCTGCTAGGAAGAAGGTGATTATACTTAGGTGTCTTCCTTGAAGTGACATTCAAAGTATAAGAAAACAGCCCTTTGCTGAAGAATAAGTTGTAATAATTTTCTTAAAGTAACAGCTTCAGAGATGAGTTCTTAAGGTCACACTGGCAATTACATCCCTGCATCTGCTTGTTCAGGTGTGCCCATGCTGTGGGCAGGCTTTGGGTGCTTTAACCAGTCTGGGTCTTTCCCCAGTCTGAAGTTTTATGGTCTCAATTTTAGGAAGTTCAGTTTGTCTTGGCTGTACTGTTGTATATTCATGGTACTAGAGGTGCTTACTAAGATCACTATGAAATTATAATGCAAATGGGGTGTTTTTTGATTTCTCTGTTTGTGCCATGCTTGCACTGGGGCTGGCTCTTAAGACCCCCTTATTGGTGGCACTGCAGCCGAGGATTGTCTGAGTTGCCAAGACAACTTTTAGTCATTGGTGAACGTGGAGTGGCAGCCAGCTGAGAACATTTAGCTGGCTATGTAGGTGTAGAATAAGCTATAGGATAAATGTCAAATGCTGACAACGGAGGAAGCACTGCTATCACTGTATAATAATCTCTAAATGAAACTGCACAAAGTAGGAGGGATAAATGCTGTGCTTGTTCCAGGCACAGGAACTATTTAAGATGTGTGACTAAGACCTGAGTTGTGGTGCCAGCGTGACTTGCAGAGTTGGATCAGTCCAGGGCTGGGTCTGTGTGCACAAACACTGAGCAGGGAGCTGAAGGGTGAGCTGCTGATTGAGTTGTCACTGGCTGAAGATGTCAGGGTTGGGCTGCAGAGTGGTTGCAGTGCTCTCAGCACGAGCCTGGTACAATCTGGCACTGACAAGTGGGTGAGTTGATCCATAAGGTTCTGGACAAGGGGTATATCCGTGGTGTCCAGAGTCTGAGCTGGCAACCTTGCTGTGCTGTCGAGCCACCGGCCCTGCATGGAACTTCAGTGCCTGCTGGAGCTTCTTGGGATCCCAGAGCCACACATCAAGGGACACTGATAGGCTTGGGGCCATAGCCTAGACTTCTGGTGGAATCCCTGCAATGAATGGAGTCATGGAATCCAGCTCACAAATTATTTTTAGTTTGTTCTTCTGTCTTTTTAAGAATATGGATCTGGGAAACAAAAGTTGATAACTGACAAGATAATTATCCCCCTTTGAAGTCTCAAACATATGCTTAGTAGTATTGCATTGTTTAATTTGTGCATAATTTTTGTTGATTACATTAAAAATAAAAATCAGTGTTGGATGGATTGGACAATCAAAATTCTAATTTATGTGGGGTTTTTTAACCTTTGATATTCTTTCTGTGCATGATACTTCAGCATGAGGAGACTAAGTCTGTTTCCTTCATAGCATTTCAGCAGATCCTCACTTTTTTTATACACCCCTGTTATATCTAAAGAGATTTTGAATTTCTATAAAATTTGTAATTCTATGTGGATAATTTATGTAATTATCACAGTAAATTATGCAGGTTCCTATGCAACTATATAGCAATTCTTATTTGAAGAATTACTATTGTTGCTTTTGTTTTATAATTTCAGTGTCATTTTAACATAATTTCCTTAGCGTGTATTGAAGAAATCTTACCCATATCTGTAATTGTACTTATGCTTTAAGAATAAAATTAAACACTTAAATTAAAATTAAACATTTTAATGTTTATAAAGCAGGAATATTTATCCTGCTTTTACATATTGATGTTCAGAAGTAGGATTTTGGTTTAGATTACTTCTAACTTTAAAATGAACGTGACTAATGTGTTATTTTATGCTAATCATGGGTGATGAAGGGATTGATTTCATGTTCTCTGGGATAGCAGACAGCTCTCTTTTCTTAACTGTCTAGGGCCTGCCATTGAGGTTGAAAAAGTAAAACCTGAATCAATTGAACCTGAACCTGAGGTACAGAAGACCTTCAGTGAGGAAGCAAATACATCAACGTACTACCCTGCCCCTGTTCCAGTAATGGACAAGTACATTCTCGAGAATGGAAAGGTATTTTATATTAAATATAGCATGAGTAATTTTTAAATGTCCCTCAGGTGATGTTCTTGTCGAATTTTCGTGATTGTGGGGGTTTTGCATGGTAGTAGTTTACAAAAGCTTCCTCAGTTTTCGTGAAGGTGTATTGTTATGCTGAGTAGAATTGTGAAGTTACACAGATATGAAGAGCATGGAAAAAATATCCTCAGTGGTGAGAGCATTGAATGCTGTGCAACATGAGGAATATAGTTATTAAATACACCAAATACTGACCAAAGTCAGTACCAACATTATGAAGTTACATAACTCTACTTAACCAAAATAGTTCTTTGTAAAACATTTTCAATGTTTATTGTGTGCTGTAGTCATATTGCAGAGAAGCCCTCATGTTTGGGTTGAAGTGGAGTGCAGGAGGTAATTATGAACCCTGGAATGAAAATGGGCTCCCTTGATGCTGGCAGCAGCATTGCCACTGAATTGAGCTGATGTAGTGCTACTTTCCAGAGACTTTGTGAAGGTGCTGAAATACCATCTAGCTCTAGTTTGCCCGAACCTGACTGAGAGCTTTTCAGGTTTCAGTGTGTTTAACACATTAACTGCTCATCTACCTAGGCCTGCTTTTACAGCTCTTTCCATTATCATTAAATAAATGTGATATTTCTTACACAAAACTTTAAGTCCTTGAGAATTTCCTGTGCAGAACCTGTTTCTTGGTGTATATAGATGCATTTGGTACCCTAATCTGTGAACCCTTAGGGAGGAAACATCCACTCCAGCTTTGCCATACAGTGGAATTACTGATGGGATAGCATGCAACTGCATTTTCAGATATGTGTTAAAAGATTGACTGCACAATGTCTGTGATTTTTGAAGATGAATTCAACATAATCATTAAGGACAGAATGCAGGTGAAAAATAGTAGGATCTTGACAGTTTGAGAGGTATTTGATTCAGATAGCTTTTCTTGCCTAATATATTTAAATATGTCATGTGCTTGATTATTTTGCGTATATTTGTGCAACGAAAACTTAGGATATATTACTGTGCGAGTTTTCTTTACCTCATTCTCTTCCACTTAAGGTCTGTGGGATAGGGCACATCCTTTAGTATTTGTATGCAGCTTTTCCTGCATCCTTTTTTCATCTGTCAGCTTCTTGGCACTTCTTTTGCTGAAATTTTCTCTGTCTTTATAGATATTAGTATCTCTTTAATTTTCTTATTGTAATTTTGGTTCTTAGTTTGCCTATTTACTGGGGCTACAGCCAGCTCAGGTGCCAGAAATGTGAACTAATAATGTATTTGGAGTGTTGGAGGGAAGTTTTCTTCAGTTTTCCTTATTTATGGCTTTATTTCAGTATTCCTTTATTGATATGCACCACCAGAGTAGTTGAAATACTTTTTTACAAATCTTACCCTTTGTGGCGCCAGATTTGATCTTAGTAGGATTCTTTCAAAGCAGATAAATCTCATCCCTCCAGAGGGTAAGCCGAGTCACTGAAAAAAGAGCCTGTGGCATTCATTTAAAGAAAAGAAAGAAGAGGGGAAAAAAAGGAAAAAAAAATAGGGAGAGTTCATCTTCTGAGGCACGTTTTAGATCTATTGCAGATGTTAGCACAGGCACGCTGGTGAGCGCTGCTTTGAATTCGCTGCTGTCTCTGTTGCATTGTGCTTGAAGGTTGATCCCGCAGTTGCTGAAATTTGGAGTAAATTTCCCGTTGATTTCATCAAGACAGGAGCCTGCCTCATGGGGCAGCTCTTCAGCAAGAAGGGAATGTCTTCTGAGCGTGGAGTACAGTAAGCTTCCCAGAGCTTTGGGATTGATAGGAAACTGGGCCTGTTGTAACAGAGAGGTAAACTGAGACACGGGCAGATTGAATTCCTCACCATAACAGTGCTAGAAATAGAAAAAGGGAGACGTAAGATTTCTGTGGCTGTGGCTGTCTGTCACATTGTTGCTGTTGCCATAGGTGTTTCATACCAGCAATTTCTTTTCTAATAAGTAAAGCATGTTAAAAGAAGAGATGATCTGTCTGGAGCATAAATATTAAAAATACTTCCTGTAAGTTGTTCTTTTCTTTTGAGTAACTTCAAGCTAATGAATAATGTAGTAGCATGAGAGACTGAATAATCTTCCGCAAATGCAAACTCTAATTTTGGCAGAGAGGAATTTGGTTTCTGATCAAATACAACAGTCTCTATAACTAATGTATTACAGACACCCAAAATTTGCTGTGTCACAACATTTCTCATCCTAGTTATTTTCTAGGTAACTTTCAGACATTTTCCTGGAGAACTTTTTAAAGATCTAACCAGAAATAACTGAATTCTAAAATGATCTGTGACTATTTTATGAGCACATACTGCTCAGTCCTCATTGAAGTTGCCTTACAAAATACGTAGAGAGCGCCAAAAGAGTGTGCCTTTTAAAAAGTCATTTATGGAGAGGCACAACAACAGAGAAAAAGAAAAAAAAGGGCTGTTTGTGTTGTGGTTATTACTAGTTTAATTTCTGTTCGTGCAGACTTGTAAAAAGCTGCTTAGAATCCCGTTAATATAGAAGATTGTGCAGGAGAGGCAGCTTGCTGTATGGTTTTATGCTTTAAGGAAGGTAAAGTTTTCATTTTTTTTTATATAACATAGCTTGTAGCCAAACCATTCATATTACTCTATTTAAGTTTTTAAACATCTAGTTGCTTTTGAAGGATACCGTCGTAATAAAAAATTTCTAGGGGTTATAGTCCTCATAATAATTAAAGCAGGTTTCCATTTAAAGGAAAAATGGTATTCGGTTGAATACAGGCAGTAAAATTATGGGTATATAAAATTTTACAGTAGCTTTGTCCAATTTTCATTGCATTTAATGGGACTTCTGTGATACTGCTCAGATTTGTATGGGTAGCAGGCACAGTTTATGTAAAGCCAGATGAAATGAGTAAAAGCAGAGAAAACTGAGGGCAGAACAGTTAAGGCAGTCTTCTGATGCAGTTTTGCTGTGGGATTTTGTTGATGGGATCTTTTTTTTTTAAATCATAAGAAGGTAGAGTTTTGGTTTTTTTTAAGTGTTAATGTTACAGAGAGACTTCCCATTGGAGCAGATCTAATCAAAGCTAGAATTTGGATATGTGGCAATCCAATTGATAGATATGTTTGGTATGTTGCATTTGTCCAGATTGTCTGAAGGTCCGAAGGTAAGTGCAGTGAGCTCTGATCAGCAGCTGGGAGCTGTAGGTCACCCCTTAGCTTGTTACGATGATGAGCACGTGTGTGTCCCACTGAGTGAAGGCCATCACCATGTGAACAAAGCTTGTGTGCAGAGGGAGCTCAGGAGTCTGCACTGTACTCCAGGAACTGGAGCTCTCACTTACAGGGTACAGGGTATCTGGGGTTCCACGCAGGGCCAGCATGTGTGTCCTGGTTGCACTGGTGTCTGACTTGTGCTGGTTACTCGTGCAGTTACCTCTGTGCTGTTGCCTGAAGGTGTCCTGAGTGTCAGGACTATCACCTCAAACACGTACTGGCAGCCTGTGCTTGGATTCTCATCCTGCATTTGTCTTAAGACTGGAGCACTGGGAATCTTGGGGTAGAGACATAGAGTAGCCCTGTGGGGGACAACCCAGCACAGTCAAGACTAATAAGCAAAACCAGACTTGAGCACCTTCCTTTTGGAGACTCTTCAGTGGCTTCACATGGCATTTCCCAGGACCCATATTATCCTGCTTTACTACTTCAGTGAAATACCTCGACTTCCCATTGTTCGGATAATGGAAAGTTTATGATGTTGCTGCAATGGGTCATTGCCTAACCACAAAACAGTATTCATGTGGTGCATTTACATTGATCGTACATGATAGACACACTTTGTGTTCGAACTGAAAGTTTTACAACGCTTCCAAACTCTCCTGGCTTATGTTGAAACTGGAGCTTCAAAATCCTTTCTCCCCTTCCAGTTGCTTTAAACAATCAGGCTGGGTCTTGCCAACAGGTGCAAAATACAATTTAGGAAGTAATTCCCTCTCTACTTGCCTCTGGAATATGCTTTGGGTAAAGTCTGTTTTAGCCCAAGGGAAGTGTTTTATCTTGCTCCTGAATTAGGCTGGTGCAACTGCTGGGTTTATATGCTGTGCATAATTTTATAATACTGGATGTGTTCACTGTTTCCTTCTTCAAACTCTGTTCCTGACCACAGTCTTTCAGGAGAGAGATTATGTGGGGGGTAAAAGTAGAGATCACTAAAAGGAACTATATCATATATTGAGGTTGACTTGAACTCCCTGACCCACAAAGTTGGAAAAGTTTCAGAGTTAGGCAAAATGGATTTGTTCAGCCCTAATTATTGTTATTTTAGTTCGTAATATTAATGTTCCTACAGCACTTGGATACTGTTGTGTGCTACATACCATAGATAAGTTGTTATTATTACTACCTTCTAGGTCCATCTTGGCAGTGGAATTTGGGTAGATGAGGAGAAATGGCACCAGCTGCAAGTAACACAAGGAGATTCAAAGTATACAAAAAATCTAGCGGTTATGATTTGGGGAACAGATGTTCTCAAGAACAGAAGTGTCACAGGAGTTGCAACCAAAAAAAAGAAAGATGCCGTTCCCAAGCCACCTCTCTCACCTCACAAATTAAGCATTGTCAGAGGTAGGTTATTTGAAAACTTTTGCTTCCTGCTTTGGAGTTTAACCATTAATCACCGAGTTGAAAGATGCTTCTTTTCAGCTCATTTAAAATTAACTGATTAAAAACTGTAATTCAGATTGCTATTGCATTGTGAAGTGCATACGTACCCAGGAACAGTAAAACACATTGCAATAGCTGTGCACAGTGCAGGCCTCCACAACTGAAGAGTTGTACATTGACTTCAGTAATGTTTGAAAAAATCATCACTTTAGACCACTTGCAGGGCAGGACTCTGAGCCTGGAGAACAACATGTTGTTCTAGGATTCATTTATAACATGCTGATTTTTTAAAGTGCATATATTCCTTTAAACAAGACTGAGAGTAGCTTTACCACATTCTTTCATCCAGAACATAACCAGCTCTGGCATGAGGCACAGAAACCATTATAGCTGTGACTATAAAAATACGCATACCTTCAAAGGCAAGAAAGAATAGCTTTACCCTTTTAAGTGAAGAAAATGGAAATAGTAAAAATTAATTGTTGCACTTGAATTGGAATTTGGACAGGAAGTGTAAATCGCTGACATCATCTGGTAGGGAAAATTGCAATGACACTTTCAGTAACTGCAAGCCTGAGTCCATGTGTGTAGTACTTTGAGAAAGAGTTCTCCTTTATTTAAACTGAATGGTGAATTTCAGTCCCTTTGTATCATCACGCCTGTGTTGCATCATTTCTGTCGCTCTTGGTATTTCAGGCCTCTTTTTAAGTCAGAACTGAGTTGGTTCCTCATGGAATTCATACTGATTTTGGATTTTTAGGTTTTGTGTCCATACTAAATTGCAGTAGGGCTGAAAGAAATCTCCCCATTTTGTAGAGCTTCATTATCCTGCATTTCCTGTTCTTAGTTGCTATGTACTCTTAACTGTGAACTCATTAAGAGGTGTTGTAACCTACCATGAAAGTGCCATATTTTGGAGTAAGAAATACGATTCCTCTCTGAGTGTGTGCGTGTGTCTGTGTCTGTGTTGTGTGGGGAAAAGTTGGAAATTTATCTCCGTACTGTCATCTTTCTGAGTTTATAAGAAATGAGTAAAAGACATGGGGTTTTTTTACTAATCTGCTTCAAGATTATATGTGGAAGTGGAAGCTGTTCCATGCTATTTTCTAGTTCTGTCTGGGTCCTTTAGGTACAATCCTTATACATATAACTGAGTAATGATGTATTGGCCACATAAGGAATCCATTCCATGGCGATGGCTGCCCTTGTCAGCTGCAAAAGGGAAGCAGAATTGGTTGCCCTGGTGTGCATTTACAAGCACGCAGCAGGAAAGGGGTAATTTTCCACTGGCCCATTGCAAAGTGGTTTCCAGTTTCCCTGCTGGAGGCTGTTGCTCCTCAATGCTGCTGGCGAGGTTATTTCTGTGAGACTTTCCCCTTCTGCATCTGTTAGGGCCCACTCTGTGTTGCTCGAGCCATTTAAATGACAGCTTTCTTCTAACTCTCATTGTTTTGACTAGAGTGAGTTTGGGAGACTGCTCCAGGTACATGGTGAGAGGCAGATGGGGCCCTTCCCTTTCTTCTCTTCCATACCTTTACACTCACCAGCAATTCAGCTCTTTCTTATTTCCTCGTTTTTCTGTGTTTTGTCATACTTCTGCTTTCAGCCTCAACCCTCTTTTGAGTTCTACTGCTACATGCCCTGGTTTTCCATGTTCCTCTTTTTAGTGTTTCTTTCACCTTGTCTCTGATTCCCCTTTTGTTAGACTCCAGTCTGTACAGTCTCCTCTTGAACCAGTTAAACTACAGTGTTGTAGGTGTCAGGCTGCCTACATCAGTGGGACTGGGTAGCTCATAACCATGTTGTCGTGTCCTTTGCATTTACATCAGTGTTAGCAGGTCTTGCCCCACCATGGAGAAGAAAGCAAAACAAAACAAAAAAAATGGCCAGCAACAGGACAAATAGATGAAATTTGAGGGAGTTTTCCACAGCCAGTGATTTGGATCAGTCATCACAAAAAATAGTGAGGCCCCTGGTTAGCATTTGAGGTCTACTTGAATCTTGGGGTTTCTGCAGTACAAAGAGGTTTGTCTGTGCTCCTGTAGAGCCAAAAAACAAAGGAGCAGAACCCCCAAATAACTCTTTGAAGCCCTAAGCGAGGGCGAGTACTAAGCTACTATTTCTGCACCCCCTCACAGAAATGGAAGAGATGGAGAGGAAAAACTGTGATCAACAATCTGTCTGGGACACACTGACTTTTAGAATTATGGCTTTTGAATGAGTTGTGTCAAGTGATTCTTTGGTTGGCTTTGTGGCTCAACAAACAGCACAGCCTCTCTTTCACTGGGAGTTCACCTTACTGGGTGTATCTGCCTGGGAGTGTTCCTGCCACTGTTCTAGGGCCAGCTTATGTCCTGCAAACACACTGGTTTTCTTCAGGCTCTCAGTGATGTGCCTCTTCTTAGGTGTCGTGTTTCTAATCATAGTTTACTGATGATCAGCATTTCAGCTATCAGGCTGCATGCTGCTTAATTTCATTTATTTTATATTCAGTACATCTTACAACATAAAATTCACATTGCTTTGGATGTTCTCATCATTCTGTGGACACAGACTAACTTATTTAAAATAGATTTTTGAATGACAACATTAGCTCTTAATGTGTCTGATATCTCTATAGCTTCTTAAAAATCCCCACTGTGTAGTATGTAATAAAGAAATGATAAAAAGTATGATGGATGTGCACTGTTATAAACCTTGTTAATGCAAAATAACCTTTTATAAAACTTCTCAGAGGTTTCCAAATGAACTACAAAGCATGCATAGTACTTAATTTTCATAACTTTTTAATATGGTGCATTAGAAATGTTGTAAACCATGTTAATTAAGCAATAATCTCTATGGCTTTCTGTATATGAAGCAATAAACAGCTAATGGAATAGATCACTAGGCAAAGCAGAACAGAGTTTGTTTAACCAGTCTGGGAAGCCTACACAACAAAATACATTGGTCTGTTCATGAAAACCAAAAAATCTCAATCCTTCTGTCACTAAGGAAGTTGTATGTGTTGCACCACTTCATATTTCAGTAACCTTTGCAGGATTCTGGCACCAAACTACCAAATCTGGGAAGGAAAGTTGTCCCAACTTTCACTGCCCACATTGCTTTTGCAGTTATTTCTATCGCTTGCTTTTTGTATTCCAGATAATGTGTATTTCACAAAGTGTATTGTTCAAGCATGCAAGGAGATGGCGCTTGCCTTGAACAATCCACTAGTAAAAGTGAAATATGTCCAGGGACAGGGAAGCTGGTAAAGACACAGGCATTAATGTACGTGCAAGAGATATAAAAAATGAAATAAATGAGTTAAAGTGTTCTCCTGCTGGTTACTGCTTCTCTTCGTAACCATTATCATTTACATACCCTCCTGAAGGGATGAAAGTGGGAGTGACTCACTGTGGATACAGCTCTTGTGAGACACTTCACCTGGGAAGAGACTAAATCTGCTCTGGAGATTCAGACAAATGCAGGAGTCAGGCAGGCAAGGCTGACACTGTAAAAGTTTGGCTTTAGCCTTGTTTCTGTATGGGAAGCCTATTAATGTAGTCACAGCATAACTGGAAGCTGGTCATGCCACTGATTCAAACCTGATTACAAATCTTGACTTTAACCAGATAGCTGGTGAATCAAGGAAAGCTTCTCTTGTCTTGCAACAAATATACATAGTGCTTACTCACTGTTGTCTCTTGAGTACTTAGCCCAACTTAGGGCGATATTGTTTTCTAAAAGTATCCTAATGACTCTTTCCTTTTTTTTCTCCCCAGAATGTTTGTATGATAGAATAGCACAAGAAACTGTGGATGAAACTGAAATTGCACAGAGACTCTCCAAAGTCAACAAGTACATCTGTGAAAAAATCATGGATATCAATAAATCATGTAAAAATGAAGAAAGGAGGGAAATTGCAAAGTACAATTTGCAATAAATTTTGGATTTTTAATAAAGTCTTAGTGTTTTACTTAAGTGTTGGTTTTTGATTTGTGTGGCATTTTTGCTGGTGGGAGAAGCTGAATTGAAGCGTTGCTCTCTTCCTATAATTGATGCGTTTTTTGAGCGGTTCTGTCATGGTGTAAACTGCTTTTAAATGATGTAAGATATATTGTAAGTTCACTCACAATGAAAACTGAAGTTTCCAAGGTTTCTCCAGCGAGTTGCAGTTTGTTACCTGTGCTTGTACATAGGTTGTGGTTCTGCGGACACCGACCCGTTTGCCCTACGTTGGGTTTTACTGGAGTTAGTGGATCTCAGCTGCAGTAAAAACATCTGCTTAGAAGGAAGAACTGTACAAAATCCACTTTGCTATTGAAAAGGGTTTTATTGTATTTTACAAAGTGTTTTTTCTGAAATGAAATTTCAATCGTTTGTTTTTATAAATCTTTGTTTTGATCTCTAACAATATATTTGATCAAAAATACACAAAAAACGTTTCTTTTTCAGTTATCTTGTAGGTAGATCACTATTACCATCACAGTTAAAAAAGAAAAAAAAACCAACAAAACAAACCAACTAATAAACAACAAAGAACCCAAAGCTGTGAGCTGTATAATCATGATAATTCATTATAATAAAAAAATCTAAAAGCAGTTGTTTTTCAGGGACCAAGACACTGCAGATTTCTGGTTGTGGTACAAAGCTTTTCAGTGTGTCCATACTATTGTTCTTGAAATATTACCTTTTTAGTGTATTTGTACTTTCAAACAATTAAAAAATTGCCACACTATGGCAAGAGTATGTACAGTAGACAATTTAGTACCATTTTGTCTGGGTCCATAATTTAACAATGGACACTTTTAGCACAAATTTTAATTACAAATAAAAATAATTTTCTACAATGAAGTTAGCCTTGCGATGCAAAGTTTTTAGAAATAATTTGTTAACTATGTGTTATTGTCTGTAAGTGAAACAAAATAACCTGAAGTCTCTTTTCATGTAGGATTTAGAGATCACTTGAGGTATGGATTGATGAATTTTGAGGGTTTGTTATATCAGTGATCTCGATTAACCTTCCATTTATTCTGTGCTCACAGATGTGATTATCTGCCTTTCAGGCTGCCTGTTCCCAAGTGTCAGGATTTGTTTCTTTTCTACCACTGCAGTTCTGTTTCCTGTAGTTTTGAAAAACTTCCCATTTCTTATCACCTTCCTGTAGCACTGGCCCACCCTGACATGAAGCCTGTTTCAGTGTCCTGTAAATGTAGAAAACTTGGAAAGGCACAGGCTGCTGGGGTGGACTCTCCATGCCTAGAATTATCTAAATGATGTGTAGATGTGGCACTTGGGGACATGGTTTAGTGGTGGAACTGGCAGTGCTGGGTGAATGGCTGGACTTGATTTAAAGATGCTTTCCAACCTAAATGATTCCATCATTCTTTAAAGATCTGAGGTGGGTGGAAGAAAAAAGGGAGAGGAGGAGGGGGTGTTCTAGAACTGCCCTGCCTCTCTTGGAAGGGATGAGAAAAACCCCAGGTTTTTTCTCCCTGTGTGTCGCCTGTATGTAAATACTGTCTTAACTCAGGGTGTAAATGTTTGGGTTATGCTTTCTGAAGTCCACTTTCATGGTTGCCTTGCACCAACCTCATGCTGTGCTGCCAAACAGGAACTCTCCACTTTCCCCACTGGAGTCCCTGCATTCCTGTTCCTTCCCTAAACCTCGTGATTGCACAGGTCTGTCATATCCCACTGATTTCCAGGGTTCATTTCACAACAGCTGCTCCCCATAGGATGGAGCCAGAGCTTTCCTGGTAAGGGACTGAAAGAGCAGGAGTGTCTTTTTCCAGTGTCTTATGTGTGCCCTCAAGTTTCTTTGAACAGCCTCCCTTGTCTCCTGCTAATATCAAAAGTGTTCTTAGG
Organism: Petroica traversi; assembly: GCA_025920805.1. Classification (NCBI taxonomy): domain Eukaryota; kingdom Metazoa; phylum Chordata; class Aves; order Passeriformes; family Petroicidae; genus Petroica; species Petroica traversi. The sequence continues at coordinate 6,999,807 of JAHLSL010000008.1, forward strand.
TAGTGTTTAATGAAGTGCATAAATGTTTATGCTTCCTAATTTGGGATGCTAAATAGCAAATTAGTGTTAAAAATGTCGGTGCATGTATCCTTTATTAATTAAAGAGAACAAAATAGAGATAACACTGAAGAAACATTTAAACAGCAAGTTCCTACTTTTCAAGCAGACTTGTGAATGTACAAGGTTTTTTTTTTTTAAGTGATACCAAGGCAACCCACTATTCTGGGGGAAATGTCCATAATTTCCTCAGTCTTTTGTGGCTTTAGCACTAATGTGTTTCCATTGTAACAGATTCTTTAATGAGAAGATCAAGCTGTACTTCTTAGAAGATAAGCCTATTTGAGGCAGCATTTTATGAAACCTGGAAAAAGCAGATTAGAATTTAATTAGAGTTAGGACTCTAGCCTGGCCCCAAAAATCAGAGGTGTTAATTCTTTCTGCAAAACCAGCATCATCTTTCTAAGGCTTCTCCTTGACAGACTTGTCCCATCAGATGTTAATACCACATTTTGCTGAAGAATTTAAAGTTCTCCTTGGGCACAGTGTCTTGGAAGGCTTCATTGAGTTTTTCTTGGAGATTTCATCAGCCCAGTTTAGTTTTTATTTGAGTTCAACAGGGGATTTGGGTGGCACAAAAAAGGCCAGTTCCCTTTGATATGTAGTGTCAGTGGGGCTAAGAAATGTGTCCATTGGACTGGGCAAGTGGGATTTAATGTGTCACACAAAACTTTGTTGGTTTATGTTAAAGGAATAGAACGTATAAAAGGTAAAACACCTCTTTATTATATTACAACTTGAACTAAATCTCTGGATGCTGGAAACAAGTTTTTGCTAGTAATAAGCCATTTTTGCGCACTGTGGTTGTATGGCAGCGTGCTGGGGGCTCTGCAGGGGATAATGGGTGTGTAAGTAACATCTTTATTCTTATATTTGGTCATTATTCTTGTTCCCTCCCCATGAGCCAGTATCAAGATTGTAAAGTTGTTTCCCAGTGTGTCTGTTTGAAGTAAGGAAATAGGCAGCAGTTACATGTTCCAGCAATACCCAAGAAAAATAGGAACTTTAATGGGGTGTGCTTTTCTGCATTGCAAAACTGATGTATAAATTAACTGTGAGTTTCATTTCATTTTCCTACACTGCATTTATGGCCAGGGCTGTTCTTGTTGGTACATTAATTCTGCCATAATTGTGCCTGCCTGTACATAGTTTGCTTTGTTCATATTGCATCTGCTGTCAATCTACCATAGGAAACTTTATAGAAAATAAATACTAACTTTTTCCTACTCTAGGGTAATTTCATACCTGTACATCATGGGAAATAGGAGAGAGTTTTGACAGAAAATGAAGTAGGTTTTATTGGCCCCTGTAATACCCCTCGTTTGTCATTCTAAGGTTTGTGCTGTGCCATTACCTCATATGTAAACCCGAATTTGTAAGGATCAGAAAGACACAGATTTAAGAGGAAGTGACTGTTTACTCTTTTTATAATCAAAGCAGGAAGGAGGTATTACTGTTATATGAATAATCTGATCTTCTGTTGCCACACATTGCTGCCATAATTTGTGATATTCATGATCTGATCCATATTAAAGTGCCTCTGGCACACTTGCAGGGAAGCAAGATTAAAGTTAACAAAAAGGGCTTTATTTTCTATTAGTGATTTTATAAGGGATATGAGCTGTTGTGTTAAAGGAAAGAATCCTACCAGGGACTTTAATATCTGAGTCAGGAAATGTAGCCACTCAATTAAAAAAGAAAGCTAGTATTTATTAGAGAGGGAAAAAAAATATTAGTTTCCACTGTTCCAGAACAGGTTTGGATTTACTGATGTTTTATAGAGACGGAAGGGTTTTTTGGGGTTTTTTTTTTAGTAGTAAAATGGTTATGTCAAAGTTGAATTCTAAGTAGGAATTCAAGGTTCCATTAGTTAGCTGCTGTTGGTTGTCAAAAGTAGGTGCATTCTCCCTGTGGGAGGTCACTTCTTTGCACCCTGCGTTTGATGTTGTGTCTGAGAGATTACTGAGATGCTGCTTTGTTGTCTTAAGCAGAGATTATTGTCCTCTTGAAAGTTTTAAGTAAAAATGAATTGAACTTTTTGAGATTTAGTGAAATGGTGAAGATAATTCTACTTCATACTTCCAGAATCTATGGACTTTTAAAAATTAAAGCTGAGTGCAGATCGTTGTTAAAATGATGCAGTCTTGATGCAGAACCTCAGAGGAGTGAGAATTGTGCAAATTGGGAGCATTGTGTATTAGCTGTAGCTGCACTGTGTATTAGCTCTGTTCATAGCTCTTGAGAACACCGCATTTGGCTGGTTTCAGAAGGGGAAGGCAAGGTTGTGTCACATGGAGCTGTACTGAGGATTATTTCAATATTCCATCTCTTTGACATGAGAATTCTCTTCTGAAAGAGACAAAGACACAACTTGTGCCTCCTCAGAATGAGGTGGTAGCTTTCTCCCTACTCTTGAAAATATTTGTCATTCTGTGCGTGCCTTTGGTCTCGGATTGATGAAGTCATAACATCAATTGCTCAGACTTTATTGGTGTCATTTTTTTCATCATAACAGTGTGGAACTCTGAAGTGATTCATACAACACTGAGGCAATAAAAGCATTATGAAGTGCAATCATTGCATGTTTCATGCTCAATAGCTAATTTTTAATTTCACCATCTTGGATATTTTTTCATCCCCTCAGGGTTCCTAAATAGGAAAAGAGAATAATTTGGACTTGGAAAACAGGAACAGTGATTCAAAAAGGAATTAATTTATGTGGTTGTTCATCTGTTTGACTTTTGCAATTATTTCTCCTGTTTATGTTTGAACAATAACTTTCATTCCATGCGTCAGATACCCTCGTGTCCTGCAGTGAAATCATGGTGCTGTGGTTGTGAGATCATTTGTTTACCATAAAGAGGAAAATACCTCACTTATGGCATCAGATGAAGTTGCATTATGGCTGGATCAGAACAAAGGTGAAAGTGAGTCTGGGAGGGGAGGAAGAAGCTGAGCCTAAAGGATTTTTTTCCTGTGCTGCCTTCTGGCTAGAAAACTTCTTCCTACAAAGGAAATTGTTTCCTCCACAGTTAGCAGAATATCAACTTTATGTTCTTTGTTTATTGATAGTAAAGCTTTAATGGAACTAAAGAATGAATGTGTATGTTTATTGCATCAGACTACCTACTGTCATGCTGAATTTTGGTCTTTGGTGATTTAAAATTAAAGAATCACAGAAAATTTCCTGAACAACCCAAGAGAGGCATGGGCTGGGGGTGATTCAGCTTTTATTATAGTATAACAATTGCTAAAAGTTCTGCAAAATAGAAGATAAGAAATGATGTGTGTTGGTGCTTGTGTATCCTTTACAGCTTGCATGAGCTTTCACGCTTTTGGAGTGGAGAGGGCTGCAGGTTTCATGGGATGGGCTGATTATCAGGAGAATTGGCTGCGAACCCTTTGGTGTTCACCCTCCTGAATGTGAACGATGTCCTGGGAAAGCAGCAGAGGGAATGTGCCTTGATAGGGCCATATCACACTGGTACCAGCCCCTTCCAGAGGAGACTAGATGAAAAAACCTTCATGGGAGTTTCATATCCTTTCATACTCAAATATATCTTTAATGTCTGCCCAAATGTTTATATAAATCTAATTGAATTGTAGTTTCATTTAAAAAAAAAAGTGTACTTTCATGTGTTTCCCATTTTTCTTGTAATTAACTGAGTATCGGTGTTCTGGGACCTGTCTTTCTCCATGTTTAAGTTGGGTTATTAAGCCACTGATACTTGAACGTAGTCCATTTGGACATTTTGGATTTGTGAGCCAGATGAATTATGATTTTACCTTTTCTTATGGAGTCCTCTGCAGGATTTATGGAAATACCTTTGAGAATAATTCTCAAAATGTGTAGGATGGAAGGTGGATAGGTGAAAGCATTGCCTCCAAGTTAATGTTCTGTGTTTTCATTTCTTTAAGAGTCTTAGCTTATGAAAAAACTAAAACTCTGTAAAGTGGGATTTGGCTTTTCTTTTCCTGCACTGTATATTAAAATTCTTTGACACTCGTTGGTTTCTTTGCGTTTGCAAGGACACTTTCATCTTCCAGGACCAAGTTCTGCTTTTTGCTGTAGATCCTTACAGGAATAAGCAAACGTGGGTGTGGACTTTGGGGTTAAACAAGGCTAAAGGTGCTGTTGTAGGATCATCTCTGCTTTGAATGACAATGCAAGGAGCCACCCTCCTTGATAGGATTGGGAAGGACAACCTTGAGGGTTGGCTTCTCTTTAGGTACTGTCCCCTAACGAAGCTCATCCAACAAGTTTGTTTATTGCCACATTGGTGGATACCTGCAACTTCCACTCTGTGGCATTCCTGAACTGAGAGTAACTGAGGTTCACTCGTCCAGCCTGATGTGGAGGAGGATCCTAGGTCTGATGGTGCCAGAAGCCAAGGAAGAGCTTGTGGAGGGGTCACGCAGTCTTTTCCCACAGAGAGTTAGTATGTGCAGTTTTGGTGAACTCAGTAAAACAGCAAAACCCCAAGCAGTTTAACGGGCATTAAGGTTTCCATCAGTGAGAAGTTTTATTCATTAAAAAAGTCCAATCACTCTTAACATTCCCAGAATTTAACCTTTAACAATTAGCAAAATCAGCATTTTCTTCTGCAGCCAGGGACCCATATCTGATGCACATACACAGCTGTATGTGTACAGATGTGCCATTATTCTGTGCAAAGCTGTCTGCGCCATGTAAATCCACAACTTGATAATGCTCCTGATGGTTCCCAGCCCTGCCTGCTTTCCTGGGCTTCCTTTTTCAGTGCTGTTCCTTCTGCAAATGGGAGTCTGTCCTCTGTGCTTTCCTCAGAGGGACGAGACAGGAGTGTTTCATGATTCCTGCCTTGCAAATTGTCAGCAGGGCTCTGAAGTGAAATACTTGCTTGTTATTCCTGGGGGTGACTGACACAGAACTAGAGCATTTCCTTGGGAGATCTGGTAGTGCTGCTGTCACCGTAAGGCAGACTTTGCCATTCAGGGACTTCACACAGCAGCGTTTTCTTGGTGGTTTTTTCTTTTTTCCCCCCTTGCCCTGCCAATGCCTAGATCGTAGCAAAGAAAATTTCATTCTTACGTGGAGGTCTTGAAAGTGGCAAGATGGAATAAGTAAACCTTAAAATCATTCATTTCTCAGAGGTTCCCCTGCTTTTGCAGAGGGTCAGAGGCCTGAAGTTTCCCACCTCATGGCAGTGCCCAGGTGAGTGGTGGAAAGCACTGGGCACCTTGACAGATTTATCCTGATCTATGGCTTTAATCTGCCTTCTGTTGCTTTCTTTTCCCAGTTGCTATGTCAAAACAGCCACCCGGTGAACTGGGGAAGAAAGAGCCATTTCCAATTCTATGATCTAAGTGTGGCTCTTGACAAGGATGTTTTTAGCTGTGCCTAAAGGCTGTGGAGGCTGCTGGGCCATTCCAGGAGCTGGGTGGCTCCCTGCAGAACACATCAGAAAACTTCACTCAGCTGCTTCCTTGAGGAGAAACCTTGGCTAGACCACAGCAATGCTGTTCAGAAAATCAAGCATTCTTGAAAATCCATCAAAGTGTGAAATCCATCTTTTCCTTGAGTAGTTTATTCCAGTGCTTAGGGCTACCCTCACTGCTCAACTTGTGCCTTATTTCTCTGTGAGTCTTTCTGGCTTAACTTCTTATTTCTGCTTCTTGATTTGCCTCTCTTAATATCTTCCCCCAGTATTTCTGCAGCTCATGAACACCTCAATACACTCAGTGCTTTCACTCTCCTACCACCACAGATTTTCTAGGTCATGACTGACTCATTTTTGTAATACTTTCCTTTTATGTCTACCCAAACTCATTTTAGTTTTATAGAAATACTTTCTGTAGAAGTGTTTGGTTTAGTTAATGTGATACAATCTGGTGTTTTAGGACACATGTCACTTTGTATTAGAATGTGATATACAATAGTAATTTCATTTTGTGGACCAACCTTAATTTAATTTTCTGGGAAAAAAACCCCTGATATTATTTGATTCTTAACCAATTGATTTCCCAGTGTATTTCCCTTTTTACTCTATTACTGAGTATAGCTCTGTCCTGGAAATACTGTTCTTCAAGTGAGTGTTTATCTGTACTACACTTTCCTCTTTGACTCTGTACCGCTCATATGCCAGTGAGGAGACAAAGCACGTTCTTCCTTCTTTCCCAGCTGCTTATTCCTGTACTCACAGCTGGGCCAGGTACGTGTGACAGGGTCCAGCCAGGCTGTGAAGGGCAGCAGGTGAACAGAGTTTCACAGAAAATAGGACACTGAAGTAAGAAAATTTAGAAGAAAGGGGAGCCAGAGCCATTTTACTCCTGTGGAATGTGTCTTCAGAAAGTTGCAGGGTTTCCTCACTTGAGGATGCCTTTGAATTGCCAAGGAATGGTGAGGAGACATCACCATTGTGTTGTGATACATTCTCAGAACTGGGTAGGGTGTCCTTAGGGAGAGACTTCAAGTTTTGTGGAATTACTTCACCCTGGAACTTCCAACCAAATCCTGTGAAAGAATCAGTTCTGACAGAAGAGCTTGCTGTGCACCAGCCCTTGCTGTGTCTGCTATGATGAATTAAAGGTTGCTTTGGGTAGGACTTACACACATCTTGTTTGACCATTCCTGCTAAATGATTAATATCCTCTCTTAACCTCAGAGATAAGATGAGGAACTGCCAAGTTTCTCCACTGAGATGATTTAATGAAAATTGTTCTTTGCTAGAATTTTGAAGGTCAAAACCAGCTTAAATATGTAAGCAGATATTCTATCAAGGTAAAGTAAAAAAACTTACAATTAATCTCTTCTAAGAAGTTGCTTCCTTCCTTTGAGAATTTTGAGTAGTGCTAGACAAGGTTCTTCTAAATTTCCTTCATCATCTCTCTGAAGATTCCCTGTTAATTAACTTAGTAATTTATAAATGTTATGAAATCATGTTATTGACTTATTTCTATTTGTAAAGGCACTAGGAAATATGTGTACTGCACCCTTTGAAAAGTAATTAATGTTTCACTCCTAAATGTCTATCGATATTTTTGTGCTTCCGATTGATTTGAAATTAGTATCTTTGCCAATTTAAAGCTCCCATGCTGGTTTGTCCAGCTTTCAAAGAATGGACAGGACAGCGTTGCTGAGCTGATCTAGTTAAAATGATGACCCTCATCTGATGACCTCGAGAAAAAAATACTGGCAAAGTTCCACCTAGTCTGGGCTTCCTCCCTTCCTGGGGCTGATGGAAGGTGGCCCTTTCCCACGTGATTTGGGAGGGGTTGGGTAGGTTTTAACTAACTGGTGGCTTAATGATGGGAGGAGTAAGATTAGAGCAGTTAAATGCATGTTGTAATACCAAGGGCAGAAACCAGTTGATGCCCTCACCCCAGTGCTGCAGGATTATTAAACACTCTGGGCCAGGCCTTGGTGATGTTTTGCAGGGTTATGGGTGGTGCAGAAGTTGCTCTCGAGGTCTCCCTGCTTTCCTGACTAATCTGATTTTCTGTTCTGGAGCTCAGGTGGAACCCGTACCTGAGAGGTTTCACCTCTGTGGTGTAAGATGTTGCTGGATTTTCATCCTCTTTGTGAGAGATTTGCTTCTTATCAGTGCCTGACCCGTGGTGGGATCCAGAGAGCCCCACTGGCTCCTCTCCCGAGGGCAGCTCAGCTGCAGCAGCTGGTCAGGCTGCAGGGTTTGTGAATGCGCTCCTGGTGGGTGGTACCTTGTGAGCAGCTCCTCTCACCCACTGCTCAGGGAGTCTGCATGGCACATTCTCTTCCTTGAGTGAGGAATACACAGGCAGTTCTGCAGAAGTTTGGGATCTTTTACTGCTGGGTAATAAACTCTTTTCTGGGGTGGGAAACAAACTTTAGTGGAGCTCTTTTAGCAGAAGGATGCTTTGTTTGTTGTAGAGGTCATACTTTCTTGGCAGTATTGCCTCTGCTCTGCCTGTGAGAATCACCTATTTGTACTGCCAGGTAACCCAAATGTAATTACTGGAAGAATCAGATATGGTATGATTAGAGGGATTAATATTTGTTATTCAAGGGTTTTCTCTGTATTAAACACTTCAGCACAATTTCAGTAACCGGTGACCTCTTTTGAGAAGTGACTCATTGCATTTTAAAGGCTTTATAACCAAGTCATCCCTTCTTGTCAGGGACATGGAAGATGAATAGATCCTTCCTTCCTGCCTGCGATTTCCAGTCTCAGGGGAAGTCCCTTTTCATTGCCTGTGGTGATGCTCAGCTGCACCAGGGCTTTTAATTGCCTGCAGGCTCCTGCAGGACTGTGTGTGTCCCCTCTGGCATGACCTACATCTTTGCAGAGCCATGAATCCCTTGGCACTCTTAGTAGAGCCTGAGCACAGGACAGAAAGTCCTGTTGCTGCTAATCCCTCACTGTCTCCCAGTGCTGGAAGCTATGTGACAACCTCTTGTTTGTCTCAATTCATCTGGCATTATTTTGCCTGTAGAAGGATACAAATGAATTTTCTGTATTAAAGATGATGGTAGAAAAGTGTGTGTGATGTCTTGAGCATTATGGATATGAAACTCAGGGAAGGATGTATTAAAAAAGCACAGCCCCTTATCAAGCCAGGAATTCATACATCATAATATATAAGTTGTTTTTTCTTAAAAGAGGGAATAAACAGTGAAACACTCATTCCAGCTGTAGCCTGAACTGCCTTGCAGGTCAAATCAAACTGTATGAATGTGTCAGATAGTTCAGTTTAATTTGGAAGGCTTGGGCCAGTGGAGGAATAAGATGATGATATTTTGGGTGAGTTAAAGTAAACATTACAGTCTGCTATGGAAAGGAAGCATTTATAAGATGTAAGGTCATCTTGCTCATTTTGGAAAGTACTCCAAGAATATCTGTTCCACCAGCCTGCAGCACCGGAAGGGTCTGGACCTGCTGCTGGACTTATAACACATGATTGAAGTTACTGATCCTGTGCTGTTGAAGGTCCAGTGTTCCACAGCTTCAAGTGTTCTAATTTTTCTTTCTCTACACTAATGGCAGATAAACTGAGAACACTGTCCTCCAGGACTTGATTGTTTTGATTCCCCTCACCCAGCTTTCAGTTTGAATTTACTCATGAGTGGCAGTCTATTTATTTGTTCTTGAGCAAATGTTTCTGCCAAGTTTGAGCAGCTTTTTTTCCTGTCTTTGAAGAGTTTATGAGAGATCATATCCACTTTACCTTTGCTAGGCTGACCTGTCTTTTAAATTTTTCTTGGGAGATACACTCACCAATTCATCTGCTGTTATCCCACTCAGTGTCTCTTGCACTTGTCTGATCTTTCTCCATCAGTGATGCTTTTGTGCTGCGTTTTTATCTTGGGTGGTAACAGTACATTTTACAGAGACACTATCTTTCCAGAAATGCCTTTCTCTAGAAATATCTTCATGGCTTTGTCATGCTGAGGGCTCATAATTCAGCTGCAATCAATGGCTCTGCTGAGGCTGTTATCCTTCCTTTGAGTTAATGTATACCAGACTTCCTATCACTGTAGGAACTTGCTGTCAAACTTAATCTCACCTCCATTATTCCACTTCTGAAAGCCATCTGGAGGGATCTCTACTGCCCATCTGATATTTCTCTGTTGCCACATCATACTGATATTACTTCCCAGTATGGGCCATTAGTTTGTCTCTCCAGGGTCTGTCCTTAACCAGTGCGTAAATGAAAACTGCCTTTGCTTTTATGTAGATTTGTACCCATTCTAAAACTGTTTGTAAACATTTAATGAAGCCTCAAATTATCCCAGTGGAGCAAGTAGTTTTCCTTCCAGTAAATGACTGATAGTTCTCAGAAATAGAGCTGGTGACTTGTTCAGCATCATGCCTTGAGTCAGAAATGAGCACTAATGACACAGTCCCAAGTCCTCTGTTCTAAAAGCCCAATAACACTGTATGCTCTTTATCAGGAAACCATCCAAAAGCTTTTATAAAATGGGGAATGTCAGTGCAAACTTGAGGCCAGGATCTGGAAAGCCATCTGGAAGATAAATTTAATGGGATCTGAGTTTTCAAAGCTCTTGGGTAGCTTCAAATAGTGAAGCTTGGATATTTTAGCCACTGATATTCTGATGGATCTGATTTCTGGGGTACTGTACCTGCACTTCTTCTGGGCACTGTTGCAAGTGACCAGATTGAGCTTCACCATTGTTTTTCTTTATGTATTTATTAAACATGAATAACTCAGGTAAGCTGATAGTACGTAATGCCACACTCATCTGTATTTGCTGTTTCAGTGGCACTTGCCTTGAGGGCTTCTGGCCAGATGCATTTTGAACTTTCTAGCTCTTGATCTCTGTGCATAATATCTCTGAGAAAAACCACCCTGAATGTCCACGTTGCTCCCTGATGCCTCCAGTCCTAGTTGCTGTTGTTGTTGTGTTTATTGTGCAGATTAATCTCGAAGCATGGAGTGATTGTGAGCTTAAGCAATAACATGGAGTGAAATCTCCTCAGCAGCCGAGTTACAGGGAGTGCATTCATGAGAAAGCGAGTGCTAAGCTTCGCATCCGGCTGTGGAACATGGCACCTCCCTTGCAGCTGGGATTAGTCTAATTCCCTCTGCTGCCTCAGCACCGCCTTGCCTTGCTTCACTTCCCCGGGATCCCAAACACCACACACGGTCCCACAGAAGCTGCCACTTTGGGATTTGCACGCACTTTTACCTGCCCATCCTCTGGAGCCGCCCTCCTGCCTCTGAGCCAGGGAGGAAGCTCCAGCTGAAAGCGTCTTAACTTCAAAAAAACCCTCAAACTTGGGCAAATTACCTTTTATTGTTTGTTTTGGGTACAGGGTAAGACTATACCTGTTGGGTACAAAGGCTGAGAAGAGAATTTAGCCCCAGATAGGATAATCAAATTGCAATTAAATTGCTGCAGCTTAGCGAATCACAGCTTTGTGTTTGAGAGCAATTGGTCTACAATGGCCTGCAAAACCTAAACCCTCTCTGTGTGAGCCAAAAGAAGTCAGACTTCTTCAGGGTTTTGTGGAAGTGCACAAAATGGGGGGGTCACTTTTGGTTCCCACATGGCCAGAACAGGGGCCTTAGCTCTGCTGAGCTTCTTGTCAAGCTTTAGAGTGAATTGGCAAAAAGTGGGGTTTCCCCCCCTCATTTCCCAGCGTTTTGCTTGCCACCAGAAAACCCCCAAATGAGCTTTGTTTGTGGGAATACACAGAATCCCATACCTGTGGGAGTTTACAGTTTCTTGGGCAACAAAAACCTAGACACAAGGGTGCATCTCTTGTTTTTAACTCTCTGGCTCACATTCCAAAGTCATAATCAAATCCTGAAGCCGCAGCATGAGGATCTTGTTGTGTGCACTGATCTGTGCATGTTCTCCATGGTTCCCCCATGCCCTGACCAGCCCTCGGCGTGGGACGTGGTGCAGAGCAGCTCAGAATTCCTATTAGAGGCAATGGGAACCTTTCCAGTGGGTCACAAACCAAGCCTAGGGGGAAGGAATCTGCCCTCTGCCCAGCAGCAGCACAGTTGCTCAAGCTCAGGGCGGAGACAGAGACAGCGAGGTGGCCTTGAGAGGAAGTTTCTTTGGTGAGATGTCCTAGTATGGGGTGTTTGCATAGCTGGGCATTGTAAAGAGGATTTCTCAGGAGCAGCTTTTAATCTTTGCCGAAGTGGGGTTGTGCAAACACTGTTCTGACATCAATCATGCTGACGACACGTGTACACAGAGTAGCAGTCACTCCTTAAATATGGGAATCACAAATACGTGTTGACAGAAAAATATATTTAAGCAGTTTCCAGTGCGTGCTGTAATAAGCAAACCAGCCATTGTGTTCCACAGAGCTGCAAGCTTTAAATGCCTAACAGTAGAGAACAACCCAAAGTGAATCACAGTAATAGAAAACGAAGCGTTTACATCTCTCAAAACATTCTGTACAATAACCATTCCTTCCTCATAAATTTGATTTTGGCAAATTTGAATCCAAATGAGATGAAGTTTGAAACATAGGCTTTCACGGAGAGGTACAACTCGGTGTGTAATCTTTTGCAGGTGGCTGTTATTCATTTATTGTTTGTATTTCCATATTGCTTAGCAACCCCCTGTCATGGACCAGGCCCTCGCTGCTGTGAGTGCTCTGCTAGCATTGATGGAATGGATGGCTGCTCTGTTTTGTAGCGAAGCCAAAAGTAAACTAATGGTTTCTCATTCTGTCCTCTCTGAATGAGAAATGATGAGGGCCAGCTGATATGTAGCAATGGGATTATAACTCTTGAGTTACTGAGTCAACACAAATATTTGGGGGCCCTGTCAAGCATGCAGGCTCAAGTGGGTGTAGTTTTCCCAGGTTTTGTGTCTTGATGGCCAAAGCAGGGAGCAAAGGCTCTGAGTGTGGGGCAGGCTGGAGTGCTGCTCCCTGGATATCCATTTGCTGACAGAGTTGCTCAGGTGAGCAAATAACTACTCATGCTTTGTGCGTCCCTGCAATTAAAGAGGAGCAGCCTACCCAGAATTTCTAAGGACTCACTAATGCCTCCTCTGCCAGTGGCACAGCACCTGGATCCCTCAGACAGCCAGAGCTCACTGCTCTCCTTCGCTCAGGAAGTTACATAAGGCAACATTTGCGGAGCTGGACCCGAGTCCTCGTCTAACCTCCTAAGCAGAGAGGTCCTGATGTTTCAAGGCTTTGTGGAAAGCAGTAATACCTCTGTTTGAGAGCTGGAAAGTTGGAAAAAGTAGACTAATTTTTAGCCTCAAAGTCCTTTCTTCAGCAAATTCCACACAGCTGTGCCTGAGCACTTCGGAGCACTTTGGGACTTGCGGCTGTCGAGCAAAGAGGAGTCACTGATCATTGGCAGCTGGTGTTTGATAATCATGGCCAAACTCTCAAATGATGAAGTTCATACTTGTGCTTCAAATCCTCCTGTTGCCCTGCAACAGCTCTGCCTGCCTTGGACAGTGCACAGAGTGTAGTGCAGTCCTCCTTTAGGCGGGAAACCTGATTGTCTGACATGGGAAGGGAGCTTGGGTGCTAAGCTGGTAAAAACTAAAACTTGGACGGTGTTTAAATGCCCTGAGGGGTCCTTGGGAGCTGTCTCCAGTGCTGTACAAGGGTGTGTTTGGCTCAGAAGTGGTGAGAATAGTTTTCTGCTCCGTGACAGTGCCCAGATGCCACCCAGGGCCAGGCCATGGCCAGGGCTCTGCACAGCTGTCTCAGGACATTGGTGGTTTGCACGTGGTGGCCTATTTTAATAGCAGATTCTTGTGCCTGGAGGTCACACGGGGGGAGCCATGTGAAAGGCCTTTGCACCAAGACGTTAAAAACAACTTATGTTAATTCTGGACTACAGCCAAAGCTACCCAGTTGTTTAGTTGAGACTGGGAGCTGACAGACCAAAAAAAGGAAACACGCAATTAAAAATGTCACTCTCTGGAGAGACAGAGAGAGAAAGGGGTAGCCATCAATGACACCAAAGTGACACTGGCTTGACTGCAGGAAATGGCTTGGGAGGAGGTGGCCTGAGTGTGAACACTGTGGCCATGTGCTCAGTTTCCCCCCAGGTGCCCTGGGAGATGAGACAAACCTTCCTGTGATGTACTGATGAGTGCTGGGATGTTGTGGAAGCAAAGGACACCCTAAGCTTTAGTTGCTGGAGTTTTGTGTCTACAGTGTCGCTAATTGAACTTTACATTGGTGGCCGAGGATGACAAATACCTGATCCAGAATTTGACTTTGTTGCAGGGAAGCAGAAGCAAGTAAAAATTTATTTTAAAATATTCCATGTATGTTGGGTCCCAAAGCCAGGAGCTTCTGTATTTAATTTCTCCAGCCATGGTACTGATTGGCTCGTCTGTGGCTGACATTTTGTACACAGCCCTTCTTAATTTCTAAATAGTTTCCTATTCATAGATCAGTTATTGCTCTGTAAATGCCAAATATTTGGACTCTGTATGCAATGGCCTATGCTTCTGGTGTGAGTCTTCTCCAGCATTATTCTCCCTTCCTCCTTTCTACCCACAAAACTCACATTGCTGCATGGGAGCACGTTCTGTTGTGTACTTCCCCTTTCAGTGCTTTAACAAGTTGAGCAAACTTGCTGAGTAAACTCTCTCCCCAAATACAAAGAAATTTGTCTCCAAACTTTCCCAGCAGAAAGATGGAAACTGGTAAAATACCCACTTGGATCAGCCTCCTTTGTCAATAGATGATTCTGCTGAGAGCTTTCCAGTGCCCGGCTCTTTCAGCAGTTTTTTTCTCAGCAGCTGAGACACAGTGCTGTCCTAAAAAAGTGACATCTTTTCCGCCTTGACATCATTGCCAGTGGTTGAAAATCCAAACCACCTATTTTTCTGAATTTGTCTGACTTTGTTCTACCTGTCACGACACTGATAATGTTATGTTTGGCTGGAATGCAAATGAAACGGTGTCATGTGCAAGCCAGTCCAAAAGGTTAAAGGAAGGAAAGTTTAATATCAATTTAAGGGGAAAAAAACTACAAACATAATTTTATTTTCTATCTTTATGGGCTCCAAATCACCCACAATAGTGATGTAAACCAGCAGACATCAATCTTTTCCCTAGTAAAAAGAAGCATAGGTTGTCAAAAGTAATTTACCTTTTAAAGGATCCTGAAGTGTGAAAACATAAGTCCTTTTCACAAGAATAGAGATGAACAAAAGGTAGGAAATATTTTTCATAGATGCTTGATGAAGTCTGATTCTTTGTGGCCTCGTCAGATTTTTTTAATGAGAAAAGAAGGATAATTTCAAGCTCCAAATCCAGTTTAGCTGTGAAATGAGGGGAAAAAAAAAAAAAAAGTTGTGCCTATCTTTCTGAATGAAGGGGAAAAATTGTCTTCCTGTAAAATAATCTAAAAGTGATGCTTATTTTGTGCTTGTGTGCTCACAGCTCACAAAACCTTTTCACTAAAGAACTTGCCTTCCTTTCACCAGGGACCTGGAGACAGAGAAGTTGTGTGGCAAAGGTTTCTTAAAGTCGTTGCCTTGGTTGCTTCCAGAGCTATGAATCCTATTCCTCCTTCCTCCCCATGTAGTTTCCTGTCCATTGGAAAAAATCTGATCTATTATATACATCACTCTTCTACCCTACCTGAAATGCTAAGTTAAAGCAATTTTCTGTTTATTTCCAGTTTGGTTTTTTTTTCCTTTTTTAAAAAAATAGTATTATTATTTTTATTATTAGAAATCAGCCCCAGATTTAAAGTTTTTTCCCCAATAAACTTCCACTCTTCCCAAAGCTTTCCCCTGTTGTAAGACTAAAACCATCCCCATGAACCTTCAGTTACTGGGATTTGTGGAGATTTCTATTTTTCTGCATGTCTGGAGTGGCCAGAGACAGACATTTCTGCCTCTGTGTGTTCAAGACCCAGTGACTGGAGTGAGAAGCCTATCAGCCTAATGCCACCTGACAGTGGGTGTGTGGGATTTTACAGCACCCAAATCAGTGAATTATTCAAAGTTGCTGCACCAGTTTAGAGCTTACAGAGCCAGAAGAAACTTGTGGGAGTTGGGACATTCCCCCCAAGGAAAGGAGGCTGCTCAGATTTGCCTCTCTGGGGTCAGCACCTCTCACCTGCACCTGGATCCGGGAGCAGGGAGGGACTGGAGGAGAAAGGAGCTGAGGCTCTGGTGGCTCTGTGGCTGCCAGCTTTGCCCTGCTGCTGGTCACACCTTTCAGGGTGCTTTCAGAGTTTTCTATCTGGTGCTGTGAGCTGGTGTAGATTTGGTGTAGATGTGGGGTGTAAGGGCTCCCCTGTTATCTGCTGTGGGAGTGGACAGGAGTCTTTCCTCACACTGTGCTGGCTCTGGAGTCACTTTTCCCAGACATCCGCTGGGGTAATACCTCTGTACTGCACTGTCCTGTAGGAATGGCTGTCCCCTCGAGTGCTGCATGAAAACAAAATAATGTGGTTTGCTCATGTAGGGAAAAACTTTTTTGCCTTTCATTCTGTGTGGCCTTTTGATATTAATAGCTGACAGATTTACACTTCTTAGCATTTTTATCTGCTTTGTATATGCCATTTGTTATCTCTTTTGTATATGACAACAGTGTAAGGCTTTTGTTGTACAAATTTTTAATAAAAAAAACCCCAAATATTTGAAAGCTAAAGCGGATATTACTTTTCCCTTCCCTTACACAACCTTCTTTTGATGCCCAGACCTTTGATATAGTGTGTTGTTAGCCAGGCACTGCATTCAGAAAGCATTTAAATGTTTGGTGGTGGACCTGGTTTTTTTTTTTGTAGCAGATGAACATTTTACTCTCAGAGACGCAGTGAGAAACAGTTATAATTACAGATGGTGCTGACACATGACATTAAGCCTTTGATTCAGTCCTGAGCTCTTTCAGAACCCCACTGCTTGGGGCTGTGTCTGGCTTCCTTCTGTCAGAAGGGCTGAGGGGCAGATGGGGCAGGGAAGATGTGAAGGTGTGGCCCTGGGGTGGAGCACTGTGACAGAAGGGAACCCCATCCTTTATCCCAGATCCTGGTGTGCTGGGGCTGAGCCAACACCTCCTGCCAGAGCTTTTGCATCTGCTTGTGAGGTAGGGCCTGAGAGGCAGAGGAGGGAATGGAAAAGGTTATCTGGGATCGGAGCCCTCAGTGCAGTTCCAGCAGTGCCAGCCAGAACTGCTGGCTCCGTTCTCAGAGGTCTCCCTGTAGTTTGGAGAGGTTTGAAAGTGGAGGCTCGACCCTGGTGTTTGATGCTGTGGGGAAGGGCAAGCCCAGCCGTGGCTGCTGAGTGCTGAACTCTGCTGAACTCCTCTTTCTCACTCTGATGTTTGTCTTAGAGGCCCTGGGCTAGAACATTGCAGTGGCATTTCACCTCCTGGCCCGCAGCCCATCGCGATGCTGCTGCCTACCCTTGCATAACTGAGCCTTGTTATGAATGACTGGAGAAAGTGCCATTACAGATCTGCTGCTGCCGGGGGCACTCCCCAAAACAACTCACGGCAACACCCTGTGTCTAAAAAAAACCAGGCACTGCATGATTTCGCAGAGTCTTCGGTGCGCTGATGTTACAGCGAGATTTGGTGCTGCACATGACCCACTTACAGCCTGGGAGTGTTTGCAGTTTTGCTTTTTTTTCACCTAGAGGTCCACACTTTCCCCTGTGCTGTCCATTTTTAAAAAGGAGAGAAAATAAAAAGACACAAAAAGAAGGCTTCTCTATAACTGTGGCTTACGTCCTTGCATAAATCCCTCTGTCATTTTGATTTTCACATTGGCCTGCTCTTGCGTGTCTTTGTTGTTTTGCCTTTCTCTGGGGTATTCCCAGTTCTCACACTCCATGTCCGTAGCAGCCGAGGTGAATCTAATGCACACCCATCTTCCTGCAGGCCCGTCTCTGTTTCCTTACTGAAGATCTTCAGGAAAGTGCCCTTATTTTACAGACAGAAAATAATGAACAGGAAGGAAATAATAAACTTGAAAGGAGAAGCGTTGCAACTGCTGGTGGTGAAAGTTTCTCCAGCAGCATAGTTCAGATTGAGCCATGACAGGATGGACCTGCCAGTAGGAGAGCTAGAAAGTGTTCTTGCTTTGTAAACAAACTGCTGAAACTCCTGGCTGCAACGTGTTTGTGCCCTCTGTGAGAGACAGGCATCTGTTCACGTAACCCTTGGCCCTGATCAGGAGATCTGGATCTGCTTATCAGCTGAGCTCTGGGAGGGCTGGGAAGGAGAGCAGAGTGGAGCTCACTGCACTGCGAGGCACTTGCTGAGCTGATCCAGGGCTTCGCCTGGGTGTCCTGAGCTCATTGAGGGCTTCCCCTGGCTGTGCTGCCAGCCCCGGGCCCAGGGCATGTGGGGTGTCCTTCCCAGACCTCATCCTCACGAGCTCCAAGGGCTGAAAGCAGCCCCGTGCGAGCTGCTGGATCCAGGGTGAGAGCTGCTTTCAGCCCCCACTTGGGGACAGTGTCTCTTATCTCACAACACTGCTCCTGAACAAAAAGATGCACTGCTGAAACACTCCCGTCCATGCTCCTTTTTTCCACAGGATGCCCAATTTTTGCACCTTTTCAGCTTCAAGTAGTGTGGCGTTATCAAGATTTAGCACACGCATGGCATGTGCTGGATGACTTGGAGCACAGGCTGTAATCGAAGTGCTGCACCTCAAGTTATGAATTTGCTAATTAGCACCTCTCCTTGGCATGGGCTTCTGGTTAGTGAGGAAATCCTGTAACCTTTCTGCCTGGAATTGCTCTTTAAACAGGGATTCTAATCTTTATGGACCCTGATGGTTGTGCTGTGCCAATTGCTAGTTAATATTTTCAAAGCACTTTGAAGATGAAAAATGCTGAGTATTATTGGCCTTTTATCTAAAAAAGACATTTTAAAACATGGAGCTAGGGAAAGATCTGCATAAATTAACACGTGTTGATTATGCTCTATCTTTCCTTTTCATCTGAATGTATTAAGTAGCAAGAGAACTGTGAGAATTTGTATCTTTCCTTTTCATCTGAATTTATTAAACAGTAAAAGGACTCTGTGAATTAGTAATCTAATTTGAACATCAAACCAAAAGCAAAATTCTTCCTAATCCATCTTGCAGATCTCTCACCAGCAGTAGAGTTTTCTTCCATATCCCAGGTTGAGAGTGAAATTTCAGGCTCAGGTCTTGATACTTTCTGGATTGACAAGACTGCAGTAAAGAATTATTTTTCCAGTTCAGCCTGGAGGGCCAGTAACAAGTCCACTTTATAGTGAAAAAAAATGATGAGCATCGGTCAAACCCAAGTTGCTCACCCAAGCCAGTCATGTTGAACCAGGCAGTTATCAATGATTTTGGGAGGGAGTTCTGCTTTAGAAACTCCTGTAGTTTTCTTGCCATTTTACAGAATAACATTCGTTCAGTCATTTAAATGTTTTTCTTTACTAAATGTGTGTGATGATCACTTTTTGTACTTCATGAAATTTAATTCACTCTTGCAAGATCTTTTAAATTATGAAGTGTAAGATACATTGTGATTTGATAGTTTTTTTGCTTCAGAAAATGCTTTTTTGCATTTTTGCAAAATGTGAATTTCTGGAGAAACAGATATTGCTAATTTTAATAGAGTGTATATAGCACAAATGCTACTGAAGGATTCTGTCTTGCCTTCATGATTTGAGACAAGTTGCAGCTGAAAAATAGTTTTTCCCTCTCCAATTTCCTATCCTAGGGTGAAGAGAATTACAGATATTTGGTGAAAATCATTGAGGAATTTTAAATCTTTTCAATGATGGACTACACCAAGATATGGGGAATAGAGACAGGCTTCTGATGAGCTGGGAGAGAAAAGGCAAAATTCCAGCTACTTAGGGAGAACTTCCAGAAGTCAGGATCTCTCCAGACTGATGCTGATTTCAGCTGAAGATAGATAATTTCATTTTATGCAGCCACCAGATGAAATAAGAAAAAAAAATCAAAGTGTTGTTTTTCTGCTTTTGTTTTGAAGTGTTGCAGCTTTTTAAAAATAAAGGGGGGAAACTACAACCCACAGCACAAAACAAGAATCTAACCTTTGTAATGGCAGAACCTTCACTTACCAATAACCTTTTACATCATTGCCACTGATCTCCCCAGGGCCACGAACAGTGGCTGCAGACAAGATCCCCATGAGGTCCCTTAGGATGAGGGGCTAAAACAAGCAGCCAGAACATCATTCCAGACTCCTCATCCTCAATTTCCTGCATCTGAGACCTTGAGGTGGCAACACAACCCCTAATCTCCTGCCAGCAATGGGATATTTCTCTGGCAGTGATACTCAGAAGAGGCATATGTATGTTTGCTGTGCTGTGAAGTTCTTTTTTTTTTTTTTAATTTTAAAATAATTTCCTCTTTGTGCTGTGGTGAATTGTTCTGGATGGAGGTACCTCTGTACTGTGGAATAAAAATTAAGCCTCATCTTTTTAACAGGAATGAAAGTCCTTGGTAGTCACTGGAGTAGCTCTGAAGCTCATCTGCCAGTCAGCTTGGTGTTTAAGTAATTAAAGAGGTCAGGCACAAAAATATCGTGTACCTGGAGCTTTGCCAGCCTCTTTCTCCCATCTCTTATCATGCCCGTCCATTTGGGATTCTTCCACAAGCTTTGTTATATTCATCGTGTAGATTAGTGGTCTGCAACTATTAACAACAAACTTTGATGCCACAGAATGGGAATTGCTTGAATAAACAATTTCACAAGTAAATGGAGTCACAGCTCTGAACCAAGAGAGCTCCAACTTGTTTTAATTTACAGAGGTCAAAAAGTAAATGGGATTGTTGCTTGGGGAGGTAACTTGAGGAGAACATGCAGTGTTCCCTCACAACAAAGGGATGAAGGGCAAGAAATTTGATTGACTTCTGGAGTTTGGTTTTAATTGGCTTTATTTCTACCATCACCAGCACAGCAAGCAACCTGTGTGAGCAGAGGGATGCTGGTAGGTAAAGGTGCATTTTTTTGCATTTTGTTACCTTTTCAGAGCAGTTCAGTACAAATTCTCCACAAGGGATAATCAGCAGAGTTTGGTCCAGGCAGTGGAGTAGGAACTGCCAAAGGAGAGAGTCTGGGGCACTGTTTTCTTCTTGGGTCTCCTGAACATTTTTTTTTCCAAATGCCCCGCAGCTGCTTCCGAGAAAGCAATTTTATTTTGTTTATTTGCTTGTAGTCTGGGTTATTTGTGCAGAGGAGTGGAGTGCCATTTCCAGGCATTTTTAATTGCAGAAGACTGTCACTTCCAGTGCAGAGGCAGTTGGGTTTACTGAGCATTTCCTGAGAGATTTAGCAGGATATTGGGAGATCAGTTAAGTGTCTGTAAAGTGTCTGTTCACTCTGGATTTACTCACAGCCATCCTCAGTTGCCAGTGGTGACTGCCAGGGTATTCCTGCCTGTTTGCCAGCCCCTTTGCTCCTGCCCCAGCTGCCCTGGGTGGTGGGATGGGGTGGGCAGACACTGCTGCTCCTCTTCCAGCCCGTATCAGTGCAGGCACAGAATGGAGGACTGGCAATAATGGGGACAAGGCCCAGTTTTATGAAAGTGTCACAGAGCAGTTGGGATTGCTGAAGAGGCACAGGGAGGTACAGCAAGCACAGACCAAGCTTCCTTAGAGCTCATCTGATGCTGGAATCATTTAATCCCAGGATAATTTTTGCTCAGAGCTGTTGGGAATAATGGGGAAGTCTATCACTGACTTTCCTCCTAACCCAGCCACCTTCCCACCGATTCATCCAACCTCAAAACAAGACAGCCATCAGAAACTTTTCTCCAGCAAAATTCCTGGCAGCATTGCAGAAAGCTGCTCTTCTTCCTCCATGCTTTGTGTTCACTTGACAAAGAGAATTTGGCTTTGCCTCCTGATCTGCATCCTCCCCTCTTTATCCTCGCATAGCTCTGCCTACAGGAGCTGATCAGGAGCCAGCACCCAGCCCAGGATGTAACAAGTGTCGCCCTCAGCAGCCAGCATGTCCTGGGGCAGGTGCAGGTGTCAGGCAGGAGCCTCAGCTCCCCCTGCCCAAGGAGAGGCTGTGCCCATCCTGCCTGACCGCTCCTGCTGTGCTTCCTGGGGACAGGACGCCTCCTGGGACCCGTGCCCTGCCCTAGTGGCACCTCAGGGACTCCGAATGAGCTGTGAAATACCGTGTGTGCTCTTCCCGTGGATAATTAAAGGCGACACAGATGGCGCTGCCTGCGATGCTCCCCGTAAATCACAGCACGTATCAGAAAATGAAGTGATAGTTTTAGGTGGTGGCACATGTAGCTTCAGGTGTTTGTTTAATATTCAGCGTTCATGCTCCGTGAGAGCTAGGATGTGAGCTTTCAAATGTTACTCCATGGCTGTGCATCGCTGCACAATTTTTTTTCTTTCTTTCTTGTTTTTCCTTTTCAGGGCCTGACAGATGGTGATGTTTAGATTAAAAGTAATTTCTTTATTAAGCCAACACCCGTGTTGTCAGTGATTTTTAACAGGAGCTTCATTTGTTGAAACAAGACTGTTGTGCAGCTAAAGTGTCTGAAAAGGATGGAGGCCTTTAGAAAGGCACCTAGGAGAAATTCAGTGTCTGAAGAGCAATCAGTGATAGTCACACCCTGGGGTGCCAGATCCAGCTCTGGCTAATAGTTCTCAGGAAGTTCCTGGAGGATATCAAAATTCCTGCAAAACCTATGGGCAGTGTGGTTCCCTGTCTCAGGGCAGTCTCTGGTCTGGTGGCACAGGCTGTGGCTCAGGGCTGCCTTTGGGTTTCTGTACAAGGGAGATGGGTACTGGGAGTATTTGTAACATCAGATTCATTTTATGGGCTAAAAACACAGTATCTAGTTAGTCATCTTGAAGTTTTCCACTCAGCACTGTGCTGTAACATCATCTTGGGAATAAAAATGTCAGTCAAAG
The DNA here is from genome assembly GCA_025920805.1 of Petroica traversi. Classification (NCBI taxonomy): domain Eukaryota; kingdom Metazoa; phylum Chordata; class Aves; order Passeriformes; family Petroicidae; genus Petroica; species Petroica traversi. The sequence goes on from JAHLSL010000008.1 coordinate 7,022,196, forward strand.
AAAGCCAAATTTTAATTCTGCCATTGAAAGCCATATATTTTTTTTTCTTCTAAGTTCCTATGGGATGGTAGATAAACCTTCAAAAAATGAAAATGCACTCTCACTAAAATTATTCTGCTTTTGGGGTCACATTTTAATCAAAACCATACCTGCCTTCAGGAAAAAAAAAAAAAAGAAGAAGTAAAACTGATTGAATTTAATAACTAAAGGAACATAAACTGTCTGCTTTGAAATGTATAATCTCACATGACATTTATTTCATAATGTGATCAAATCATATATGTTGTTATGGGGACAGTCTTTATTAAAAATGCCATTTATTTTAACAAGTGCAATAAAAAGAAACCCATATTTTTTATTGTGGTAGAGGACAAAATTGCTATTAGTCTGCTTTCAGCTAAATGAAAACATCTTTCAAGATTTGTTCAAAAATATTTAAATAAAGTGCTATGGAATTTATTCATTTGCTGCCTTCCAGCATGAATTAAATTATCTTAAATACAATAAATGATATAGAAGAATTTGTTTTGGTTAGGGATATCCTTTGCTGATGAAGAATGAGATCATTTAAATATAACATTTTAATACAGGGCTGTAATTATGTCATTGAAAGCCCAGTTTGATCTTAGTGAAGCACAGAGTGAGCTCTGCAGCTGCAGCCAGAGCCTCAGAAAGGCACCAAGGGGAGCTGCTGGGATGTGTCCCCATTAAAAAGAGAGGGACTGGGAGACCACAGAGCACATCTGGTGTCAGGGAGGTGAAATTCATGGCCTGACCCTGTGCAGGAAGCCAGGGCGGGGATGGATTCCTTATCCCATGGTGGTGGGGAGGAGGATGAGCACAGCTCTAGTTGTTCACAGGAGTTCATGGAGCAGGTGCCCCTCTGCCAGGAGTCTGCTGTGCAGTGACAGATGTGTCCAAAGCACAGGGATGCTGCTGTGCTTGTGCTTCCCTCTACACTCCCCTGGAGCAGAGCTTTTCCACCATGGCTCCAGCCTGGTGTTTCTGTGCCATGGCCTCCCTGTGGTCTGAATCCCCTGATTTCCCAGTGCCAGGGTCCAATCCCCACATCACAGTGTCTGAAATGATTGATCTGGAAGGTGGGGAAGAATGGGACCTGGTTAGTCCTTGGCTGAGGGAGCTCCTGGGAGCACTGGGGCTGGAATACCTCCCTTGTCCCATCCAGGGGTCAGCCCTTGGTCTCTGCCCTACAGAGTGGCTCTTCTCTCCTCTCACCCCAGCCTGAACAACACCAGAGCCAGGGGAAATGCTGCTGTCAGATTTGCAGATAAAAGTTAGGTGAAGATAGACTTCTATTAATTAAAAGTCCAGAAGCCAGACTAAGAGATAATAAATATAACTTGGTTCATTTTGGGAACAATGCTCACCTGAAAACATTGAAGATACTCCTGATTCCAACCTTGCTGGACTTTATTAGGAAGTAGGGCGGGACCATAATGAATTTAAACTTCATTCTCCACCTCACAAGTAAGACTTGGGGCCCTAACGAGTTGATAATTAGCCTAACACCATGGGAAGCACTGAGAAGCTAAAATGTGTGTAGCAAATTAATGGGAGGAAGGGCCTTTGTTACAAGTCTAATGGCTCCTTCTGCTTTTCAAATTCTGGGGGGAAAAAAAGCCCACATCCATTAGTCATTATTTCTGCAGCTTTTCCCTTAAGAAGCAATGGCAAGACCTGGAAAAAGACAGTTTAGTTTCAAATAAAACTCCATTTATGGTATATGGAAAGTGGAGCGTAATTTGTGGATGTGCTTTATCTGTGATGTTTTCTTGCAGAAGTATTTTAAATTTCTAGCCACGTGTAACTTGGAGCTAATCAGCTTGTAACCATAAAGCTGTTAAAGAAAGGAACTCTCTACCCTTCCTGCTGATCCCTTCTAGGCCACATTATTTGACCATTATTAACCTAAAGCACCCATAGGCAGCAAGGTGTTTCCCCCACCAAGGCTCACCTGAAGTACATGCTCATGTTTTGTTTGTTTGTGTGGTTTTTCAGCTTGGTGACCTTTTTAGTTGTTTTATGGCTGCTTTATTCACTGTGATCTTTATGCTGTCCCAAAAGCAACAGAGTTCAGCTTGGCTTTTCACTGACTTCCTGGGACTTCTCTTGGTATGCCCTGTGAGGTTTTCCCTGACACTCCCTGCAGACTCCAGCACGGAGGGACTTGATTCTTGGCAAAGAAATTAATTGTGGATGGCATTAGAGACTTCAGGATGGGATGCTACAACCAAGCTTCCTTCTGAAGCACCTAAGAAAAGGCTGAACTGTAGTTTGGGTCTGAAAGTCAATGAATACTTAATGCAGTTCCATGAGAGCAAGTGATGTTTAACTCAACATTGTTCAACCAAACAAAAATGTGACTCTCTCATCTGAAAATCCAGAGGTTTAAGGGTCAGTCTTGGCTAAGTACAGCTCCCAGTGTTGTTCATTCTGTACCTAACTAGCGTAGATCTATTATAGGCGGAGAACTAGATCTAGATATGATAAACAAATTGGTAGATCTTTTCCTATTTCTCACAAGGAAATAGATTATTAGTCCTCAAAGGGACTGTGTTTGCCATACTTTATCTATACAAGTCTGTTTCAAGAAATAAAAGGCGTGGTAGAAATACTCTCTGAAAGTGCAAAAGTACCAGCGATACAGAGTGATGCCCTGGAGTGGAAGTGTTTTAAAGTGAGCCATGGCTGTGGAACTGGTTTACCTAAACTCGTGTGAAATCAGCAGAGTGACAGCCCCAGCACATTAAGCGATGAAGGATTGCTCCGTGCCGCCGTTCGAGGCACCGGGTTGGACTCCGTGCAATCATTTCCTTCTAAATTGCTTGTAGTCCCCTTTCAAATTGTCAGAGCAGTTTTCTTCTGCTTGGTTGCACTTGAGAAGCAGGTGGACAGCAAGCTGCTCGGGCTCGTTTGATCCATGCGCTGCTGTTCAATGGAGAGAGCAAATCAAACTGGAAGGGATTTCTGGTGTGGCTGCTCCGTGGCTGGATTAACAACGGGGAGCTGCTGCAGCCCGGGCGGGAGGACAGCTCTAATTCTGTCTTTCCTAGAGCTTATTAAAGAAGACAGTGATAAATTTAGCTCCTCAGTGCCAAGAATGGCAAGTGTCAGTGTGACACTTGAATGCAAAATGTATAAAGTCAGCCATCACTGCATGAAACATCAATTTATTGGTTTTGGAGCACAGGGTGGTCTCGTTCTTGAAGTACAGGAGATTTCATTTGATCTAATTCTCAAAGCACTTTGGGAGTTTCCACAGGCCTGCTTTCCCATCAGCCATCCCTCAGGGTCCCCCATCTGAAAAAGGGGGTTAAAGAACAACTTGGCAAGTCTGTGGGGCACAGCAGTCTGTGAAATATTTTTGGTTTCTTGCATGCAGAATGAGGGGCACACACGGTTTTTGTCAAGATGCTTCTGTACTCTCTTGCTCACTGGGCAATAACACTAAAGGTGCCAAACACAAAAGGTGCTTCCCATGTTTGTTTCCTACAGAGGTTCCTTTGCAAGGACAAGCTTTGGCTTATTTGAAAATTCACCTGAGGTTTAGGCCACAGGTTGTGAAACAAAATGAGCAGGGAAAGAGAACATTTCTTGTCAAATGGATTTGTGTTCGCTCATAATGAGAAATCAGCATCCTGCAAAATGAATTTGCAGAGAAATTCCTTGGAGCTGTCCCCTTCCTTGATCCTACTGAAAGCTTAGCCTGATTTAAGGAAAGGGTACCCAGGCAGTAATTTGAATATCACCTCTGCAAAGCTTCTTTCATCACTGAGTCTTACAGGGCACCTCAAAGTTATGACACCAGCTCTACAAAGCATCCAGGCGCAACAAGAGTGGTCACGCAGAGTGAGTGGTGATGTCTTTGAGGCTTGTCGCATGTCACTTGTCGCAGTGACAGAGTCAGTGGAGAGTAAACTCTCCCTGCCTTTGAAGGAACCTTACAGAAGCCATGGCTCCTGATGCAGCCAGATTCTAGAAAAGATGTGCACATCAGTGATGGTCCTATTTACCTCCTCTTTCTCTGTAGCAACTTGGCACAAATGTTTCTTGAGCATCTCTGTCCTTCATGAGGCCAGCAGACCGGGTTAACTCAGGTGCATATACATAATATTTGGATTTCTTTTTCTGCATACTGTGGTACTTCTGCTGGTTCTTTTCTCTCACACCTCAGCAAGGAGGAGCAGGGAGCTCAGCTCCATCAGCAGGAGCTGGCACAGTGACAGAGGAGGAAAAATTGATGCCACAGTGTGGAGACAGGAAATGGAGGCCAGGAGTGTGGCACAGACCTTAACTCTGGTCTCTGTGAATTCCCCTTCCAACAACTGCCTGTGGACATCCAGTTTCTGATGCTGTGCCTGAGAGGGATCTGTGGGACCTGTGAGCCCTGAGGGCAGAAGGGGCAGAGCTGGGCTGAGCCACAGCCTCAGGGGATGTCCTTTCTCCCTGTGTGCACAGCCCCAGGTGTCCCTGGGCATCATCACCGCGTCCCCAGATGCAGCAGGGTGGACAGCCCAGCTGGAAATGGGCACAGGGGCTTGAAAAAGCATCCAAATCTAGTTCATCGGGGTCATGGCAGTGCCAGGTTAGGAAGCTTCCCCACTGCTCTGCAACACCAGGATGTTCTTATGCTCTTTCCTGCTGGTGGCCTTCCCTGGTGAGGCTTCCTTTCTCTCACACTTTGTACAAATATAAAATGTGGGAAAGAAACAAAATGACACATAATTCTTGACGCAGAACAGAGTAGGGCTGGATTTTCCTTTAAAATCCCTCTACCCACAGATCCTGTGAATTGCAATGGTACAAAATTGTTAAATTGCTTTACATTTGGGAAAACTCAGTTCATAAAAAATTGCTAACAATTTATTTTTGTACTACATGGTTGACATCCTTCTCTCTCTCTCTCTTTTTTTCTTTCTCTTTTTCTCTTCTCCTCTCGCTCTCTCTGCTGGTTATATGCTGGGTTTTTTTCTCTGCATGTCTGCTGAGATTCCAAGAAAAACCCAAGTGTGTCATACAACATTGCTTTCTGATTTGCAAGTTAAATAGTTTACATAGGCAAAAATGTGGAGCAATTGGAATATTCCCTACCCAAACACTTAGGGACTCAAACTGCACATTTTAGCCTGGCAGGCCTCCACTGATATTTTTAGCTAGAAAAAAAACCATTCTGAAGTAACAAGGAAAGACAGATCAGATCGAGGAAAAAAAAAGTTAAAGCACTATTGGACATGTTTTGTGAATGTTGCAGTTTTGGTGTTAGTTTACACCTTGCTCTGTGTGTTCAGGAGTGCAGCACACGTAGTCTCTGAAAGTTGAGGCCCTGCTGAAATGCTGTTCCCAAGATGGGGTTAGCCTTCTTGCTGATTGATTAAGTCTTTTGGAAACAGGCAAACCATCAGGAGCTTTCTGCTCGGAGAGATTAGCATTCATAGCCTGCTGTTTTTTAATTAAAAAAGCCATTTGAATACAAGGGTTGGGGTTTTTGCCAGCAACCATTAAAAATACTTGTTTTGTAATTATCCCCCAACCCCTTTTTCTATTTAATTATTTCTTTTTTTCTTTTTCTTTTCTTTTTTTTTTTAACTTTTTTTTTACTCTGAAGTCCTGGACAGATCCTCCCTGTTCCATCTACCTGCTCCTGTGGCACTGTACCTCCCACCAAGGTTAGCAGCTGGCTGCAGGTCTCATGCCAGCCCTGCTGCCAGCATCTGGCAGGAGGCGTGGGAAGGATGTGCTCAACATCCATTTTCCAGGGACTGAATTTATCCTCTGCCTCCTGCCTGGAGGATTAAGGGCACAAGCCCAGCATTGTCACCACTGCAGGACCTTGGGGGCACCATCCCACAGGGGATTCCCCAGGGTAAACATGGCATCGTTTGCACTCACAGGAAGGGAACCTGCTGGGGCTGGGACGGACCCTGGGTGGAAACTTAAATAGGTCTTGGCTTGTCTGCCAGGCAGTAAACTTGGTGTAGCTGTGCTGTGTGCACCTCTGCATGTCTCTGGTGTGGAGATTGGTGTGTGGGAGCTGCCCAGAAACCTCACCAAGGTGCTCTGTTCATGGTAGTTTTCAGTCAGAGGTGGGATTTGGTCATCTTGGAGGTCTTTTCCAAACTTGGTGATTCTCTGTAGAGCTTGGCTGAATATTCTGTATCGTTGGGTTCTACAACCACCCTGGGTTCCTCCAGGTATTCTGCCTGGGGTAGATTTGTAGCTGTAGATGTATTACATACGTACATATATAACTCCAGGCATGTGTATGGTCACTAAAAATGTGGTGATCAACCTGAATCATTGCTGTCTTTTTATTGCTTCTGGGGAGTTTCCATCTAATGATTTTTGTCTTCTTAAGTCTTCTTGGACTATGGCCTTGGACTAGTGCAGAAACCCTGACCCACAATATGAGCATCATCATTCAGAGGTTCTTGTTTGCACAGAACCTCTAATATTTTCACTGCTCTGCAGCAGTGTGTGGGGCCATATAAATCAATGGGGGAAGAGACAATTTCTGTTTTGGCATCTGACAGGTGACTGTCAAGTTCTCAGTTCATTTTCATTTGATGTAAGAGTCCCACTTGTGAAGTTTCAGTCTGTTCTGATCCTGTTTTATCCCTCCTGCTCCCTCAGCCCATTGCCATCTTCAGCTCCACTGCCTCCCCCTGCGTCTGTAACCTCCTCAGAGGGTGTTTCACTACTGAAACCCCCATGAAGGTGCTTCAAACTGCTCAAACCGTGGAGGAAATATTGTGTGTGGCTGGCTGGCCTTGGAGCTGCAAAATGGGGAGGGAAAGTTCAGGTTTGGTCACCCCTGACATAAACTAAAGGTGTCTCCCTTGGCTGCTGCCTTGGTGTCCTGGCTGCTGAAGCTCCCTTTTCCTTCTGTTTTTTGCCACCTTTTTTTCTGCCTTTCCCTTCTCCCCAGCTGCAGTCCTCTGGTTTAGTGTTACTGGTTTGAAAATCGCATGTGATGATAGTGCTTTTGACAAAATATTCTGCAGTTAGGAACAATTCCTTGGGGCAGCCTGCTGGTATTAGGCTGAAGGCCTAACCTCCCCCAGCAAATATTTAACACCAGAATGATCTCGATTTCATCTGGCTGAAAACATCCCACTGTGGTTCTGGAATCACAAGAAATTTTTCTCCCAATAAATTCAGACAGTTGTATTCTACACAAATTGATAGCAAACGGAGGACCAACATCTCATCCTCTTTTAAATGCATACTTCTAGATTTTCCTTTAATTTCTGATGACAGCTTTCAGTTCTGTTCTCCAGATAAATATGACCCACATGCTATTTTACAAATATGCAAATACCACTCTCATCTGACTTATAGACTGCACAAAAGCTTAGTAAAAAATGTTGGAGAAATATTAAGGCTCGTAAATGTCTCTATTCAAATCAATGCTTAAAATTATCTCCAATTTGTGGTGGAAATGCAGTAAGACTAGAGCAGAATACTTTTGAAATCCCACTTGAGGTGATTATGTAAGTTATGAGATATCTACTCTCCAGTGTAAAGCCCTTGGAGATGTTTTCATTCCAGGGGGGCTTTCTTTGAACCAGTTATTTCCCCTGCCCTGTTAGGCCAGTGTAATCAAACACCACCTTGCACTTGCAGTATAAATGTCAGTAAGACAGCTTGTCCAAAAAAACCCCAAATATTGATTTTCTTTTTTGCATTTTTATTTTCTTTGACAGACACTAAGTGAATGAGTGCAAACTCTTAGTCTGGAGGCTATAGAGGCATTAGAGCAGTGGCAGGGAGGACCAAGGTGGCATTTGCTTGGTCCCTGTGAGGTGCCAGGCTGGCAGGGAGCACTGGAGGGGAGCAGTGAGAGCAGCCAGCTCTGCCTCCAGTGACTTATTACAGTGGTCACAGGACAAGCTGCAGAGCAGGGGGAGGGATTCAGCTCAGTCCCAGAGCAGAAGTGTTCATGGAAAGGCATCCTTCTCACTGACCATGGCTGAGAGTGCATCATCTAGAGGCAGCAGAGCTGCTGGTCCTCTGGGTAGTTTGGGACCTTCTGGGTCCCATGATGGTTTCCCTCCAAAATGTCTTCCCACAGCTTTCTCCAGCTCTCTCTGCAAAGCCAAGGGCACCAGCAAACTCCTTCCTCCATCAATTTCCTTCTACCTCCATGCAGACCCTTCTGGGAGAGCAGGCATGTCACCACCCAGCCCAGAAGTGACAGTCTGTGCTGGGCTGGTGGCATCCAAGCCACCAAACTGTGACTGGGGCACTCCAGCAGTGTCCTGGGCTCTGCTCTCATCCACAGAGTGGCCATTCCCACATTAAACTACATTCCCAAAATGCAATATAAAAGTGTTGAACTTGCTTCTTCAATTCACAGCAAGCAGTTTTTCTAAGTGACTCCTCTGTGCTGAGATTTCTTATGCCAAAGTGACACAGAACAAAGGTTTGCTCCTGTCCCAGCAGAGGTTGGTCCTGCTCTTGGTGTTATTGCAATGAGGAGTAAGATCTGCTTTTGGACAGAACAAGCCAGGAGTAAGCAGACCCTGAAGTGGGGATTTTGACTCATGATTCAGAGTTTACAGAAGTGGCTGTGCCTATGCCAGATCATACCTGTTTAAAGCAGCTGGAATGGGTCTTAAGGTTCTTTATTCTTAGTACTGTTTTGCTGTCAGGAAACAGCCATGAAAGCCAATAGCAAAGCATGTGTCTGATCTCATCTCCTTTCAGAGCTGATTCTCAGATAGGATGAAGGCTTTTTGCTGCTTTTGGTTACTAGATAAGCTCACATGCTGAGAGCTCTAGGTGGATCTGAAGGATCAAACCCTGTTTATAATTCATCTGTGCTCAAGGTGAGGCTATGTGATAGAATTTCCATTTTTATAAGTTTGCTTAAAAAAAAAAAGAAAGAAAAGAAGAAATGGGAATACACCAAAGAGATTTGTTCAAAGAACCCCACCTCAGGAAATGGCAGAATGAAGTTGGTTTTGGTCCCTTTTCTGAACTCTTGCAGGATGGTGTTAATAACCTTCTTTTAATGTAGATTTTGAGCGTGCAATACATGCAGAGAAGGGAGTGTACTGTGTTTAACATGTCTGTAAATGCCAGATCTTACAAAGCACAAAAGTCAGACTGATGTGGGCTGAAAATGGCTAAAATTGTTCTTTCTTTGTGTCATTTATATTTTGAGTTTGGGGTTTGAACAGAATTTCAGAAGTTTGTTGAAGAAGCTCATTGCAGGAGCTTGGACCAGAAGACCTTTAAAGGTCCCTTCCAACCCAAACTCATCTATGACTCTGTGATTCCATGTTTGCAGAAGTGCTTCATGAATTTTGTCATGCAAAGTTGATAATTATATGAAAAGTGCCATTTGAAGGGGACCTCTGGCCAGACCAAGAGAAGGAGCAGTTTGTGAGGTGTTGCCAATGTCTTCTCTCTTAGTCTGGGCTACCCCAGACCCCAAAAACATTGTGGGATCCCCATTTAGGCCTGGAGAAATCCCCCACAGCCCATAAGGAGTGAGAGGTGGTGCAGCTTCGTGATGAAGAACGGAAGATACACATGAAAAACAATGCACTGGTGCCAGATCTTAGCACCTTGTGGAAGATCCTGTCACCACCCAAATGATTCTCCTGTACAACAAAAGTCTGGGGAAGATTGCCAGGGCCTGTTATATTGAACAATGTAATATATGCACATTTTCTTTTCTCACTGCAAACATTTTTGTGTAATGCGAGATGCCGATCTGAAAGCTATTGATGGGTTCTGTGCCGTCTCATGGGAAGAGTGAAGCAGTATTTTAAGTGATATAGTCATATAATATCTTTGTTTAAAAACATAAAAATCTAACTGCCTCAACACTCCACCGCATAATTCCGCAGGACATGTGAAACACGGCACGCTGCAGCACTTAGTCTGTGAAGGATTCCCTTGTCACTGTCAAAATTGTTTTAGAAGTCTAAATTAATGCATAGCACTGCATTTATTAAAATGTGAAATAATCATAAATTTTTCATTCTTTGTACACTTAAGCTAATTTTCACATAAATGAAGCACTTGGCAGTTGAAATTCCACATATGGTTGACAGTGATGTTTGATGTCAGAACAATGCCCTGAGCTCCATGCAAATTAAACATATTTTAATTATTCGGGATATCCATTCTTCTTTTGCAGTGTGTCTAAGCAGAATATTAAAAGGAATTTTAAGTGTAATGTATTGTCAGCAGCTGACTCCATCAGCCAGGGTGAATCCTCTTGCCTCTTCTGCTGCTGAAAGGGAAGCAACCCAAAGAGAAAATTAAATAAAGCACAAGAGAAAGTAAAACTTTTCTCAAGCTTCAGACACTGTCTGGCTTCAGGGGAACAGGCTGAGTCTCCCCCTCCAGCAGTGACCTTTGTGGCCAGAGGACAGAGCAGAGGCTCTCCAGGACAGGGAGCTGAGCCAGAGGCACCTGTTGCTTTTGGAATGGGAACTCTGGAATGGAACTCTGGAATGGGAACTCGAGCTCTCACTGTGGCTTCCCAGGCACCAGGTTTCAGTTCCCTGTGACAAAACCACTGGGTTTCCATGACAGTGGTGATGTCATTGTTTGGGCAATTCCATGGTTGGCAGTAATTGCAATCCCAACCACACTCCTGGCATGCTGGGCAAGGGGTTGGGGTGATCTGGGGCTGTGCATTTTTCTCACTGTTTTACAGAGGTATTTAAGAGATAAAGATCTGGGCATTCCTGAGTTTCGTTTCTCTTTTGGCACTGTCAAGTTGTGGGATCAACATCTTTATGTCAAATCATTTTACAGCTGACTAAAGGCAGATAACTGGACTCCAAATCTCATGGGGGTGTTTAGGTGTGCTTTATTTTCCTCAAGAAAAGGAAAAGAATTCAATAATCTTAAAAATGCCTATTTCCATGACAGTTTAAAAATGTTTAAACATTAACTGGGAAAAAAAAATTCAGCCTGGTATCTCTAGGGCGCACAGTCTGAAGGGTACCCCAGCCCTTCTCTCCCCTTGAAACTGAGGGACGTTGGCCTGAACTCCCAGTTAAATATCAGATTTCTGAGTAACAGAGGCACTTTTAGCAGATAAAAATAAACAAAGCCTACTAGGCTCCAGTTTAGGCAAATGAAAAGTTTTTCTTAACTTTGACTGAGTGCTACCACGCAAAGAGTGGAGAGACTTTCTGAAAAGTGAGGTCATGGATATCCCAGGGTCTTGCACAGATAGTTCAGGTCAACTCTGTGTAGTGAAGTCCTAAGACAGTACAAGCAATAATTAATTCTTTATCATATCTCTTGTCGTAGGATTGCTTATAAACATTGATTATTTTTTAGGAGCATTGCTTTGCTAGGCTGCTTAGAATTTATTTGCAGTTTTAGTAGCACTTGTGATAATTTTTAGACATAAATACATTGATCTTAAGAAGCTGGAAGCAAACAAACATTTAGTAAGTGGGGAATTATGATCTTTGATTATCAATTCTTCAAAAAGAGAAAAAAATCTTGGTTTGAAAGAGGAAAAAAAATCACCCCCAGTGGAAATTAAAAGGGTTGTTCCAAAATGCCAAGAAAGTTTTGCTGAATTTCAGCAGAAGCCATTAATTCTGCCAAGTATTTATTTAATATTGGATGACTTGAAAAATTAATCAGGCTTCTACTTTCCTTTGGATTACTTTTCCTTTTGCATAAAAGAAAGACCTTTCTGCTAACTATAACCTGAGTAAAACTTTGCCATTGTGTTCAGGTGCTCTGTTTTTCTGAAGGTGGGAGGATCCCAGGGTCAGCATCACAGGCATTTGACTTAGTTCTTCGTGAAACAAAGCCTTGAATCTCACTTTTATCTTCTGGGTGGTTGTTTGTTTTCTTTTAATCATCTGTCCTCAGGGTAAATTTAAATCTCTGACCCCCTCTAGCTGCTGTGTAAGAAGAGCTCCTTGACTCCTTGCCTTCCTCCCTCTTCTGCAGATGAAGGGTGAAGTTCTGAGGAGGTTGGGGCAGGAAAACAAAGGAAGATTTTTAGCCCAGAGGAAGAGGAGATGAGAATGAAGGCATGGAGCCAGTAAACCTTAATGGTTCAGGAGTCAAAAAGTAGCTAATAAGCTACTAGATTACATGGGAGAGAGAATTCATGCAGTTTTTCAATCATCTTGTTTTCTCTGGAAAGGCTTTGGGTTTTGAAACATGGATGTGAGCACTCCAGTAAATTCTGGCTCCTTAAACCTTGCTCCCGAGGGTTTCATGGGGAGGATCAGCTATTAAAAATGTACGGAGGCACCGGTGAAGATGAGAAGTAAAAAATTCTGACACTTTATGATTATTTTTTTTCTCCTCTTAACTTTTCCTGTTTCAGCTTGAGGAGTGAAAGCTTCAGTGCACTTATTAGCTTCCCAGTTAATGAGATCTTGAAACAGGGGTGTTTAGATTTGCTTTCCCTGGCTCATCACAGCGCCTTCTCTTTGGAGAGTGGCCACAGAGTGAAGATGAGGAAAGAGGAGTGCAAGACTCATTTATCTGCCTGTTGGTTGTTGTGAACAGATAGATACTGAACTGGCTTTTTTTCAACTCAGTCCTTCCCCTGTGTGAGTTCCAAGCTTGCTTTTTTGGCACCTTCAGACGTGGTGGGGAATGTGCTGTTCACAGGCAAAATGTGCTTGCAAACCTTTGTTGGGCACCTCAAAATGCAGGTATAAAACTCTCCAAGATTGTCTCTGTTCCCTTTCCTGTTTTAAGAACCCCTGCCACCTTCTCTATTCATGTTCCTACAATAAGGTAGAACTAGGAAATAATGTGGCCCATCAGATCAGGTTCCAGCAAGAAGTTTGCAGTTAAATAATGTTGACAAGTACCACAAATAGTACATGAAAACTCTGGCAAAAGGAGAATACTTATTTCCAATAGGTGATGAGACTGGACTAGAAGGCATGGGAAGAATAGGCCTTTGTTCTGGGAGGAAGGTGAGAGTTAAAGGCATTCAGACAGAGAAATTGGTCTTGCTTAAACTGTCAAAAGATAGAAATAATTCAGAATAGCTGAGAATTGCACAAAGCTGCAGAAAGAAGAGGGTAGCCCTCTCTTCTCAGTAGAGTATTTAACATATTCTCATTTATAAAGTGAACCATTTTTCAAGCTGCTGGGTGTGAATCTGGTTTCAGAGACAAGTGGATCCTAGGTAGTATAGGAACAACAGGGACAGCCTCATAAAAGAAGTGGCAGAAAGACAACGAAGGAATTGTGAGTTTGTCAAAGTTTTAGGAGAAATTAAAGATATGGGCTGAGTTTGGCTACAGTGTTAACCTTGGGTACAGATCTCTGTAGGAGAGGGAGGTGAGTTGGTTTATTGTTGATAAAAGAGTGAGGTGAAGCCAAACAGAGCATCTGCTCAGAGCAGGACCCATGGAAACAGAAACTCCTCTGAAAAGAGCCCAGCTAAACCTGGCCCTTGCTCAGGCCATGAGAGAGAGCCCCTTTGGGCTGTTATCACTGGGCTGAAGGACCTGTGCCCTGTCAGGAGCCTGGGATAGACCAGGCCAGCCCTGCTGAGAGCTGTCCCTCCCTTTTCCACATGCCCCTACCACACTTCTTGTCACTTCAATCCAAAGCAGATGTTTCAGCACATAAACACCCTTTTTGCTGTGCCTAAAGGTTAATAAGGTTAGTGCTGGGGAGCAGTGAAGCCTGAGCAAATTGGTTCTGCACTGACTTGGAAGGGTTTAATGAGCTTTGTGGAGGCAGCAGGGGACAGGCTGGGGCTGGTACCGAGGGGATTGCACCAGCCTAATGAATTGGTGCTCACAGCAGATATTGCTGGGGATGTGGCATCTAAAGATGGATGGGATTCCATCCCTAGGCTTTCCTGGCTTCACTTGTGCTCCTCCTCTTGCTGCTGCTGCTGCACATCACTAATCATTCCATTAAAGTTCAAGAACAGTGTCCTGAAATTAAAGAAAGGCCTGGAAATGTGCCAGGATAACTCATAGTCCCCCTTAGCTCCTCACTTACAATAAGTACTACTCAAGTAATCATTTGGAGAAGATATCAAGTGTTGAGGGGGGAATTCCTCTTTCTCTGTTGTTTTTTTTTTTAAATCTAGGAGGGGTGAGAAGGAATAGCAGAGAGGTCAGGATATTTAGGAATACATACACAAGTTTTCATAGCATATTCTCATCAGCTGAAATGTCACCTGCTGTACTGACTGGCTGAAAAGCTGTGTGAAAAAGAACCTTTAACTGTTCCCTCATGAACATGTGCACAGGAAGGGAGGGATTTTTTCTTACCTAGGAGATAAAAAAAGAAAACAGAATAGAAAAAAGAAAGTAAGTATCAGGAGCCAAAATGACCATTTATTATCTTTTAAAATATATTTTCATTTTTGCACAAAACTGAGCAAAGCACTTTTGTTGCCTTAATAGGAAAACAAGCAAGGTCCTGGGTGTTGCATTCGTGGGAGTAGGCAGTGGCAGCAACAGGGATTTCTGCAGTCACAGTTACCCCTCAAAAACAGGCAAAAGGCCTTCAAAAAAGGCAAAAGGCATGTCTTTTGGTTTTGTCAAACCCACCACTGTTTGGCCATTTTTCTAAAATGAGTGGAATTCCTCCCTTGGTGGGCTTCTGACTGCTGCTCAATAAGATTAAATTAGAACTGGGATTCTTCTAAGAAAAGGCCTGGAATCAATTGCAGCATTGACACTATTCCAGAAAAGAGAGAGCCAACATGAATTCAATAAGCCTCAAATAATGCCCAGTGCATTTCACTGCTAAATGGTTTCTGAGAAAAAGGTCTCTTTTCCCTTGTCTAGGTCTTTAATTAATCTTTCTTCTCGTAGTCTTCTGTCATCTCCAGAACAGTTAAATGTATTGCATGACAGACTCATCCTGTCCTATGGATCTGGATTAAGAGTTTGGCAAATGCAGACAATGTTTGCAAATATGGGGGCTGGAAGACTGAGCCAGGTAAAGCAATTCAACTGTCTAAAAATGCTTGTGAGTGCTCTGTCAAACTTTCAAAGGCTCAAACGTGGCTGAGTTAATTAGTAGGAGATAGACAACTTGAAAAATCTCCCTTGGTCCCTTGTCTGAATCCTTAGGTCTGTGAGAAATGTTCAAGGTTTTAAGATCTGGACCAAAAGGTCAGTGGAAGTCTTAAGGAAATACCCATTGACTTCTGTGTCTTGGATCAGACTTAGATAACTGGAGAGGAGCTGGGGAGCACATGAGTGTTGGAAAGGATGTGTTGTAGGCTCTGTGCATCCATCCTCTGGGTTAATGAAGATTGAACCACAATGTGGGGCAAAACCAGAACTTGAATCCAGCAGATGAAAATGAAAACTTTAGTGTTTGATGTACAAGGTTAGGATGAGTTGGCTGAGAGAGGGGATTAAATGGGCTGGGAGCATTCCAAGACCTTGTTGTTTCCCCACTGTATTAACACTGAAATTCCTTGCACCACTCTGGTTTTCTTACCATCACTGATGTTGATGTAGGACAATTTACAGTGCCTTTCAGGATGGCAATTAAAGAAGCCAACAACCACACAGTCAATTAGTGGGGAAACAACAATCAATAGAACTTACAATGAGCCCTAACTAGCAGGAAGACAATTAAGACACTGGAGATAAAACAGTGACCAGTGACAAGTGCTAAATCTCTTGCCAGGAGTGTAGGTGAGAGGAATAAACTTGGTCCCAAGGGATAGCCTGGGTTCTTCCCTCAGCCTTGCTACTGACACACCCCATTTGCCTTTGCCATATCTATGAAGTCCTAAATTATTTGTCTCAGAGTAGAAATCTTCAATTCTTTCAGGAATCAGAGTAGCAATGGGAATTTGAGTCCTCACATTTCTGCGAGTTTTGATGTTGTAGGTGCTGCCTGGCCAGCCATAACCTCCTGGTGCCAGTGGTGTTCTCACCCGCCCCCAGGGCCATTCAAAACTGTGGAGGTGAACTTCAAAAACCATGGAGCTGATTCTTCAGGGTGTGAAGCTTTTTGGACTCTTTGCTTTGGCCCAGTTTATCAGCATCAGTTTGCTGTGAGTTGTATCGTGGCACTTTTAAGGAAGGCCATTGCTCCAAATTCCATTGGGTGTGCAAAGAGCAAGAGAAATGCCTTTGGGCAGGCACTGGGCCTCCATGGCCATGGACAGAGGTGCTGCCTGTTGAGTCTGACACTGCTCCTAAGTGTTTGCTGAAACAGGAATCAGACATCAGTTGTGCAAACATTGCCAAGATGAAAAGATTTAATGCGCTGTGCATCTGCCAAAGGCATCCCAGACTCAGCAGGGGTGGTGCTGCTCTGAGGGCCCATCTTTTAACAGCAGTATCCATGTCTGCCTGACTGATCTGCTGTGGTCTTGAAGAGCAATAGATAGGTTTAATGTGCAACAGCAGCAGAACTGCGTTTCCTCTCTCTTTGGTGCATTAATGGTGTCATTCATAAGTGTTCCCGAGTTACCCTGCCATACTGCACGAGTGAAAAGTGCAGAAGTTCATGAATAAGTTATAACCTGAACCCTATTAATAGTCCCACTGATGATATGTTATGGCAATCCTCTGGCTTCTCCCCCACCCTCCAGCTTAACTCTTACCCTGCCTGTTGGGAACTGGGCTGTGAAAAGCCTTCCCAACAGTGCTGTGAGAGCTGATTGCCCATATGTGGATGTTGGTGAGCTACAGACCACGCACGTGAGACTGCTTTGCTCTCCTTCAAAGGAAAGCATCCCTAGATGTTGTCAGAGTCACTAGTTTTCATTCAGAGTCAGTGAAGGTGGGATTTTCCAGGGCAGGAGCTCCATGTTTCATTCCTGCCGCTGCTGAAAGGCATCTGGTGCCTGGTTTGCTTCCTCTCAGCCAGGGTGCAGTGGTGTTTGCTAAGACTGGTGCTTAAAGCCATGGGGATAAAAGGGAGGTGTCAGGGGGCATTAGTGGAGCATGGCTGAGACAACTTCATTCAAGAGGCAGCAGAATATTCCACTTCTACAGAACCATTCATCTTCTGGCTTCAAAGTATTTGTTATGAAGGACAAGATAGGTTGGAAAAATGTTACCTGGGCTTACTGAAGTGTTTTCCTTGAGGTTACAGGGGGCCTTTCATTCTGTGGTGCCAGTGACATGTACAAGCTATTCTTTGCTGCTGGCTTAAGCTTCTGACCTGAGCAAGTCTCTGCATTTCTCCAGTCCATAACAAATACTCCCCCACCCCTACTCCAGCAAAGTCCTTCCTCACTCCCTCTGCAGGTACAGGCTTTACTCCTCCATCCCTGTTCCATCTGCACCATTTATTTCCCCCATTCCATCTCCAAGAACAAACTCTTGACATGAGTCAAGAATAAGGCTTTTCAAATGATTGCAAACTTGATCTTCATATTTACCCACATCAGGATAATTCCATGGAGCTGCAGTGTAAATTTGTCAGATGCTACTTTATCTTTGCCAGCCTCAGCCTAAATGCATGGCCAGGCCAGCAGGACTGTGCTTGAGTTGGTTACAACCATGATATAATTCAGCAAAATAAGCACATATTGCTATTACTGGTTTTGAGCTGTAACAGCTTTACAAACTTTTAGAGAAAATATTTTTGAAGGCCACTCTCAGAGGTGGGGACTGAAGTTTTCCATATACCATATGCACATGTGGAACCCAGGAACCTTCAGCAGTTGAAAAATGATCCTTGATGCCATTACTGAAGGGAATACCTACACTGAGCTGAGCCTCTGCCATACTGGAGCCTGCTGAGGACAATGGATAGATTTGCAGATAGGGGACCAGTAAACCAATATGTAATAAAAAATAGTTCATGGAAGAGTTCATGAAAGTGTGATGATCCCAAACTAACAAAACCCTCTAAAAATCAGGTTAGAATAACTTTCAAAGTACTTTCTATATGTAACCTCAGACTTCCCAACTGTATGTGTTGTGTGAACAAAATTGAACTTTGTTCCTTCCTTATTAACATAAAAAAGGATTAATTCTAATTTTATGGGAGAACAAGAGATTGTTCATTACTGATAAAGGTTGCATTAAAACTCTATCTAGACTTACAGAAGGGAAAGTGGGGAATTTATCCAATATTTTAAAACATATGCCCCACAGATTTTCCAGCACCATGGAGAAAAGCTTTATAAACCAGCTCAGATAGATGGAAGGCTCTGATAGGTCTTCAGCTGAAGGCATTGCTGAGATATTACAGTGATAGTCATGTTAGAAAAGATGATAGATTAGATGCAGCCCCACTGGAGGGGGCGTGTGTGCACTGACTGCTGAATGCTCTGTGCACATAGAGATACAGCTCTGGAGCCATCACTTAGCAGCTCTGAAATGTCTGTACAATTTTTTATGCTGTAATTTTGTATTGTTCATAAATATTCATAGGTACTGCTGCTTTTCTTGATCTCATTTCAGTGAAGCAGCACAGTCTGTTGGTTGGGAAAGGAAGCTTGGAGGCAGTCAGAGCTCCAGACTTCTGCCCAAATGCCACTGGATTCCTGGGTGGCTGCAAACCAGGCACTTAACCTCATCATGCTCCAGTTTTCCTATCTGTAGATTAACTATCACACAACTGAGTGTCCTCCTTGCAGGGAAGTGGGAGGCATTAATTAATGCCAGCCCCTCCATTGAAAGGTGCTCCGGAAGTTCAAATGGATTATTGTTATTATGATGCTTTTCCATACTGAGCCATATTGAAGTGAAATGCTCTATTTTTATTACCCATCCTGGGGCTGGATCAGCATCAGTGGGAACACATCTCTGCATTTGGGAATTGCTGATCCCATTCACTTCATTTTGGGCAGGTCCCAAAGGTGGGATCAGAGCACCAAGTGGTTAAAGTGATGGGGGGGAAGGGCAGGAAGAGCAGAAGTCCCATGCTTTTGAGGAAAATCGGCATTGAAGTCCTGGGGACATTATGTTAATGGCATTACTCAATTTCTGGAAGCAATGCTGATTAAATATTCATTGACTTTGATTATACTGAAATTAGGACTAAAGCGTGAACTCAAATTGAGTGGAATAATGGCAGTGTAAATAATGCATACTTTCTAAATTGAAAACACCAGCTTGTGCTCTGCTCCCCCTCTCCCCGCCCCCTCAGTTTGTCATTGTGCCATTTGTTTAGGAGACGATTATACTGATGTGTGCATATCCAGCTATCATTTTTACCAGCTGGGAAAAAAATGTGAAATTAAAGGTTTTCTACATTGTTTGCTTTTCCCTACCCTTGGAAAACAGACGTAAATACAGTGCAACAAAGACTAAGCTTGTTTCGGGAGAAGGGGTTCCTGCTCAGCCTTAGTCCTCTGCGTCTCTCCTAAAGGACGAGAAATGCTGTTGGCAATTGGGCCCTTGGAGAAAGAGGCCAGGAAGAAATGACTGTGGGAGATGCAGGGCACAAGAGAATAGCGCTGCTTTAGCTGTAAAGGTGACAGATGGTTACTTGGGTCAGTGCTCTGGTCCACTGGAACTCCATGTGTGACCTGGGGGACAACATCTGTCCTGTCCTAGGTGTGTGCTGGAGCCTGAATCATGGCTGCTCATGGAGAGGGGGCTTTGGGCAGGGATGAAAGACAGTGAGAAGTCTCCTCCCTGCACATCCCACCCAGCTGCTGCCCTTTTCTCCATCTGGGTCTTGCAGAGCCCCCCAGTTCCTGCTGCAGTGTGTGCATTGCCATGGAGAACATCCAGCCTGCTGCCCTGCAAGCAGCTGTGCAAGGTCAGCCCCAGGAACTCCCACCCCTTCTGTCCTCTCTCTGGACAGGGGTAAGAACAAAGCCAGGTCTGATCCTCCTCTCCCACTGTCCCTGAGGAATCCTTCACTCCTTCCCCAGATCCCCCTGGTTTCAGAGGAGCCCATCTGACTCTGGGTCTGCAGTGCTCGTGTGGGCCAAACTGCCAACTTCCAGACTTCTTTTCTCATATTCCTGTGACTAAAAATGCATCTTTTTTAGCTTTTAGCAAGGTGATGTTCCAACGGCATATTTTTAAAAACTCTTTTTAAAATCAGAAGTGCATTATTTTTAATACAATGCACGATGCAGAAATTGCAGGGAGGCTCTTTTGGCAGGGCTGCCAATCAGGCAACTTGTGCTCGGGGGGGAGCAAGGAACTGCGTGGGTTCTGTGGGCTCAGGACTGCACACTCTGGAAACCAAACCGGTAGTTTTTCAGAGTTCACATGCTGATTGCAAAGAAAAAGCCCATTAAAGAGCAAATCGTTTAAGGCACAGCCTTCCTTCAAGCCCCAGGGAACTTTCTTTCTGTGACAGCGTGATGGAAGGGTTTCTCAGTCACACTCAGCTTTTCCCTGCACAGCAGGGCCCATTGCTACCTGAGATTTACTCTATTGTGAAGTCCTCACCAGAAAATAGTGGGGGCAGGAGATTTGTCTAGATCTGCCTTGCAGGCAGAGAGGTGCTTGCTCCCAGCCCATCCTGCTCCAGGAGAGCAGGCTGAGGGAACAGGGCTGGCCAGCACAAGGGAGATGCAGCTGCAGTGCTCACAAGGCTGCAACATGACAGCAAACACCACAGGCACTTGCACCCATTCAAGAGTGTTTCTGCTTTCCATCCATGAGTGTTTCTGCTTCCCCTTTGGTGTGTGCCACCTTTCCCAGCACCCAAGGCTGTGAAGGTACTGAAACTTTTACTTGCAGCTCCCAGACTGACAAATCTGCCCCATTCTTGCTCCTTTCCCTCTAGGCAGATTTCCCTCTATGTCTTGGAGCTTCATCCTTGGTCCACGTTTCTGCCCCCTTTGGTTTGGCTCTTTTTGTGGCTGTGGAATAACTCCTTTATGAGTTGTGTGACACATGCCCAGTTCCCAAATCTCCTCTTCTGGGGCCGGGCTCATGCAGACATAGGCTGTCACCCCCTGTAGCTCCTGTCTGGGAAGTGAAAGGGTGGCACATTCCAGTGGCAGGAATTAGGAAGGGTCTCTTTTATCTCTCTGTCCTCCAGCCACTTGGAGGGTGTCACACTGGGTCAGGTGGGGTCCTTTCCCTCCACAGCCACTGCATGGTCCATGATCCAGCAGGATTGGCTTCAGCTGCTCCTGCTGGGGGAAGAAGAATGCCCTCCATCCTTTATGGTAAATTTGTGCCTGAAGTGATTTTCTTAATCCACCTGCCATGCCATGAAAGCCAATGTGAGAAGGGACTGCATGCCCTGCTAAGGCTCGTGGACTCCTGCTTTTGTTCCCTCCTAACCTATGAGGGGTGCAGGGATTATAGAGTCACTCTGATTAGATTTTATCTTTTGCAGCCCTTTTTTCCTAGGATTTGCTTTTTTCCCCGCTCCTCTGACCTCTCACTCACGTTTTCATAGCTGCAGATGAGGTAGGTAGTGATAGTTCTGCTTTTGCTTTGGCTTTTTTTTAATGACCAGACATTCCCAGGCAGATGAGGAGGCTGTGGGGCATTTTGCACTAGAGGTTCTTCTGTTCTGTGAAATATCTTTTATTAAAACTGTTATTCACAAATCAAAGCAAAGTCACCACCTGATTAAAACTTGATAGGATTAATTTCTTTCCAGGCCGAATTAATTTAATGACATAAGCATAAAGATTTGTCTTTTTCCTCCTTAGGAGTTTCCTCTCATTAATTTTACCACTGCACCATAACACCATTTCAAAGAAATATCTGGATGTGCAGAAAGTTAGCAAACTGCTTTTTGGTATGCAGAATTATAAACAAATGTGGAAGAATTTGCACAGATGTTAAACAGAGATTTGTGTTTCAAGCTGAATGGTTGTTCAGTGGCCATGGTTTTCAGTTTTCTGTAGCCTTAAGGGTGTCTTAAACTAATTTGATTTTTTTTTTAAAATGAAATATTGAAAATGAGATCATCCCACCTGAATAGCTGGCCAGGCTCAATGCTGCCATTTAGCTATAATTACCTGACTTGTCTGTTAAAGTATATTGGGGCAAATCTCCAAGAATTACTTGATGTTAGAAAAATATAGTAAATTTTAAACAGATGTTGGAGGTTTTTTTCTAAAAAGAGGGGAAATGTGTGCTTCCACCAGTGTAGAGTGTCTTTGAGGAACTCGTGACCATCCTTTGAAATGGGTTGGGTAGATGACAGATGTCTCTCTCTGAAATCTCATTGTTGTTTCCCTAATTTCCTTCTGACTCCAGCTAGCACCTTTGGGACACGTTGCATGGAGAACAGGCGAGCAGTCAGTGCAAAACAACCTAAATTTCATCACGTTTCCCAGTGCCATGCACTCCTCTGAGGCATTTGGTCAGGCTTATGGCTGACACAGCTTTCCTGGATGGATGTGTTAACATCAGTGTTTTCTCTCCCCACTGTAGTTTGCTACCAAACTGGGAAGACATGACGTTACCTGTAGTGTCTTGGATCCAGTCTGCGCTCTGAACCAATGTCCCAGGAGCCTAAATGCAAATTGTTGGATCACAGGGTATCAAAGCACTTGTTTCCAAAAAAGTTTAGAGTCTGTTTCTTCCCTTTTCTTTTTTTTAAAAAAAATCTCTTTGCAGCCTGGCACAGCGCACACGTACTTAATAATCTATGCTTGTCTCTATGTAAATAATTAATCAGAAAAGGAAAATAATATAAATCCTAGCTATCATATTGCTATTAAAATTGCAGAAGCATTAGTGCATCCAATAAGTATTGTTTCTGTAATTAGATAACCTTTCTGGGCTGTATCTGCACTCAGAATAGGGAACACATGAACATCTGCTTGGAGGCACCATGGAAGGAAGGAGGAAGCTTTGTTTTATTTGGAGACGTGGATTTCCTTGCAGAGGGAAGGAATTAGCCCAGCACAGGAGATAATTTGTGACTCTCTCATTTCCCTGAGCATGGTGGTTGAGGTCTGCCTCAGCTAATACAAGGTCAGGATCACCAGGATCCATGCCAGCCCTGGCCACACATCCCCGTGTGTCACTCTGGGTGTGACATCCTCCAGGCTTGTGCTTGGTCTGGAGCAGCCATTTCCACAGCCTGATGAGGTGAGAAAGAGGGGATGAACATTTCAGCTGAACAACTGGGGACCTGCCAAATATTTTCCCTGGATTTCTGGGGTTTTTTGCCTTGATTGCAGAGCTTTCAGTCTGGGAGGAGATGGGTAGGTGAGGGAGCACACTGCTGTCACTGGACTCTTGCCTGTGACTTAAATCCAAATTCGGTTGGGCAAAGATGGGCAAATGTTCACTCTGTCCCCACTGTGTCACCTGCATCACTCCTGTCAGACCAAAGATGCCTATTAGCAGCATCTTAACATTGAAAGGAGACAAATTCATAAACATGAAGTGGTTTGGGGGTTTTTTTTTCACATAAATGATACATTCCTTTTTTTTTTTTTCCTGAAATGCTGATGAAACCCCACCAAGGCACTGCTGAATTTCTGTAAGAGTGACACTCTCAGTAATACCAAATAATCAGGTTTTTGCTTGCAGTTTGAAGTCTTAGTTCTCATGGCAGACAACCAAGCTTTTGTATCTGGGTACAACTATAAAATAATTATGCAGATAATTCATCCTTTTGAAGACTCTGTGTGAGAATTTTTAACAATGTGTTTGCTAGGCAGCTTGGGCTCTCCCTGCAGGACACACACGGGCTGTACCTGGCTTTTTTTTTCTCTGGATAGACTGTCATGCTCTAGATTACATATGGGAAGAAATCTGGCTCTGTCACCACTCTCATTACTGCATATTCTTTTCCATATGGCAAAGCTAACATATGGTTAGTGGAAATTAGGGGATTTCTATTGCCCAAGTCCAGAACTGGATTAGAATGGATGGCGCTGTCCAAGGCAGAGACATATGGAGAGATGCTTTAGGAGCATCTTATTTAGCACTCATCAGATTTATGCAGTGCAAGAGTAAATTCTGCTAACTCGAAAGTGCAAAGCTTCTCCACAGATTAATTTAAACTGGATTTTTCCAAGGAGCCTGAACAGATTAGGTATCAATCCCATTACATTTTAATGGGAACTGGACACTTTTCATTATTAGGTCCATTTGAAAATCTATCACTTAGAGATCAATCAGTGGAATAATTGAAATTGGGCCATATCTTAGTTAACAATTAGTTAAGGTTTGAGGGCTTTTTTCCCCCCAGTATCTAAATCACTCGTAAATGATTTGGAAAGACCCTCTGTGTGTGCTGGCACAGCGGGTGAGTTTCACAGCCTCTCTTCTCATTACACATTACTGCTGGACACAATTAAAATCCCAGATAAACTAAACCCCAGCAGGACAATGATTACAAAATTCTGCAATGCTTTGATAGATATTCCCAAACCAGCCAAACCCCCAGTGGTGATGAAGACGATGGTCCATATCTCCCCTCTTCCTTCAATGCTATGTCAAAGTCTGGGACCTGAAGTTCTGTAGAGCTGCTGGACAGATGTCCTGTGTCCATGCCCAGACCTTTGCAAGGTTTAATCTATGTGCAGATGCATTTTTGCTGTTGCAAATAAAGGAAAAAGTATTTCCTCTCCTGTAGGTAAAAAAAAAAAAAATGGGTGAGGGGGGGAAATCTGCCTATAGTTATGTTTCGAGAGTGGCTTAATTTTCCTTTGAAACATCTGATGGATGAAGCTGGTCAATCTTCAAGAAGCTAGTTAATGTCATTATACAAGATGAGGACTCCAAATCAAAAATAAATTATCCTGCAGCTGCTCCTGGGTTCTCCAGCATGTCCTATCACAAGGATGCTCTTTGTACAAATGTTTCTATGGGCAACATGTGCTGTTCTGATAGCACTCATTAGCTCTCTGCACTGCAAGCTCAGAGCTTCTGCCAGTCAGGTTAATGCTGAGTTATGGAGAATCTCCTCTCCTGCAGGGGCACTGCACTGGGTAGCCTGGCCCATGGGGGGTGCAGATTTCCCATTTGTCAACTCCTCCATCTCTGCCACATTAGGTGCAGTTACATGTGCATTTTGCAGGAATATGTGCTGGATATGAACCACTGGAATTATTTAGTCATCCGTTTACATTAGCTGATTAGCTAATTTTCAGCACAGAAATACATATATATGTGGGATTTTATTTGCTGTTGGTAAATGTTTCCTCTATATTGACGTTTAAAATAAAATTAATACTAATATTGGATGGAGGTGATAATGATTTAATTGCTCCTTGATTGAATTGTTACAAGAGGAAATGAACTGTGGTGTGTAATGTGTTGAAGTTAAAATAGAGTAGTATGAGTTAATTTTATATTGCTATCAATTTTGTAACTGTAATGCGCCTTTCCAGGTTGCTCTTTTCAATGACTCTTGATTCCCAACCTGAAAAATTTAATTTGCTCACCTCTTGATCTTGTGCCTACTTTCTTTTTGCCTCCTGAGGTTGCAGTTCTACACTTTTCCTTATTTTCCCCAGTCCTAATCCGAAAGTGATTTCTTTTTTAGCTGATTATAAGAAGCTAATTATAAAATACATGTTTAAAAGTATCCTTAAAATATATAGCTTATATATTGCAAGAGTAAAGGGGGTTGTTTGCCACACCTGTGGCTCAGCAGCAGTTGGAAGACAATGTTATCTATGAGTCGTTCTAAGTGTGGAGTTGTAGTTAAGAGGGAAATTCGACTCTTTGCTGTTGAGGAGCTGCGAAGTCGGGACTGCACCCTGTAACCAGAAATGTCTTTGCAGCCCCGCTGCCAGCGAGGAGCTCTGGCTCTGATCCTGGCCCTGGAAACCTGCAGGGTGTTCTGGTGGCAGGACATATTCCCTGTTCAGTGCTGGTGTGTTTGTGTCATCCTGGTTTAAGCAGAGAGAGCAGCGCACCCTCCAGGTTGGTGCAGGACTCTGGAGCTGCTGCCACCGTGCTGATGTGTGAACGTGAGCAGGGGTCTTGCTGAGGAGCAAATCTGCATTTTCCTATCTCAAATTCCCTGATAAGTCTATTAGCCTTGAGCCTCTCTCTGCCTCATCCCTCCCCTTTCCCGCTGTACAATGCAGGCAGTCCTTCCTCGTGGCACTGAGAATTATTTTCTTGTTTTAAATCTCAGTTTGAAAATGTCAAAGTTCAGGTTTTGGAGAGAGGAGTCTGGGTGCTAAAAGCAAGAATGTTCTTTTTAATTAGAGTTATGCCCTCGAGCAGTGAGAAACCATTATGTTTTTATTCTTCCCCTGTACTTGTTCCAGAACTTTTTACATGATCAGACTGAAAGGTAAGTGCAAATGAGTAAGCAGCTGAAGGAGTAAAGCAGATTCATTAAAGAAAACCCAAAACAGGGAGAACTGCAAGCCTTGCTAGTTTGTATTGATGAAATAACTGACACTTTAGATTATGCTGCTGTTTCTAGAGAAGAGATATTTGGAAAGACCATTTCCCTCCCAGTACACTGGACCTTGGGGGGTATGTGGAGCTAAGCAGGTTTTGTATGATGTATTTTTAAGTATTTTCAGTTACCTGATATGAGAGTTGATGTGATGCTTCAGCCGGGGAGGCTGAGGAAGAGGCAGCTGTGCTTTTCCAGGGCCTGATCCAGCTGTGGGTGATGGGTGGGAGGCCCCTGTGGGTGTCCAGGGTTTCTCCCTCCCCCTTGCAGCGTGACCAGGGAGAGAAATCATTTACTCCTTGTCTCGGTTTACTGCTGAGTGGGCTTTAAACTGTAATGATCATAATGAATTTTGGGAATGAGGACATTATATTACTGGTGTAAGTCACTGGAATACAAAAGAAAAATGAGGCATTTGGGAGGGAGAGCAATAGATATTGAAAATGAGAAACACACCAACCCCAATTAAAGCTTTTTTTTTTTTTTCCACCTTCCTTCTTTTTTTTTTTCCCTTTTTCTTCTGGTGAATGGGTGAAAAATATATTTGTATTTATGGATTTTGCCAAGGTTCTGTATCCCCTTTGGCACATGCCAAACCTGGAGGCGCCAGGTTTATTTTGTGCTTGGAGCTGCAGCTGAGGGTGGCAATCCCCACATGTGAGCTCCTGTCCCAAAGCCCAACTTGTGAGGTTCCTTCCCAAATTATTTGTGCTCTGCCTGAGCACCAAGAGCCTGGCTCTGGAGAACACCAGTCTAGGAAACCAACTGATCTTTCCCCCATAATCACCAAATCCAACTATTCATACAGGCTCTGTGTAAGCTGTTCACTTGCAGAGGTTCCTTGGATGCACGAACAAGATCAATCCCCCTAACACATGCACTTGCAGATACATTCCTGCATAAATTATATTCATGTATTACATGAAAGACACATCAGGCCACATGTGAAACCCTGACAGGCAGGAAACTCTGAGATAAAAGAGAAGAAAAAAAAATCTCACCTTTTCTTTCTTAGGCTTTTCCTGATAAATTTTCTTGCTGTGAGTGTTATAAAGGAGGATGTTATTTGATACAAGATACTAAAATAGAAAGGTGTTATCATGGAGAGGAAGGCACTTTGTTTACCCTGTTCTGTCTTTGCCACAAGGTTATTCTCTGCCTGGAAGAGTAGGGGGAAAAGGGCCTTATTTTCAGAGGTATCTGGGGCTTATTTTCTGTATAAGGTATATGTTTTAACATGGAACAGTGTGAGGCTCTACATGGAGCTGCCTTGTGGGGCTGTAACCCTCAGGCTGGGAGTGGTGCCCACTGTTAAGTCATTCTGCAAATCCTCAAATAGAGGAGGAGGTGGAAGTTGCAGCTGTGTGTTTATCTCTCTGTGCTTTGGGTGGTGAGAATCCAAGTGCAGGGCTGGCTATCCTTGAATATGGTTCAAATGCATGGCAGAGCCTGGTGACCCAAGAGCCAAGCTCTGCCCGTGCAGGCAGCACAAATTTGGGTCACCTGAGGCCAGCAGGAGTGGTGGATGGCCCTGGCACCTGGGGACTGACTGGGACAGGTGCCTCTGGGCAGCACTGTCCAGTGCAGTGGGACGAGAATGGGGAATTCTTGCTGGAATACCTGTTTGCAGAGCCAAAGCGGCTGGAGGCTGCTAGCATGTTCTAGCCATAAAGCAAAATACTGCTCTTGCAAAAACCTGCAGGCAGTCCCTGGTGAGCAGAGGCTGCATTTCCAATGACCTTTAGTCTCCCTCTGTGCCCTTGGGAGGGTGGTGGTGCTGGAGGGGATGGACCCAGCCCTGGCAGAATCTCTGGCTGCCCTGGCTTGAGCAGCACACAGCTGAGATGAGGTTAGTGGTAGCTGCTTTTCCAGCATCCACTGAACTAAATCATCTCATTAGAGGGATGCTGGAAAAGAAGCATTCTGTCTGTAGCTCTGCTTTGGACCTGAGGTTTGAACAGCAGATGTGCCTTGTATCCAGAAGCCTTCATGTGTCCCAGAGCATATTTTCTCTTATGGGTGAGAACTTGGGAGGATGAAAGGGACCAGGAGGAGAGTGATTTAATGGAGCACTGATAAAGTCTGACTAAAGAAAGCAGAATTCTGTTTAGTTTGTTTTTCCTCTTGCTTTTGCTGGTTCATTAAAAAGTGTTTTATTTACTTTAAAGGCTTTATATTTATTACCACCACAAGGGATGGAGTGAGGGAGGGCAGAGAAATCAAAAAGAAACATTTTGGTAGCAGTTGCTGTCTGTCTAGATGCCAGCTTTCTTCAGGGAAAATCTTAACTGGCATGCTAGCTTGTTGAGTATTGAATAATAAATAATGAGGTGCAAGGTGGACAGATGGGTGATGGATGAGTTTTGCAAGGCTTAAAGAGAGGAGAGTTTCCTTTTACTTTTTTTTAAGCCTGATTCAAACAAAACAGAAATAGATTATCAACTGAAAAAAGATCTACATTGTCCCATTTTAATGGAGTTTAATTTAAAATGCGTTGGGGAAAACAAACTTTGTCTTATTTAATGTAATTGTGTCTTCATGTGCAGGATGCCAGGGATCCTTGAGCTGCTCTAGTGGGCCAGGTTTATGTCATTCTCCCAGGTGTTAAAACATGAAGCAGAGGATGTTCACTCAAGGCGCTCTCCCTTATTGACTTTGTTTCCATTTCCTTTTTTATTCTCCTCAGCAATGAACCATTTGAGTCTAGAAATAAGTCCTGGGCTGTGTATGGCAGTGCAATAATAAGTGGGAATGTGCATCTGTTTATTTTGACAGGGACCATTTCTTGTGAAGGTGTTTATTGCAGGTTCCTGTTTCCCTGGGTGCTGGCAGATGCCTCTGCTGTCTATGATGCAGGATAGATACCAGGACTTCATGGCCTGGATTTTTGCATGTCCCATCTTGGAAATGATTGAAAATTTACTCCAAATCGGTCTGTGAAAGGCTCTGGGGTGTTTCCTGTAATGTAGGAAACTGAGAAGATGTGTTGTACCTGTGCTGGGCTGGGTGTGTCCCTGCACCCCACTCCCAGCTGTTTCCCAGCTGTTCTCTGCCAGGAGCAGCTGGGCTGAGGGGGGAAGCAGCAGGATGAAGCTCCTCTGCCTCTCTTGCTCTGCTGAGAGATGTCTTCTGGCTCTTTTCTACCGGGCAGCAGTGCTGGAGTGTTCACTGTTCCCCTGGGGGATTACAGGAGTCAAGGAAAAGTTAAAGGAATGAAATATGATGCCCTAAATAGGAGCTCAAGGTGCACTATCAAAATCCCATTAATGCTGCTGCCAATGTGTCCTCTCCACGGACTCCCAGGTGAGGTCCGTCCCCTTCCCCGGCCAAGAACTGCAGCTCTCAGCAGGACATGCAGCTGCTGCCTCCTTGGAAAGTCTCCCTGGCCCTCGGTCTGGGCTCAGTCCCAGGCTGGGCTGCTTTAATCTCTGCTCCCTCTGTGCATTTGTGAGCTTGTCCCACTGCACTGACCCCAGAGAGCCCGAGCCACCCAGGACATGAAGGGGAACAACTGGTTTTGGGGGTTTTGTGCAGCCCCGAGCCTGAGTGGTACTGAATTGAAATTGTGTTTGATCAAATTCTTTGTTGGAGGAGTTGTCTTGCTGGTGAGAGCCCCCAGCTTGTCCTCTCCCCTTGCTGCTGGCACCTGCCAATTCCAGCCTGGAGTTATCAGGCACTCGGGCCTTGGGTGACCTCTCTGAAATGCTGTGTCTCGTGCAAACTGCATAAGAGAACTTCTAATCTTTCAATTAAAAAGCCAACTACAGAAGAGGCTGTCTCAGCTGCTCTGCCTTGATAAGAAGGGAAAGCTTTACAACTTGCTGTCAAGTCATAACTCCTTCATGCACACACAGGTCTGCTCTGCCAAAAGCAGGCAGAAATGCAGAGGGAAAACCTCCCATCAGTTTCATCTCTTTATTGAAAACCATCTTGTCTGACAGCGAGTCTTTTGAAGATAGATGTTTTCCACCTGTAGGACTCACCTAGGACTGCCAGCATCCTGTCCCTGTAGCCTGAGGACTTTCCTGCATTCCCTCACTGAGTCTTGCAGTCTGAGAGTCCCTCTCTGCTTCTGCCTATTGAAATATGAAAAATAAAATAAAAGCCAGGCCTTAAGAGCACAGGTCTGGCTGTTAATCACAATCACATTGGTACTTAGGCATCAACAGCTTAATCATCCACTATTTATCCACTGCTGGGAGAACACAGTGTTTAAGTTGATGGCAACAGAAGAATTCCTACAAGTGTTTCTCCACTTGTGAACATTCAGGATAAAGGGAAGTAACTGCCTTAGGCTACAATAAAAAACAACCAAAAAACTTGCCTTGGACTCGTGGGTTGCTGATCAGGAATTTCTATTATTTGAACAATGCTTCTAATCAGCTGAAATAGCAAGTGCTGTGTCAGAGGATTATTCTAGGAAATGAGTATTATGTTTGATTATAACATTGATTTCGCACTTACTAAACTCTAGCCAAAGAAGGTGTTAAAGAATATTATTTTTGCCCAAAAGTGTTTTGTTACAGGCAGTATTTGTACTTGCTAAGCCTTCTCTTAAGCTGGTGGTTATCCATTAAGAGCAGTGCTCATTGCCTGAAGGGAGGTAACTGTTATGTTTTGCTGAAAAAGGGAAGCCCAGAAATTTAAACCAGCTTTTCTGTGCTTCCTGGCAGTGCCTGAGCAGACATACACAGAATCATAGGGACATTTATGTAGGGAAAAAATGCTAACTCAGCATTACCAGTTCTACCACTAAAGAATGACCTTAAATACCACATTTACATGTCTTAAATCTCTTCAGTGATGGGACTCCACCACTGTCCTGAGCAGTGTTTTCTGTTCCAATTCTTGACACCTCTTTCTTTGGAGACATTTTCCTATGATCCAACCTCAACCTTCTCTGGCAGAACTTGAGGCCATTTCCTTTCATTCTGTTACTTGTCACTTGAGAGAAGAGACTGAGCCCCACCTGGTTCCAGCCTCCTTTCAGGGAGTTATAGAGGGTGGTAAGGTCCTCCCTGAGCCTCCTTTTCTCCAGGCTGAACCCCCTCAGCTGCCCCTCACAGGATGTGTGCTCCACACTTCACTGGCTTTGTTGCTTTTCATCTGCCTGTGCTGGTGATGATGCTCCTGCCTGTCCAGTGGTAAAGGACACTTGTTTTTTTAGTATTTTGGACCTTTGGAAAACTTCTATAATTATTTACTGGGAGAGTTTGGCCTCTTGATGTGTTTGAGCCAGGCTCGGGGGTGGGAGGGGACGCATGCTCCCAAAGTAACAGGGAAAAGAAATTACTAATCCTAGGTCAAATAAGCAGCTAGACACTGTTTGTTTGATAGTATTTGTAGAAATGTAGAATGTTTAATATCATTTAAGTTGTAAGTCCCGTTTTTAGTACTCCTGTGAATGTCACTTGGTACTTTCTAATTCCCTGTACTACTAAACCCGTGAAATCCTGGGCACTAAGAGGTTAACTAGCTCCTTCCTATCCACCAGCTAAAGGCTATGTGCTGCAAAAAAGGGACACAAGGAACCTGGAATGTGGTGGTCTCCTTCTGAGTCAGCTAATCAATAAGCATTAATCTATTATGCCAATTAAATGCTTAGAGAAGGTGAAGCACTATGTAAGTGCCAGGTGTTGTGGGAAGCCTGGGGTCACTGCAATGCCAAAGGTGCTGTCTGATGGATGGGAGATTAAACAGAAGTCTCCACTACAACTGCTCATTAATGATTCTGTAGCATTTTTCATGACAGAAATCTTCCCTGGGAATTAAAGGTGAACTGATCAAAATCTGAACTTTTTTTTTTTTAGCTTCTGGTCAGTTAAAATTGGATGCAATGCTGAAAAGCAGTATGAGCTATGAAAAACACTAACCTGAAGGTAACAGATGGTAAAAGAATAATGATGGATCCAGTCAACAATAATTTCCTGTCCTATAATTTTTTCTGGCTGGGGCACTGCGCTGCATGCTGGAAGGCTGAGCTAATTTCCGGACTGTACTGTGGGCTTTCTGTATGATGAGATCAGATCATATAGGCCCTTGCTCCTCATTTGGGATGCCTGGCTCGATTCCCCTGGGATCACTTTGAGCTGCTTGTTCTTCCAGCCCTTGCACTGCCTGTGCTTGTGGCTGGACCTCATCTCAGGCCTTGCAGAGAGCTTGCAGCTCTGTGTGCCAGCAGCCAGCCCAGCAGTGCTGAGCAGCACCCAAGTGCTCTGGAGCTTGGATCCTGTGTGATTTGGCCATCACAGGGAGGGCAGCCTGAGCCAAATCCCTCTCTAGGTCTAGCCTAGTTCTTAGCCAGAGAGGGATACTTCCAACCAAACCAGTGCCTAGCCCCTGGAAGTGAAGTCACCCAGAGTTAATGCTCTTTGTAGGCTGGGGAAGGAATGAACCCACCTCCTTTGCAGCTGCAGAATATGGCCAAGTTCATTAACATTTATTAGGTAATGATGAGCTGCACTACTGAAAGGCCTGTAAATAAGCAAACCATCCACAGATGGCTGCTTAATAGGCTCTGCTTCCAGGCTGCAGGACCTGACCCCACGCACAGATGTTGCTCTCCTCAAGCAGCTGTGCCGTGCAGTTCTGTTCCTGCTAAGGAAACCCTCCCTACCTGCTCCTGCTCCATTCCAGGTTCTCAAAACCCATGTGCTCCTTCCTTTCCCCATCTCAGCCCCGTTCCCGAGGTGTTCTCATTTCCAGTTTGCTGTTTGGAGGAGCAGGCTGTGGTGCCTGTCATCCTTTGTGTGTGCTTTGTCTTTGTGCCAGCTCGCATCCTGAGGAGCTGCAAAGTGGCACCCGCGCTCCCTGTCTCACAGCAGGCATGTTTTGCATTTACTGACACATGGGGAGTGACTGACTAATACTAACATGAAAACAATTCTGACAGAACAAGGGCTTGATGCAGGGGGGAAAGGAAAAAAAAATATATCCAGGAAAACAGAGCGTGTTCAGCATATGCTATTGCCTTCACCAGTTCAATAAATATTTATTGTATTTCTTATAATTGAGTTTCTCCACTGTAAGCCTAAATGGGAGAGAGTGTAAGAAGTTTAGGCAGATGGCCTTTGTAAAAAAAAAAAAAAAAAAAAAAAAAGCAAGATTCCCTACCAAGCGCACCAGCAGAGGTTTCCTACAATATAAATGAGAAAATATTCCAAAAGAAATTTCTCCCAGGAGTGGAGAGAAGGGGAGGGAGAAAAACAACAGTAGAAAAAATAGAGGGAATGTAGCACCCCAGCCTTCTCTCTGCCTTGCCTTGGGACTTGAGGTGTGCATGTACATGGGAGCCTTCGTCCAGCAAATCTTGATATCAGATGAAGCCTTTCATCAGCAGAGCTTTTAAACACTTATAAAAAAATAAATCTGTGGTTAGGAAAAGAAAGCAACCAGGGTCAGAGTAACAGACGGTCTGAATCCATTAAAGATGAGATGGTAGAAAAACTACTTGATCTGCTGGGAATAAACCTGAAAATCCATAGGTCTCATGTTGGCTGGTTGTTCTGCTGGATAGCTTTTCCCTGGTCACCTCTCCTTCATTTCCACAGCTGACTGTTGGAAGTGAATTTTTTTTTCGGTCTACCCACTCAGCTTGCCTTGGTTGAGCTGTTAAAGCCCTGGATTTAACGAGAATCTTCAGGCTGTTTGGAATTTGTCATTTTTAATGCTACTTTTTGGCAGAAGCATCCATGTTCTGTGACATTTCCCTTTAATTTAGAGCCACTTTGGAGCATCTGTAAATGGTCATGAGATAGGAATTTTAATTGTTTTAATTACATTTCTATCTTCCCCAGCCCCCTCTCTCCAATGGACCTTTTTTACATTGCATCAGAGAGAATTTTCTTCCCCCCCAATACATTTTTCAGATACTGACATCTGGAGACATTCATCAAAGAATAACTTCTACCAGAAACCAAAAATCCATTAATGAAGCTGGAACTATTTGCATAGTAGAAATTATACTTAATAACCTTTAAGGGGAGAACTCCTGTGATTGATGTAGAATACAATTATAGTTAATGGTCAGGGTGCAGGGGTGTTCATGCCTGTTGTTTTTCAGATCTGCTCTCCATCTGTGGCATGCTGGGGCCAGTGGCCTTTTGCAGGGCAAGGGAGCTGGAGGAGGGGGCTTCCAGTGACCCCACTGAAGGGCATCCTCTGGGGTACACATTCCACCTCAAAGCTCTCCCAGTGAGAGGGGAAAGGCACTGAACATGCAGCAGAGAGCTGGGCTGCTTTGCAGCAGCTGTGCTGCTCACCAAGGCCTGGATATGCAGATACAACAGCATTTCTTTAGGATCTGTTGGGAAAAAAAGCCATCAGTAAGGGCTGCTTTGCTAGGAAAGGAAAAAAGTGTAAGGTTTGCTTCAGATGTGAGTGTCTAAAACCAGCTGCTTTTGCCTCACTATGTGTGTAGGACTCAGGGAGACTCCAGGAGGAAAATGTTGCCTGTAGTGGCCACGGATATGAGAGGCTCCTTGGAAAGGTCAGGAATTTAGTGTGTTCTGCAAAGATGGGGTAATAGAGCTGGCTGACAAAGAGCCCAGGAGGTCTCTGGGAGGAGGAGGAACACACAAAGGTGATGCTGAGGGTGCCCAGAGCAAGTCAGGGCCAGCTCTGTGAAAAGAAAAGAGTTTGCAACTGCGTGGAGGAGGTGGCTGGGAATGAGACCTGCACGCCCTTTCCTGCCCTGTGCCTCAGAAAGGAGCTTGGCTTGCTCCCCTGCAGTCATGGGAATAACCAAGGGACAAGGGGATAACTTGGAGAGTCTCCAGTTGCTTCGGTGTGCCTGTGTGAGCAGGCTGCACTCTGGATTTGTGGCAGGTTTTGATCCTTTATGATGAAGCCATTGATATTTCTGCAATTTGGAGTTTATTGCATCAAGTGCAGAGCATGCTGGAGCTGTGGTGCCCATATCCAAGCAGGGCTAGTGCTGAGGTCTTCTATCCTTTAAAGAGCTATCTCAGGACATCTAATTATGCTGCTAACCGGCTGCCCCTTTGCAATCTCTCCTCTTTCTGCCCTTCAGTACTGCTCATTGTGTTTTTGTTTTCCAGCACTTGGGTCCTGGCCTTTGGCCAAAGAAACAAACAAAAAAATATTCTAATTTAACATAAAGGTAAAGGTGTAGTGTTATCTCCTGTGTTCGAGGTGAAGGCAAAGGGCTGAGCTCTGGGGAAGCAGATGGATATTTCAGAATCTGTGTGTTCTAGGAGTGTGGAGAAAAACAAACCAAAACAGAGTGTGGAGAAAAACAAGCCTGTACAGAGGAATCTGAACTATTTAGGGGACTCTTGTTTGGCACAGCTGGCCACTCAACCATCTTCATTTCTGCCTGTGAAATATCAATCCTAAATTCTGCTTTTTTCTTAAATGTGCAAAGTGGCAAGAAGGTCATGAGGGTGGGTGTGCTTTATGAGCAGCACTGAAGAACAAATTCCTTCTCTCACATCGGGCCCAGAATGGAGCAGAGACAGAGGAATGGTCCAAGGCACAGTCTTGCCAAGGCAGCTGAGGAGGCCAGACCCCTTCTCCCCACAGTTGCAGTAAATGCGCTGCGTAGGGGGATGCTGAAGTTCCATATTCCTCTAAGGATTTCCGGATTACAGAGTTTGTTTTTCTGTTTTTAAAGGGATCAAAGTTTCTAAGCTGATTTTTCATTCAGATGTCTAACAGATAGCAGTGACAGTAGAGGAAATCAAAGGAGGGAATTATTGTCTGTGCATCTCAGTTAGTCATTCTCGTGGCTGCCTTTATCTGCCAGAACATTTCTGTTCCTTAAAGCCACACTTAACATAAACATAAAACCTTTTTGGCAGGTGGGCTCTGTGCTGGTACTTGGATTTTTGGATTTCTCTGTGACAGATGGAGTCTTTGTCCCTTTCAGATCTGGGGTTTTGCACTTATATTCTGTTTTCAACTGTTGTTTTTTTATTTTTTATTTATTACTCATCAAAGGGAAATGGCATAAAGGAATAGGGGAAAAAAGAATATTTAGTATTTTTTGAGGGGAAAAAATACATTAAGACCTTCCATCAGTACTTCATGAGCTTGGGGCAGTATTAATATATTTTTGCAAGCTGATTTCCTTGAACCAAAGCATGATTCACTATTACAGGTAGGCTTGCAGTTTAGAGCTGCAGGATTCCGTGTACTGAAAAATTTGCCCTGAGAAACTACTGGTCATGATAGAGGAAAATGGCTTTGCATCCTCATAGATGGTGACAACCATATTTAAAATTTTAGTGCTGTCAATCCTTATCTATCCATAATATAATCTGATAAGATGTCCTGGTACAGACTTGCCCAAGCTGAAAAGTGTTTCAAAGAGAAAGGGCTCCTTGCTGCACGGTCTGTTTGCCAGCCCCTGCTCTTTAACCATGCCTGTAATTGAACTGTGAGCACTCTCTGTGCTGGTCCTGCCAACCTTAGATGAGTGCAAGGCCTGGAGGGGCCACTTGACATCCAGACTCTTCATAACTATGGAAATTCAGACTTGACATTTAGGGCATGGCCTGGGCTTCTGTGGGAGGCAGCTGCAGAGAGCCGGGCGATGCCTGCAGATCTGGCTGAATCAAAAGGTGTGAAAAAGGCAGGGCACAGATCTTCCTTCTGCTCTCCCTCCCTCCCTGCTTCAGACCCAATTTCATATTCCAGACATCCCTGCACCTGATGCCTCCTCAGTGTGAGTGGGAGTTCAGCAGGGAAGTTGCCTTGTCCAGGAGGCAGGATGAGCCCAGCTTGGACAGGAGAGCAGCCCCTCCTTTCCCAGACTCCTGCTGTGCTGTTTTCATCAGCCACCCCCACAGAAAACAAACACAGCTCAGGTTGTTGGCCAGTGCAGCCAGACCTCCTCGAGAAAGCAAATCAGCTCACCTGCAGAAAGCTGATCAGAGGTAGGAAACAAGATGCTGAAATCAAGATCCTATTCAAAGCTGAGCCTGTGCATGATTATTCTTTGTCTTACCACTCCTTGAGGATGTTTAGAGGACGTTAATGACTTGTCTTCCACTCGGAGAGATCCCAGAGCAAATTGTGCATTGTACACAGTGTGATAAACCTATTCTGCAGTCAGAGGCACGCCTGGGCCAGGCTGAGGCGTGTTTCATTTGTACTGCAGTGCCATTAGGTGGCATGAAAAATAATAATTTGTCAAGCTCCCACTTTAGCACTGTGCTTGAGCTAACATATGAGCCCAGGGCAGATTCTTGCCTTCAGCTGGCAATGAGGGGCTTCTGTAGAGCTCAGGAACCCCCACACCCAGGGTAGGTCTGTGCTAGTGAGAGTTAAATCTGGATTTGTGATGCTGGGGTGCAGCTATCTAAGGGGCAGTTGTTCCACCCAATGATGACAGGCAGCTATCTCCAGGAAAAACGTGTTTGCTTTTAACCAAACTGCTTAGTATTAGTGGCAAATAAATTGAGATTTGGTAGACATTAGCAAAGATAAATTAGAATTGCTTAGCAGTTATTCTCAGGAGGTGGAATCTTCCTGGAAATATCTGATTAAGGCTTTGGTCTTGAGTTTTCTCTAAAATCCTATCCTTTATTTTCTCCCTTTTTACCTCCACTCTTATCAGAGGAGTGGGCTGTGAAGAGGTGCTGGTAAAGAGAATCAGCAGCACTGTTTTTCCTGAGTCCAAGTCTGAATTTCATTGACCATTCCAATTGTTAGACTGTTCCAGCCACAGGGCCCAGCCTTGGAGCTCTGGTGGGATCACAGGCAGAGACCGTGAGAGAGGAACAAGTGGATTGAGTATTAAGGGTTTCCTCAAAACAAATCTCACTACCACAGATAATTGAATAGATCTTCTCTGTGCATATTCCAGTTTTGTGAACTCAAGAGACACACTTTAACCTGCTTCATTTTACCCCCAATTAACTTTAATTCATCTTTTCTTGAGCTCTCGAGAATGGAATCCATGCCAGGTTGTTTGTCTTAATTTCTTTAAAAAAAAAAACAAAACCAAAGAGAGAGACAAAAAAAGAAATGTAAGGTTCATGCGGATTGCACCAAATTCTTTAAAATAAGAGTCTTCAAATGAACTATTAAATGTTTGCCTTTATGGAAATAAGGCTCTGTGTGCAAAATGGAGAGCCTGACAAGTGGTTATTACTTTCTGAGCAACATAATCGCCTTGAGGTAACTTTGGGAAGGAAAAAAAAATCACGAACCTTCTAATTTTTAGTCATTCATTTGGGAAGGTCTAATGAGTAATATTAAATGGTCCTACCAGAAAAACACGCTTTGGGGATAAGCCACTGCCATTCCATTTTACATTGAGACCCGGATGCATTAGATGATCACCAGTACTTGTTGTCCACAGAGGCAAAAACTCACTTTGGAGTGAAAAGAGTGGAAGGATATAGTGATTTCTGTGGGTTTGAAGTTGGCCCAAGTGGTGCCATTTTGCAAAGATGCTCCATTTTGGAGAAGGGAATAATAGTTTGCATACAACATTTTCTTTTTCTTGCTCCCCCCACTTTTCAAGACACGGGGATGCCCATTTGCTCAGAGCTTTGACTGCTGCATAGGGGTTCGGAGGGCAAGGGAGGCTGAGACATAAAAAAGGGGAATAATGCTGAATAAAAAGAAACAAGATGATGCAGGTACAGACTTCTCAGGAATGCAGTTAAAATAGACAGAAACCTGTTGCACTTGGATTCTTTCAACATGTGAACATTGAAGTATAATCAGCTGAGCAATGTTATAGTCTGGGACTACAAATGTGGCAAAACATTGAGCATCAGCAAGGTAGAAAATGGAGAACCAGTAACAGAAGTGTCCCTTGTCTTTGACTGAAGTTGTTTTGCCAGCAAAAAGTTATTCTTATTGCTTTGTAACTCTTTAACCTGGCAATAAAGTCTCCCATCTAACAAGAATACTTATTATTACTGCCTGATCACCTAAAATTGCTGTGCAACAGGAGAACACCTAATAGCCAGAGCGTTATCCCCATGGAAGGAAATGATCCATTAGCAAAATGCTATAAACTGCCAGGCAGGAGGGCAGCTAAGCATTTTGACCCTATTAGCCTGGAGATAGCAAACCTAGTAATCCTAAATGTGATTGCCTCAGAGATAAGTTTAATTACTGAAAATGCTAGAACTGCAGAAAGCCTGTGAAAATCCATCTTTCTTTGGGAGCAAAAGGAAGCAATGAGTTATTCTAGCAGCTACAAAAGGGGACAAAGAGCCCAATAGTTAGTCCATTTCATCCTTATGTAATGCTAGCACATAAAATACACCAACTCTCTCCAAGGGGTTATGAGATGGCCTCTTGAATAGGTTATTTCTGCTGTGCTTTCCTTTCCTTTTGAGGGTGAGGCCCTCAGTTCTGAATCTGTAAGATATATTGCATCCCATCCTTCCAGTTAGAGGGTGCAGAGAAAGTGTGGTCACAGAGCCATGGGCATGGGAAAGTGAATTCCATGAGCAAAACTCCCCAGTGCTATTAAATATGGCTGTGGCAAGAGATCATGGAAGTTCTGTTGTGTGAGGTGGGAAACTCTCAGAAACCAAAGTATTGTCCTTCAGAAAGTTTTAGCATCAAGCATAATAACTATTAATTTAGTCAAGCATCCAAGTGGGGGTGTGAAATATGATATGGGTGGTTTGTGACATTCCTTTGACAGCTGATGTTTCTCAGAATGAAGGCCTAAGAAGGCCATTCATGCTGCAGCTGAGGTCTGGAGGCAGTAGTTTTGAGGGACAGGCAGGCAGTCTTCTGTCCAAGTCTTGTGTCCTCAGATCTGGTTCAATGCTTCAGGGGTAGTGAAGGCTTGTTCAACCATCTGACTACACAAATCATAAAGAACTATGCCTATATCCAGTTGTAGACTTAGAGAATGTTTTTTTCACAGCGCTGTCTCTGTATTCCATATTATCATTAATTTAGGTCCTTGCTGGTGGTAGTTTACTGATAGCTGATGGCTACTTTAAATAAAAAGGCTATTTACATTGCATGAACTTGTTATAGAAATTCCACTACCAACAGCTAAGAGAAATGCCAAGAAAGCCAAAGACTTTTCTAGGTGGCAGTCCAAGCAGTGATACATCTTGGATTTATGGTGGCAATACACCTTTAGCATGCCTGCTTTTTGTGTGTGGCTGATTAAGTGACTCCATTGCAGAACAGTCAGTGAAGTCTTAATAACTTCCACCATATCTCTAAAGTCTTGTTCATGGATAGGGGTAGAAAGAAACCATTGGCATCAAGTGGAGCTGAAGTTTAGGGCAGTGATTCTTGCCTTTTCCCCCTATCTTCCTCAGAAATAAAATTCAGATGTCAGAGGCATCAAGTAATGTCCATTTCAGTGCCAGTTGCTTTGGGAAATTAACAATCTCTTTCCTGGAAGGGTTTGGCACATTCACTGTGGGCTCCATGTGTTCACCTGCCCGTATGAAGAGAGATGGTTTTCAGCTTTCTGAGAGTACCTGTTGAGTGAGATGGAGAGAGCCCTGAGTGGAGATGTTTGTATCTATTATGGTGTCCCAGAATGTCAGTCCAGGGGAGCAGCTCAGAAGAAGTTCCACAGATGTGTCCTCAGAGCCTGGTTAGTTTAATGCTTAAAACCTTTCCAGCTAATCAAAGCACAACTGAATCCACAGGTGGGGACTCAGGCAGCCCAAGGCAGGAAAAGACAGTGTTTCCTCCGTAGGGGAAGATGCTGGGAGATCCTGGAATCCTCCTCCTCAGTCTCAGGGGCTGGAAACAACCCCAGCTCTCCTGTGTCCTGGTTGGCCATATGACCTGTTTGTATCCCCAGTCGTCCTCTTGCT
Organism: Petroica traversi; assembly: GCA_025920805.1. Taxonomy (NCBI): domain Eukaryota; kingdom Metazoa; phylum Chordata; class Aves; order Passeriformes; family Petroicidae; genus Petroica; species Petroica traversi. Next base: position 7,063,217 of record JAHLSL010000008.1, read on the forward strand.
TATGCTGGACATTAAGCCCTACAGCTTTAAGTTAGGCCCAGAGAGACAGAGAGAGTAAAAGTGGAGGAAAAAAAAACCATTCGCCGTTTGTCTGCAGGATACCTTTACTCCTACAAAGCAAGGCCTTGAGAGAGCGGAGAGGCTACATTCCAGCGGGACAGCGTTATCTTTTTTTTTCTTTTTTTTTTTTCTCTCTCGGGTATGCGGGAACAGCACGCAGCGGAGGGTTTCCTCGGAACTTTCTTGGCTTTTTGCAGGGAGAGACTTTGTTTCTTTTGCTGTGTATTTTTTCTTTTTTCCTCCTCCTGGGACTGGCTGGCATCGCGTGGGCCCAAGACACCAGGGAAATCCCAGGGGGGCCCCCCCTCGCCGACTTCTACAACCGGGCCCGGCAATCGGCCCCCCCACTGGAGAACTGAACCGGACTCAGACAGACTCTGAATCTACCATCTCTTCAGAGGAAGGAGAGGTTTCATTGTTTTCATATTATCCAAATTTTTCCTATGCTTGTGAATATTCTATTTGTTAAATAAATAGTTTTTTCCACTTTTCTCTAAGGAAATTCTTCCTGGACCTGTAGGGGGAGGGGTGATTGGAATCGACTCTTCCTAGAGGAGACCCCCCCAGAGGTTTCCTCCAAAATATTTGCCCTAAACCAGGACATCCTGCTTAGCTGAAAGTCAGAGAGGACCTTGCAGCTATTATTTCAAACATGATCAGATGGGCAGGAAAAGTCAAACTTCAGGGTACTGTTATGCATGTTATCTGACCCAAATGGTTTGCAAAACAGTCTCTATGAGGAGAAATAGCTGTTCTCTTTAGCAGCTCAATAGCAGAGTATATCAATCATGTGGAAAAAAACCCTGCCCTACCCACTAATTGAAATAGGAGTTGATTAGCAATGGGCAGGGAAGCTCATTTTTAAGGAATCTTTTGGAAAAGAGTGGCATTGCTGATGAGCTGAAGGAAGAGCCATGCCCTGATGTCACTGCAGGAGTGATGAACTAAGACTAAAAGGGATGCCCCCACTGCAGGTGGAGAGGCTGCAGCCTCTACCAGAGGTTTGCTTTCCCCTTCCCATGCTTTGGAGTGCTGTTGCATGGGGCTACTTGGGAAAAGCCTCCAGCAAGTCTGAGGCTTCAAAGGACCAGATGTGAGAATTCTGTTTTAATGCACTGACACTAAGCTCAGGGTCATTGGTAATATCTTGAAGAAATAACAAGTGACTGTGTAAATATGTGTCCCCCAGCCGTCTTCTTCTGTTAGACAGTGCTGGGTATTTCATCACAAATTAATCATGCATTCTGACAGTAGCTGGAGTGGCATTTTCTGCTAAACTTATCCCTTTAATTAAATGTAGATGTTCCATCTTCAGGCTGACAGTCTCAGGACACCTGTTTAATTTTTTAATTGGGGCCGGTGCTTTGCCTGTTCATTGTGCTTTTTCCTTTTTGCATCTTCTCATCCCCACACAAAAAGCACCAGGCAGAGCTAAAGATATTGAACAGGACAGGCTGGGCTGACAGCTAAGGTCACTCCAGCAAAGAACCAGAGTGCTCGTGTGCTTGAACTGAGAGGGCTGCTGTGTCTGTTAAATGCAGATTGACAGAAGTGTCCAAGGGACAACCTTTCTTTTCCATAGGAAGCATTTAATTACTGCTTTGCATTCTGTGGGAATGCTCACAAGTTTCTGCGCTCAGATCTCCCTGAATCATGATGTGTCTGATCACAATTTTCTTTCTCTTCCATCCAGCCTGCCTGAAATGTGTTTGAGAGAGATTTTTGTGAGGGATTTGGAGAATTAAAATGGCCTTTTTGATCCTCTTAGAATACCAAAACAACGAGTGGGTGAGCTGCTCTTTTCTTGTGAGAATCTAGATGTATGTGCCTTTGCTCTGTGCCATTTCAAAAGGCTGGTTTGGAAATATTGTCTTGTTTAGAGATTATGTTCTGAAGTGTTTTATGCCTCATTCCTCCAAATGGAGGATTTGGCATTTTCTTTACTTTTTTTTTGACTCATAGTGCTTTTCTGAAGTCTAGAAATATATGTACATTTTTATTATTGTTTTTAAAGAATACACTTTGCATTTTTAACACCTTTTCAGCTATGGATCTTTGAAGACCTCACAAACGAGCAACCTGGTAGTGGGAGGTGAGGGGTTTGGAACAAGATGATCCTTAAAGCCCTTTCCAACCCAAACCATTCTATGAATCCATGATTGGAATTAAGCTATGCATCACATCAGGTTTGCTGCAAGGCTGCCTTGCTTTGCAGAAGAAACTGAAGGGTCTTCATAGCTTTCCTGTCCTCTGAAAACATCATTCTTAGTAAACATTTTTCCTGGGTGCTGCAGTTCAGTAAGGAAGGGAAGTGCAGCTCTTTCTGCTCATTTTGCACCTGTTTTTACAGAGCAATTTGTGAGGTAACAGCTGTCAGATGGCTTCTTGAGGAAATGAGGCCTGGAATAATGCACCACTTATTCAATTGCCTTGGGTCAGGGTACACCAGGGCTGCTTGTACAGTTAATTCCCATGGCTGTACCTTGCACCCCACTCGTGTTGCTGGTGCTTCAGGCTTTGGCAGGAAATCCTCTCTGGAACAAAGGAGCTTCACAGTGCTGGTGTTTTGTGTGATAGAAGAGTTGCTCAGAATGCTTCCCTGTTCCCTCATTTGTGGCAGTCTGCCAGCCTGCAATCCCTTCTCCATTGCATCATGTCTGGTTCCCCTGCTCTTGTGCACCTGGGCTGCCCTACAGGCACCTGAATGCCTGACACTTCTCTGTCCTGGTGCTGGCACTAAGATAGAGGTGCCACTCCTTATTTGTGACAGATAACTGTGAACTGCAGGAATATCTGTATTTTATAAGTCTATGATGAGGATTTTGTTGAAGCACTTTGTCTTACCTGGACTCGCTGGCACAGCAGGATTTCTCCAAAGTCAGAAGTCTGTTCCTAAAACTGTGCACAAAAGGTGCATTTCAGGCACGTGCAGCCCCAACTCAGGATCCTAACTCGGACTGGAGAGATGGGAAATTTTTCAATGCCTCTCAGAGGACAGGACTGGGGAGGGCTGTTTCAGAGGAGATGTATCATGCTGCAGGGAGGGAGAGACTTCCAGGCACTTTATTGTCAGATGGAAGTTGGGAAGGTGTTAAGGGCCTGCTTGGGGTTATTCTCAATTTTGGGAAACATTCTGCTTCTTAAATACAGCAATTGGTGACGGGTTGACAATGAGTGAAGCATTCTCTCTCACTGCTCCTTTCTTGTCCCCACGGTGTTTTAAATGGCACTCCCAGGAGCAAAGGGCTGCCACTGGCACAGCATCACTGTGCCTGGAGACAGTTTTCCCAGATGTACTTAAGCTCTGTGTGCTTCCTGGGGGAGCACAATGCCCTACCATGTTCAGAAACTCCTTTGTTTACAGCAAGCTTATTATTATTATTATTATTATTATTATTATTATTATTATTATTATT